>CAJNDS010002823.1:405000-589869 GCA_905221605.1 Symbiodinium natans
TGAAATTCAAAAGTGCCTTTGTAGCCAAGTGTCATGGAACGTTGGAACATGTCCCCGGCGGGTGCTAGCCCTCTTTTGCTTTTCTGGGGAGACACAGCAGCTGAGAAGAGGTATCTTGCAAGGAAAGAGCAGCAGGAAGAAGCACACATGTAAAACACTTTGCAAAGCAGGCGTTCCAAGCTCACAGTTTTGCTGGCAGGACACGTGTGCGATCCTCATAGCACGGTGCTGTCGTCGTATGGTAATCCACACGAGCAGGGATCTATAGAAGCTCAGCACAGCTCATTGTGCTGCAGACGCACTATCCCCAGCATGACAATAAGGAACCCCAGCATTCCATTGGGTATGCTAACAAGTATGGCTATCTGTCAACATACCATGGGTCATGCTTCCCCGGTGCACCTGGATCTAGATTGCAGCAACATCGTGCTGCTAGAACGCTTGTGGCATTCTTGAAGCATTGGCTTTCAGGCTATGTAAAGTGTATACGAACTTTTGCAAGTAACAGGCAGCCACAAGGTTCCGTGGAGAAACAAGATCTCAAGCCGCCGTTTTCGCAGTTCTAAAGGTCCCAACCCAGGCCTGCCGAACCTGTCCAGAGGTCCTGAAGTGCGCTGTGGCCTTTCTCGCGCGGTCCTGGGCTTCCTCCAGCTGGAGGCCAGAAGTCAGGGCCCTGCGGTACACATTCGTGTAGATGTGATTCGCTGTAATGTTCTCTGGCGGTGTGATGAAGTCATGGGCCTCGTCTTCCTGCAAGGGAACAGCACAACATGGCATTCCACACACTTGAATCACTATAGAAGACTGCCGTTAAATATTGTACGGGGTCCTCACGCTCGTCTTCTTCCTCCTGAACCTTCTTCCCCTTCTCTTTGCCGCATGGGCCTTCCCTGGCAGCTGCTTTCGTCTTGGCTTTTGCCTTTGCCTTCGACTTTCCTTTCGCCTTAGCTTTTGCCTTTGGGCTACCCCGGGCTGGCACAGCCTTGCTGTCGTGGGCCTCTTCATCATCATTGCTCACTCCTTCCGCAAAAAACGGTCCGAAATCACCTCCAACGCTGGTGAAGGTTGTCCCCGAAGCGTCTCTGAACCGGCCAGGGCCAATTTCAACAAGGCCCTTGAGCACAGGCCGGCCTCCCTTTGTGGCCTCCTCCTTGTCCGCCTCCTCTGTCTTCTTTGCCTTCTTGCTGCTTCCCTTGCTGCGAACAGTGTTCGGGACCTCTTGCTCCTCCTCTGCCTGTTTCCTCTTCTTGCCTCCCTTGCTGGCCTTGCAAACAGGCTCTTCCTCCCCTTCCTCCTCTTCCTCCTGTTGCTCTTCGTCTTGCTCCTCCTCTTCTTCCACCTCCACCTTCTTTGGTTGCTTGCTGGCCTTGCGAACGGGCACGTGTCGCTCCTCCTCCTGCTGCTCATCCACGACCTTCTGCTTCTGCTTCTTCTTTGTTCCTCCCTTGCTGGCCTCGTGAACAGGCTCCGGCACCTCTTGCTCCTCCTCTTCCTCCTCCTCTATTTGTTTCCTCTTGCTGCCTCCCTTGCTGGCCTTGCGGACAGGCACCTCTTGCTCCTCCTCTTCCTCCTCCTCTACCTTCTTTGGCTTCTTGCTGCCTCCCTTGCTGGCCTTGCGGACGGGTACCTCTTGCTCCTCCTCTTCCTCCTCCTCTGCCTTCTTTGGCTTCTTGCTGCCTCCCTTGCTGGCCTTGCGAACGGGCATCTCTTGCTCCTCCTCTTGCTCCTCCTCTTCCTCCTCCTCTACCTTCTTGGGCTTCTTGCTGCCTCCCTTGCTGGCCTTGCGAACGGGCATCTCTTGCTCCTCCTCTTGCTCCTCCTCTTCCTCCTCCTCTACCTTCTTGGGCTTCTTGCTGCCTCCCTTGCTGGCCTTGCGAACGGGCATCTCTTGCTCCTCCTCTTCCTCCTCCTCCACCTTCTTGGGCTTCTTGCTGCCTCCCTTGCTGGCCTTGCGAACGGGCATCTCTTGCTCCTCCTCTTGCTCGTCGTCTTCCTCCTCCTCTACCTTCTTGATGCCTCCCTTGCTGGCCTTGCGAACGGGCACCTCTTGCTCATCCTCGTCCTCCTCCTCCTCTACCTTCTTGGGCTTCTTGCTGCCTCCCTTGCTGGCCTTGCGAACGGGTACCTCTTGCTCCTCCTCTTCCTCCTCCTCTACCTTTTTCGGCTTCTTGCTGCCTGCGTTGCTGGCCTTAGGCTTCACCACCGCTTCATCCTCCGTGTCTGCATCATCCACTGCAGCATCAGCGGCAGGACCAGGCTTCCCCTTTGCGCCCCCGCCAGGGGCCTGCTTTTCCTTCTTCTTGTCTTTCGCCTGCCAACCAGAGAAAACAAAGTGAAGTAGTGGGTCATACATACGGCACCGCTTTTGTATTATATGTACCCCGCCTTCAGCTCCCTTTTTGCCTCTCGAATACACATCTTCTCCATGCTGTCTATAACTTCATCTGCATCTTGCACCAAACAGTCTTCTTCTTCTTCTCCTAGTTTGCCCGTACGTGTTTGCTTAGTTTTCTTCTTTTGCAGCTGATCCTCATACCGAGGTGGGTCAAAATCCTGCACCACACACTGAACCCTCCTCCACACTTCTTCGGGCGGCGCTTGCAAAGGGTACTTGTGTACTTTGGCATTCAGCACCTGCTATGTGTGACCAACCCACGCAAAACCCCTCTGCGCGACGGAACACAATCACCGGAGGTGCCTCCGCAGACGCTTCTTCGCTGCACGGCTCCGCCTGGGCAGTGACATGGGCAGATAGGTTGGGATGCTAGAGGGTTGCAGAATTACAAAAACAGAGAAGGTGGAACAATCATAGATTGTATCAGACAGAGCATGGGTTTCTATAGGGTATATATATATATATAAGTAAAGAACATATAGGGTTTCTAAAGGGTTTATAGAGGGTTATACAAATACAAATAAATATATATATATATATAGGGTTGGATAGGGTAGGGTTTCTAAAAGTTTACAACTCCTACACTAGATATTCGCACAGTACCGCGCCTCTTGGGACTTCTCACTGGGTTTTACAGAAGCCTTCTCATGATTGTCATCAGGCGTCACACGGGTCTCCTTCGGGGCTACGCTGTCTCAAGAAGTCTCACTTCAATGACGGAAGTGCCGGAGCTTCTGCGCATCATAAAAGTGCGATTATATGTCCTTCAGCGAACTTGCGGAGGATGGAGCAATCTTTCCCTCGGGCGAAGGGAGGAATTGAGCATTGGGAGAAAGAAGAATTTGCTAAGCCCATGCAACTCACACAATATGTGGCCTGAGGGGAACATCCATAAAGGCTCTTGTGGGATGAGCGCCAGATATCGTAGAGAAGCTCCTTGGGGGCATTCTCAAGCACACGGGCCACATCCTCCTTGGACACGGCGTCGCTGATGCCTTTCGGACCTGAGGTGCTGCACGCATCACAGCGACCCTGCACTGTCCCACCCACCCACCCACAGGTGCTTTCTACAATGATGCTCATGATAGAGTCAGCTGGGTGCTGCCAAAATTCTCCTCCTGCTTGGCACAGCCTTCGGCGAAGCCATAGCTGCAGACGCAAAGGTGGAGTCCAAGGGCTTCTTAACATCCGGAGTGAGGGCGACGGCCTCTTCAGGCGGGGGCGGAGGCACATCATCAGGCCCAAGATACATACCATCATCCACCACCTCAGAGCGCAGCACGTCAGTAAGTTATCACGCAAACTAGAACATTTCCACTTGCTTGCGTTGACAGCCTACAGCTGCTTCATGCAATCACAGGAACCTGCGTCTCCACCAAATCAGGATTTACCACAGGTGGTCTTGGCACAGCGGCAGCCTCCCTCTCAGCGGCCACAACCCATTCCTGAAACAAAGACACCTCCATGGTCAAGTCCGCTCCAGGCTTGCCCCATTCCTCAGGACCAACTTGCACCGCAGCACAGAAGTCTCGAAAGCGGGGATGCTGCAGCATTTGCTGCGAGGCCATCTTCGCGGCATCCTCCGCCGCAGTCTCCTGGTTCAGCCAGGCGAGGAAGTCAGATTGGTCAGAGAAGACCCTCTCGATGTAGGTAAAGACCTCCTGACACAGAAAAAAAAACCATGCATGCATGACATGAGCCTTGCACACCCCATGAACACATCATTCATTCCAAGCTTCCTGGCCAGAGTGATTCATGAGATCACGATACATCTCAAACTTCGGGTGCTGGCGGCACTCCTGGGAACAACCGTGAAACCAATTCGCCGGCAAATGACATGTGTGTTGGCACAGACATGTCTATACAGTCATGCAGGCCAAGCAACATGGAAAACCTGCCACGCCTGCTGGTTGTCGTGCTCCACTTGTGGGGCCTGCGTGCACGCACTCAAGCCATGGGCGAGCTTTGCATGCATTGCGTGATATAGAGCAACATGCATTTGCCCCGCATTCAGTCCAAGCCTTCATGTCTTGCCCAGCAGGTGACCCAGACGAGTCCATTGCCCCAACCCCAGGTGGATCAAGGCACTCTACGTCCGAATCCGACTCAATTTCCCAAACTTCTGTGCTCAAAGCAAGCTGCTTGTTTGCAGGTTCTGTTTTGACACATTTCAGCGACTTAAGTGCTGCAGCCCTACGTTTGTGCGCCCTGCTCAATGTGGGTCGCAGTCTTCGCGGGTTCTGCTGCAGGATACCTTTCAGCTTCACAGCGGCCTGAGCTAAATATTGAAGGGTGAGATGTACATGCGTGCACACCGCACAGAACAAGCACACAACTCACATCACCTCACGCACACATAATGTTCTGTTTGGTGGCTTCTGTAGTGCTTTCCCGGGACAGACTCTTTCTCCAGTACCTTCTTGCGTAGGATAATAGCCCGAATAGTGTATCTGTCTCCTTAATTCAGGCCATACTGCATGCAAATCCAAACTTGGAACTGTTACCGACCACTCTCAGTCAGAACTCCCAGACTGACGCTGCTAAAATTCGCCTTTGGCCCATTGGTGCCTCTCCTTCAAGAGTTTCCCTTGGCTGAGACTGTGGTTGCATTCATCATCGAGCTTTCGAAACACCATCTGTAGATCTGTCATGGAAAACTCTCCTTAGATCAATTTGGGCATTCTTCATACTGAAAGCACACATGTGCTTGCAGACCCAGGATTTTATCCATGAGGCCCATTGGTGACAGCCTGAAAAATGCAAGAACGACGTCGAAGTAATTCATCATATCATCATAGACCACATTGATCGGGTTGGCAATGTTTTCGAACAATGTGTTGCATGGCCGCGCGGTAGTTGAACAAGATACAAAAGCCGAGCTCGAAAGGTACGTTTTCAGAGCACCTCATGCTCTTGATGGCCCATATTTTCACACGCACACAAGCCGAACACAACACACAGTAGCGTAACAAGGCACAAGCCATGTCCGCAGCTTGCGGTCGGCGCAGCATGGCGCACAGATTCGACAGGTCATCAAAGTTTCACAGCTTTCGTTGTCTTTTGCGTGCATGCATGCACACTCATGCTGCTCTCTTCATTTCCCCTCGCAGCATGCCACATGTTCTGAGCAGGCTCCACACATATGGGTCCAATCTCACACATAGCTCACAAAATATTGAATCTGACGTGATGCAGCAGTCCTCGAGCAGCTCCCCGCGGCATGTCTTGCCACGGTGCCACATCGATCCATTCCGCACAATCAGCACCATGTCTGCTTAAACTGTGCAGCTATTCATGGGGTCTGACAAAGCTCTATGGCACAATATGACTTCAATTGAGGTTTGCGGGGAGGCACGCCAACATGACTGGGCTTTCAGGGCCTTCACGGCTCTCAGGGGCCTTCGCGGGCCTTCATTCGCTTTCAAGCCACGAGGCGGTCTCAGGCCGCGACCCTTGCTCACCAAAGTCTAAAGCCCAGCCCTTTAACCCATAAAGCCCGGACCTTAGCCCAGAAAGTCTCAAGATCCTTAGGGTAGGGTTTAGGGTTTAGGGTTTCGGGTTTAGGGTTTAGGGTTTAGGGTTTAGGGCTTTATTGTTGGATTGGAAGTGAGTTTGTGATCTCCCAGTTTCATGGTAGCTCAGCTCAATCTGAGACTCTACAGGCAGGCAGCCCAACCCTAAGATCCCCTACTTGAAGGTTCATGGGCGGTTGCAAGTAGGGTTATGAAGTGCCCTAAATAAGGTTCAAAACAGCTATGACTATAGTTACCCTACTTATAACCCCACTTATAACTGCCCATGAACCTCCAAGTAGGACCGAAAGCCACCTCTAAACTCAGCATCCCAAAGCTCCCCCGTTCCAAGAAGCTGCTTGAAGCACGTCATTCTTCTTCTGTCTCGTGATTCATGTTGCTATTTCTATGCTTTTGTAACTCTTTGAGTTGTTCTTGGCCCCTTAGGCCAAAATGAATGTACAAGTTCAGGTACGAGTATACATGTGGCCAACTAAGGTTCAGAACGATCTAGCAGACCTGGAACCCCTAAACCAGAGGGTGCTGAGAGAGCCCCAACTACGATTTGATTTAGAACGCCCAAAAATATGAGAAGACATAATAATAATCCCTATATTACCCTTAAAAAGGAAGACCGTCTTTTGGGGGGAATAATCATAATTTCTATATTAGCCTTACATTTCCCTTAAAAATGAAGCACTTTTTGATTTTTTTGGGCTTCTTAAGCAAATGGTAAACCCTAACCCGAAACCCTAAACCCGGGTAGTCAAGGGGATCTCTGCAGATGGAGCTGCGCCCGATAGCTTCAGCAGCGCGGTCGGGTCCTTGACCACGGCATCCTTGGCAGCAGAACACCCGGTTCCCCTCCTAAGGCAACAAAGGCAACATAACAAAGGGTTTTGGGTTTAGGGTTGAGCTCTTTTTGGTTGGCTGGGTGGAGTGGTGGACTTTATGAGGGTTGTGTATCCCAGACAAAGCTGTCTGCCAGGCAGCCTATGTTGCATAGTGCCTCTCCAGACCCTAAATTCCCCAACCCCCGGACCCCAAACCCTATTCCCAGGTATCGTGTTGAGGACATAGGATGACAGAGCCGGCATGTGTTCACAGAATTGGGGCTTTTTCAAGCTGTTGCAGGTGAGCTCTGATATTTGGGGCTACCCCGACAGGCCGAAGCAAGCCGCACAAAGCTACCATTCCGTCTGAAGAGATACTTGGTGGGGTTCTTGGCGGGATTCTTAGGGAGGTGGGCGCACTGCGGGGATACTCGGCGGGATTCTCGGCAGGATGCTCGAGGGCTGGCATTCGCCGACAAAACAGAGGCAACAACAAACAGCACTGCCAGTCTATGCAGAGCGCTGTACGTTTGAACCTCCCTAAACCCGACACCCTAAACCTTCATAGCTCAGTAACAATATTATATTAAGGGCCCCCTTTTTTGGGTTGGTTACTTTATAAGGGAACCCACAACCAAAGGGTAAAGGGTACCACTGGGCTTCTAAACCTTAAACCCGACACCTGAAACTCTTGAGGTGCAGCGACCCTCCAAAAACACCGACAGCTGTTCGGACTCGCCTGGGTCAGGTCGCCGAAGGGTTCGCGATTGGCTGGAAGATCGAAGGTTTCCACCTTTTCTACCGGGCTTCAGAACTTCAGGGTTCCGGAAGTTTAGGGTTTATATAGGGTTTAGGGTTTAGGGTTTAGGGTTTAGGGTTTAAGGTTAGGGTTTTGGGGATAGGTAAAAGGGTATAGGGTCTAGAACTTGCGGGTTGAAGATGGCTGCAGGGCTTTAGGAACTCGGGTTTCAGTATCAGGGTGCTAGGGTTCCTTGAGGGGAAGCCCAGGTCCACCGAAGCCCTAAGCCCTATAAACCCTGAGCCCCGAAAAAGGTGAAAGGTTGCTAGGGTTTAGGGTTTAGGGTTTAGGGTTTAGGGTTTGGGGTTTGGGGTTTAGGATTTAGGGTTAGGGGTTAGGGGTTAGGGTTTCGAAACAGCACCCAGAACTCCCTCAGCCCCTCAGCCCTCAGCCCTCAGCCAAATTCCTCGAGCTACCCTGCGCAGTTAAGGGTTTTACGACAGGCATCGTAGACCTGAAACAGCAACATGCAATGCTGCAAGCCATGTAAATCCGATTATGACTCCTATACGCCCTGAATATGCCCCAACTACTTGGAGGTTCATGGCACTTACTAACCCATTATAACTGTACTTACAACTGTACTTAGAACCACATTAGGGCACTTAAAGGGGCTTATAAGTGGGCTATAAGTACGGTCTATAATTGGTTCATAAGTACCATGAACCTCCAAGCTTGGCTGCACTTAGGAGGGTAGCTAAACATTAAACGTTTAGCTGCCTTAATAAGAAACCCAATAAACCCAAAAAGGCTAAAGATGTAAACTTACAGTAAAGCACCACACATTATTGGTTAATAGGTACCTTAAAGGGCTTATTAGTGGGCTATAAGTACGGTTTATAATTGGTTAATAAGTACCATGAACCTCCCCAAGAAGGCCCATGGCTTAAAGAAAAGCCGAGCTCACTGCCAGGTTCAGCTGCCAGCCGGGGCGCACTCCGGCCTGGGACACTGGCAAAAGGTACCCTAAACCCTAAACCCGAAACCCTAAACGAAAATCAGGGGTTTAGGGTTTAGGGTTTAGGGCTTAGGGTGTAGGATTCCCTTACATTAAGGACCCAACAAGGTACCCCCTAGTTTTCGGAAGCCCGCCACTAGATGCCAAAGGTACTTTTTGTTCATCCCAGCCCGTCACCATAACACCCGGGTTCTTTGTAGGGAAGGAGGGCATGAGGGCTATATATATATATATATATATATATGGTTGGCCCCCCCCGGATGGGGTACTAAGATGATACCCCCCCCCCCCCCCTGTGTGTGGTTGGGGGTTGGTTTTAGGGGTTTTAGGGTTTGGGTTTTAGGGTTTTAGGTTTTAGGGTTTTAGGTTTTAAGGGTTTTAGGGTTTTAGGGTTTTAGGGTTTTAGGGGGTTTAGGGTTTTAGGGTTTTAGGGTTTTAGGGTTTTAGGGTTTTAGGGTTTAGGGTTTTAGGTTTTAGGTTTTAGGGTTTTAGGGTTTAGGGCTTAGGTTTTTGGGTTTCCCCGCGGATGGGGTACTAAGATGATACCCACCCCCCCCCTGTGGGTGTGGTTGGGGGTTGGTTTTAGGGTTAGGGTTTAGGGTTCAGGGTTGGGGATACCATGGGGGGGGGGGGGGGGGGGGGGGGGGGGGGCCGGGAACGCCCGACGCTGAACCATATATATACCCTTTAATGTACCCCTGAAGGGATTATATAGGGCCCTCATGCTGCTTTGGAAGCTTGACTGCCGGTAACCCCTCAGCAAATCGACTGAGGCCTAACCCCTAAACCCTACTTGAAGGTTCATGGGGTGTCATCAGTAAGGTTGCTGGTACCCTAAACAAGGCTATCTCCCTTGGTATGATAGTTACCTACTTCTGACCCCACTTGAAACTACTACCACCCCTGAATTTCCAGAGTACTTATAAAGTGATCACATCACCGAAGCCTGCATAAAAAAAAGACGAAGTCCGCCCCCACTCCCTGGCCAACCCCTTGAAGCGGGGGCGGGGGTGTGTGGAAGGTTCTCATGCAGGGGCCTGAATAATTAGAATGGGGTTTTGGGGCTCATTAAACCCTAAACCCTAAACTCTGTCAAAAGTACCAAAGCCATGCAAGGGAGCCCACGACCAAGCTTTCCCTCCACATTGCCATGCCGACACGGCACCTGCTTCGCGGGGCCTGTGAGACAGACGGGAGGAAGGCCCTTGTACCCTTGTACCCTAAACCCTAAACCCTAAACCCGAAACCCTAAACCCTAATCCCTAAACTCAAACCCTTACACCCTAATTAAACCCTAACCCTAAACCCTGAACCCGGGGAACCTAGCGGAAAGTCTTGCTGATCCGTCTTCTTCTCAGCAGCTCTCAAAACCCATTTAGCCTTTGTATGTCCCAGGCCGCCCTGCAAGCCCAAGGCCTTTTGAGGTTTGGGGTTTGGGGTTTGGGGTTTAGGATCTCTAAGCCTGACAAAGTGGCTGCTGGCTTGGTGAACATCCATGACCCTGGCAGTGGCCCTAAGGGTCCACGTACCGTATTGTGATTATAGACTTGGGCCGAAAAACCCCTACATAGGAGGTTCCTTGAGGCCCAAGTTTTCCTCTGTAGGTACATGGACCCTTAGGGCCAGCCTCAACTCCAAACCGGAAGTGGTCTCGTCTCCTGTCGTTAAGATAGCCGCTCCTGGAACACGTGCCATCATCCACCCAAAAGTAAAAAAAAACGAATAAAACGCAACAGGAAAGCAATGAAAAAACAACTCAGACCCAGTGCCACAGAAAATATGTGCTGAAAAAGCGAAAAAATCAGCTGGAATGCAATCATGCAGATCAGTCGAAAAAGCAAAGAACAGAAAATGCGTTTTTTTCCAAGGAGAAAAATCAACAGCTACCTAGCGAGCAGCTATAGAGTGCTCAAATACCCACCGATAGTCGACAGCCTCTGGTCCTATCTGGACATTGCAGTAATGTTGCTTGTTTCTCTCATGTTTTTTTCTGCATCTTTCTTTTTTTTTTCCGCGCAGTTCTTGCGTTGTATCTCAGGCCATCCAGGCCAGCAGGGGTACCGAGTCGCATTTGCCAGGGCTTTTTGCAGCGGAGGCTGAGACACTCGAAGGTCCAACCACTAGCTCCCCACGATGTGCTTACGAACCCCGAAAAATAAGTAGATAGAATGATAAAAAATACTAGTCTCTACATTTCCCTGAAAAAGGAAGAAGGTTTTTTTTTTTTTTGGGGGGGGGGGGGGTTCTTAAGCAAGTGGTAGCTCCCAGGAACAAGCAGTCTGTGCAGGGGTTCAGGGGTTGAGACTTTCGGGGATCAGTAGTATTTGGGGTTTGGAGAGGGTAGAACTGGGGACACTGCCAAGATGGGCTATTCGACCCTATAACGCCTTGAAAAGGCCCTTTATGGGGTTGATTATGGGGACTATAAGACCGAGCCTAAACCCTAAACCCTAAACCCTGGTCCCAGGCCTGTGTCCGCAAAGCCGTCGATGGTCACCACGCCTCCTTTCTCCGTGAGGCCCGAGATCTCGCTGCCCACTTCCTGTGACAAAGGTATACTAAGTAACTCCAATCCCCCCTAAACCCTAAACCCTAAACCCTAAACAGTCTACTACTTGGCTGGTTGTCAAAAATGGAGCTCCCTTTTTTGAATCTTGTAGATTGTAGATACCATTGATAATGGGACTTCTTGTGAAACGGTCCCCTGCGCCCTACGCAAGAAGGGACCATGCTTCAGAACAAATCCACATGTCTACCCCAAACCTAAGCAGAACGAGCCAGCAAAGTAGAAAAGCTATCTTCCGGAGTGACGTGAGCAAGTCTGAACCCGGTCAAATATGCGAATGAGCAAGGCAATCCAGTTGCGAGGCCGTCGCGCATCGCAAACGCATGTAGGTTCACGAGCAGTACCAAGTGGCATCATAAGCACACCAGTGCAAGGGTTTAGGGTTTAGGGTTTAGGGTTTAGGGTTTAGGGTTTAGGGTTTAGGGTTTAGGGTTTAGGGTTTTCGGAATTAGGGTGGAGGGTGTAGGATTACAACACATGTCAAAGCCTACCTTCAAGTAAACCCTGTCTCCCGCTTCCCCAATGCATCTTCAAAGCACCGCATAGTACCCTTAACCAAGGTCTGACTCCCAAGCAGAGAATCCTCAGCCGACCAGGATGGTATATCCCCAGCCCCCTAAACTTAAACCCTATACTTCCAAAACCCCCAAGAGCCCTATATCCCAAGCCCCCTAAACTTATAACCCTAAAACCCCCAAAAAGCCTACAGACCCCAGTGCCTGGTCGTACTTCACCCGGCACTGGGGCAAAAGCCTCGGCTCCCGACATCACCGAGTTTGGGGTTTTGGTGGGGGCTATGCTGGCGTTTTCGGAAGTTGCTTTGGTGTTTAAAGGGTCAGAGTATTGTTCTCGCTATCTTTGTGTTAGGGCGGGGGTTGCAGTGCTATGTTGAGCTATCGGAGCTTCCGGGTTCGTTTCGGATTCCTGGGGCTTTGGGGCTTTTGGCTTTGAGAGGCTTCTGAGGGGTTTTGGAGGTGTGGCCGTCTAGCAATATAATTATCTAAGTGCTGGTCCCTTGTGGGTCTTCTTTGGGAGCACCCCAGAGGGGACCATATTTGAAAGAACCCCCCTGTGACCTTCGTGCTTGGTCATCGAAGACGAGACACAGCTTCAAGTCAGGCTATGGGTCACCCGAAGACCCACAATGCCTAAACGCGCGAGCCATACATGGGCGCTTCCCAAAGCCGCATTTAGGGTTTAGGGCTTAGGGTTCCGGAATTATATGGGTTAACCCCCCGCTTCCCTAGATGGACTGCGGGTAAAACCACGTCTGGGAGAAAAACCCCACAGCCCGAATGTGAACAAACTGGCACCTGCCCGCGGCTCCCTATGGGTTAAGTTAAGGGTGTCATACACCCCAAGATATTCTAATCCTGAACTCCCGCCACCCTCCTCCCAAAGGGTACCCCAATTTCGGACACCCCCAAATGATGCCCCGACGTGGGGATCAAGAGCCATGCTGCTGGAAATCCAAGCCGTTCATGAAGGTCAAAGTGACCTGCACGCCCAATCCTATGCCGAGAAACTGTCAAGCCTAAACCCTAAACCCTAAACCCTAAAAAAAGTGAACTTCAGTATGGGGTACGTAATAGGGTCATGGTTTTGAGCAGCTCGGGTTCAAGGTTTTGGCTTATGGACGGTGGAATGCCCTTCCCATGAGGTCTTTGAGTGAGGTTGTAGGGTCTACGGTGGGTTTATGAGCTTTTCGTGCGTTGAGGAACTGAGGACTAAACCCTAAAACCCCAAACCCTAGACCCATTATGGGCACTACTATTGGCTGAGATGGGAACCTGACCCCTAAACAAGGGCCTGCCCCTGCTGGTTCCTAGTCTGTGCCGCTGTTGGCTGAGGGCCTTGGGTCCTAAGCCCTCAACTTACTCAACGGAACCCTAAACCTTACTTCAGGCCCGAGTCCACGCAAGTTTGCAAAGCTAATCAGAAGCCCTAAGCCCTCAAAACCTGCAAAACAAACAACAACGCAGCTAACAAAACTCCGACTAGCCGCAGGAGATCTCCGAACCCTGGACACTTCGACACAAGGCAGCCCTAACCCTAAACCCTAAAGCCTAAACTCTAAACCCTAAACCCTAAACCCCAAACCCCAAACCCTGAACCCTAAACCCTAAATGCACTTTCAGAATACTGGGTCGGCCTCGGAGCAGCCCCTGAGTGCCTCGAGCCGCCGCTGGAAGGCCTGACGGTTCCCTGACCCCTAAACCCTAAACCCTAAACCCTAAACCCTAAGCCCTAAGCCCTAAGCCCTGAGCCCTAAGCCCTGAAGCCCTAAACATAGAACCCTAAGCCCCAAACCCTATGAACACTAAACCTTCTCAAGCCCTACGCCGCTACTCGGCCAAAGACTTCTCTGCTGAGCCTGTGGTGTCGTCATCCCTCGAGGGTTTAGGGTTCAGGGTTTAGGGTTTAGGGTTGAGGGTTGAGGGTTTAGGGTGTAGAGTTTAGGTTGTAGGGTTTAGGGTTTAGGGTTTCGGGGCCGGGACCTGATCACCACCTAACAGCGCGGTAACAAGCTTGATGACAGAATCGCGGATCCCCCCCCAAAAGAAGCCAGAGTTCCTGATTCTTTTATTGGGTTTAGGGCTTAGGGTTTAGGGTTTAGGGTTTAGGGTTTAGGGTTTAGGGTTTAGGGTTTAGGGCTTGGCTCCAGGAGTCCTAAGACCCCTCGCAAAACTCGCGCAGGCTCTTTCCAAAAGTGGGCCCACAGCCCACCCAAACGAAACGAACAAGGAACCCGGCCGTTCGAAGCAAGCTCACCCTAAACCCTAAACCCTAAACCCTAAACCCCAAGCCCTAAACCCTAAACCCTAAACCCTAAACCCTAAACCCTAAACCCAAAAGTCGCCCTCAACACTGAGCAGCCCTGTGCCTCCATGTTTTTGGCCACCTTGTCGGGTTTAGGGTTTGGGGTTTGGGGTTTGGGGTTTAGGGTTTAGGGTTTAGGGTTTAGGGTTTAGGGTAGTTTCATGCTCCCTTAGTATGACCCTTCAAAGGGGACCCCTCTATATACCCCTTATATACCCTCTACAACCCATGGGTGCCCCCAAACTACCCCCCCAGGTTCCCCCCTTAAATAACCTTAATGAGGCTTAATTAGCCCTAAATAGCCTGAATTTTTTTTGGGGGGGGGGGGGGGGGGGGGGGGCATGGGTTTCCCTACTGCCCCTCTCTCCACTACGCCCTCTAGGTTCCTCCCTTAAATAACCTTAATTAGGCTTAACTATCACCAAATAGCCTGAATTCTGGGGGGAACTAGGGGCGCGTAGTATCGAGGGGGGTAGTAGAGGAACCCATGAAGAGCCCTTCAAGGGAGGTAAGGGACCATACATTAAGGGCCCATGAAACTACACTTAGAGACATGGCGGCGGAGTAAGGAACCTCTAGAGCCGAAGCTTTGAGCCCTAAACCCTAAACCCTAAACCCTAAACCCTAAACCCTAAACCCTAAACCCTAAACCCTAAACCCTAAACCCTAAACCCTAAACCCTAAACCCTAAACCCTAAACTCTTTCGAGATCTCAGGACTGGTGTTGGACAAGCAAAGAGCACAGAGGCTCCAAAATCAAATCCTTTGTAGGCCCTCTAGCGCGAGCCTTGGGCATCATTGTCTCGGCAACACAGTATCCACAAAAAGGAGCTGGGATGCCCAGTTTAGGGTTTAGGGTTCCGGCTGATTCCAGAAACGGCTCCGCGGCAACCTTTCACGCGCACGGTTGCAGGCGGAGCGGATGGCTCTAACATAGAAGGGGTCAGAAATTAGGTGCCTGCCCAGAACAAGAACAACAAGTGCGGGTCAAAGTCTAGGAGTGGTACCCAGAGGTACCCCCCCCCCCCCCCCCCCCCCCCGGAAAAAAGTACAAAACTTGCTAGATAAACAACAGACCTTTGAGGAGTCTTGCTGTTCCCCCCAAAAAGGGAGAAGGGCTCCCTGAGTCGAAACCAAAGATTCCAAATTTGAACACGCCACCCTAAAGCCTGCTACAAACCCTAGAAACCCTAGAAACCCTAGAAACCCTAGAAACCCTGTAAACCCTGTAAACCCTATAAACCCTAGAAACCCTAGAAACCCTATAAACCCCAGAAACCCTAGAAACCCTATAAACCCCTAGAAACCCTAGAAACCCTGTAAACACTATAAACCCTAGAAACCCTAGAAACCCTATAAACCCTAGAAACCCTAGAAACCCTATAAGCCCTATAAACCCCATACACCCTATAATCCCTAGAAACCCTAGAAACCCTAGACCCTAAACCCCAAAACCCTAAACCCTAAACCCTAAACCTCCCTGAGTTGCAAGGGCCCTAAATGGATAAACCCTAAACCCTAAACCCTAAACCCTAAACCCTAAACCCTAAATCCTAAACCCTAAACCCTAAACCCTAAACCCTAAACCCTAAACCCTAAACCCTAAACCCTAAACCCACCCGAGGTGCATCCGCCAGGTTGGTGGGAACCGGGCCCAGGTCCTCGCCCTCGAGCTCGACGAACTGCTCCTCGGGGCGCAATCTGCGCCATGGCTTGGGGGTTTAGGGTTTAGGGTTTAGGGTTTAGGGTTTAGGGTTTAGGGTTTAGGGTTTAGGGCTTAAGGGTTTAGGGTTTAGGGTTTATAGGGCTTCAGGGCTTCAGGGCTTTAGGGCCTTAGGGTTTAGGGCTTTAGGGCTTTAGGGTTTAGGGTTTAGGGTTTTAATGCTTGGGATGTTCCCCCTTGTACTAACAGTCCTTAATGGCGATTCGGGATAGCGGGGTACTAGAATCCCTACTAAGGACTGCTAGTATAAGGGGGACTCTTTTGAAATGATCATGCTTGTTCCTTGTTGGGTTTTAGGGTACTATTTAAAGAATGACTAATTTTGTTCCTCATTGGGTTTTGGGGTAGTATTTCAAAAATGATCATGTGTTGTTCTTTTTTGGGTTTTCGGGTAGTAATGTTGAAACATGATAATTGTTGGTATCTTTGGGTTTAAGTATTCACCCTAAACCCTAAACCCTAAATCCTAAATCCTATACCCGAAAAGTGTAAGCCCTTATGGAAGTATACTATCATCCAATACCCTGGTCAATTATTTAGGCCCCTATAATGCCTTTTGGGGGGGGGGGGGGGGGCGGGAAGGGAGGGGAGGGAGAAGGGGAACCCGACTCTCAAATCCTCTCGCAGCAGCGCGCCCACGTCCAGGAACCAGCCGACCATGACTCCAGCTGCTTGCGCAGGTCCCTCGGGCTGAGGGGCTGATCGTCTACAGGTTCTGGCGGCTGAAAGGTTGGTTGCTTTCAGGCGCTTGGCAGGTGGCTAGGTGCATATTCTCTAAGGTTTGGGGGGCGTTGAGGCGTTGGGGTGGGGGGGTGTGAGGGACTACCCATGAACCTCCAAGTGATTCCACGTATTCTGCGTGCTCCGGTTGCTAGCGTTTGCCCCAAAGCCATGTTCCAATCATTTTTTGACTGTGTTTTGCTTAGAGTCGGTTGAGTTTGCCAACTAGGCTGCCCAGTAACCTAGGTTTTAAAAGGGTGCCCTTTTTTGCGTAAAGGGGTTTATAAGGGAACCTAAACCCCCCAAAAAGGGAATAAGGATACTACTGGGCATCCTAGCCAAAAGGATGCTTTAGGGTCAAGGGTTTTCAAAATTCATTGTTTTCCGGTTGCTGTTCGCAGTGAGCACTTCGAAAGCTCCACGTGGTGCAGCTGGAGAGCATCCGCAACGCCCTAAACCCTAAACCCTAAACCCTAAACCCTAAACCCTAAACCCTAAACCCTAAACCCTAAACCCTAAACCCTAAAACCTAAACCCTAAACCCTAAACCCTAAACCCTAAACCCTAAACCCTAACCTTAAACCCCAAACCAGAAGCCCGTGACTCTCAAAGCAGGCCTGCAAGGAAGTTGCACGGGTTCGAGTTCAGGGTTTTGCATGCAGCCTTCAGTACCATGAATAAGGTTACAACCAGAGTCATCCTGCTTATTACCCTGCTTCTAACTACCCAAAGGCCTCGAAGCTGCCCTAGACCCTGAACTTGAAAAAGAAGAATGATAAAAGACTACTTGGCTTGAGACCAAGCCACAAAGCCCAAACCCTTCGTAGCCCAGTAACCATACCGTAAGTAAAGATAACCTTTCTTGGGGTTGGTCATTTTATAAAAGAACTGGGCTACCGAGAACCTCAAACAGTGAAACACCCAACGGACCATGCCAGGGGCCTTCAATCCATTCTTTGGGTTGAGGGCTTGTGGGTTTGCGGTTTAGGATTTGCAGGGTTTGGGCTTAGCGGGGTTTCAGATTGAGGGGTTAGGGTTTACGGGGTTTAGGGTTTAGGGGTTAGGGTTTAGGGGGTTTAAGGGCGGTTAAGGGGGGTTTAGGGGGGTTTAGGGGGGGTTTGGGGGGTTAAGGGGGGTTTGGGTCTGGCCTTCCGGGAAGAGAAGCCGGTGACTGTGAAAGGCGCGAGGGGGTCGGCGACATCGAACCTGCTTTGGGGCTTCGACCTAAGGGCTCTGGTGTATCGAACCCTAAACCCTAACCCCTAAACCCTAAACCCTAAACCCTAGTTTCCCTAGTTTCCCTGGAAAATCTAGGAACCTACACCTTAGAAGTCCTAGAAACGAAACCTTATACAAACCCTAGATACCCTAAACCCTAATGTAGTACCTTGTTGGCGTAGCATACGCCAATCCCCCTATCACCAACCCCAGGAAGGAACCACATGGGAACCTCCAGGTAGGGTGTTTTACTTCTCCCGCCAAAATCACGCGTACAACTTGCATATGGACCTTCAACTGTGGGGTCTGTAGGCGGTCATTGTGGCCACTTTGGGGTCCTGTAACTACCCTAAACCCTAAACCCTAAACCCTAAACCCTAAACCCTAAAGTGGTGTCTTCCAGGCGATGCAGCTTACGCTTCAGAGCCGGACCCCCCCCCCCCCTCCACAACAGAAGAAGACGCAAAAAACACGAAGGATGAGGATCCCTTCCCAGTCTGATCCTAATAGGGCTGATAGGGATTAGGGTTTAGGGTTTAGGGTTTAGGGTTTGGGGAGCAGGGCTAAGGGAGGCAGAGCCTGAATCCTGCAATTTCGCTGCCCACCGCCATGCCATCCTCATACGTCACCTGGACGGTCTTCCTGAGATGCTGAGATTCGTCGAGATTTCGGCCCTCTAACCCGCAAAACAACCCACTAAACCCGCCACCCTAAACCCCGAAAGCCCCGAACCCTGAACCCTATACCCCGTAAACCCCCAGAACCCCAGGACCCTCCGGGGAATGGGCACTTGTCAGGAATGGGGATTCAAGGGTTCCCAGTCTCAATTTGGGCATCGTCGAAGTGAGCTACCAGTCGTCTTAGGAGCTTGAATTTAGGGGGCTTGCATCTATCTTGGAGCCCACTAGCTGGGCCCCAAACCCTTAACCCGAAACCCTAGAGCCTAAACCCTAAACCCTAAACCCTAAACCCCCAACCCTAAACGCTTCCGTGAACGCCAAGACACTGCTCCTCCGCAACACAGCTCACGCAGTAACCTCAGAACGATGCGCTCTGGGCTTTGCCAAGAGGCAGGACTTAGGGTTTAGGGTTTAGGGTAAATAATGAGGTTCCTCCAAAATAAATAAAACAGCTGAAAGACACACTAAAGGCCAGTGGCCTTGGCAGGCCCCTCGGGTTCTGAGGTAACTCAGGATTTAGGGCCTGTAGGATTTAGAGGGTTTAGGGTTTCGAGTTTCGAGTCCAAGCCGAAGGGCGGGCACGGCCGTTGTCCGACGCCTCGAGCCACTCCTTTCATGCAATGTTCTACACTACTCCCTCCCTTCCAACTTAACCACTTAATCCCCCACCCCCCCCCCCCACCCCTAGTATTAAATAATTACACCCCATTATAGTTCTATTGTAGTATCTAATTAATATTAGGGGTAGGGGGGGGGTTTAATATTAGGGGGAAGGGATTGCTGACTACTAGTATTCCCTCAAGGTCCCTTGGTAGTTGTACTATAATAACCCCCAAAACCCTGTTCCAACTATTAGAAATGTAGTGCCTGCAAATAGAAGCACCAGAAATCAGGTCCTGGGTTTGGGGCAGTCTGAACCACCCGACTAACACATCAATGTACAAGCACAAAGCCCAGAGCCACGAACAACACACACACACACACACACCCAGAGACTAAGCAAGCGACAAAGAAAAAAACAAACACACAGAGCCTATAAGCAAAAAACAAAAACAAAAAAACAAACAAACAAACACACACACACACACACACACACACACACACACTCTCTCTCACCCATGATATTCACAAACTCTCGACACTATGCCACACTCTAACCCGGCAGCCACCGCATCCCTCCAAACCCTCTGCAAAGAGTTCCCACCCTAACCACCCTAAACCCTAAACCCTAAACCCTGAACTCTGAACCCTGAACCCTGAACCCTAAACCCTAAACCCTGTAAGCCCATATTCAGACTTAAGCCACCAGGCCTGGAAGACGCCGCAGATCTCCGCCTCGTCGGCATCGATACGGACCTTCCAGAGGCCACCCTCGGCACGACCTGGGGGAACGCAAGGGGCTGATTCTAACCCTAAGCCTGCGGTTTAGGGTTTAGGGTTTAGGGTTTAGGGTTTAGGGTTTAGGGTTTAGGGTTTAGGGTTTAGGGTTTAGGGTTTAGGGTTTAGGGTTTAGGGTTTAGGGTTTAGAACTAGGCACGTACCTACTTACCTACTCAGGCTATAAGTAGACCCTCTGGATTGCTGCCTGGGTCGACGCCCGAGGGTTCAGAGGCCGACCCGCAAGTCATCCCTCCAGACTCGAAACCTGAAGGCCTGTAACCCTAAAGGCTGCGGTTTGGGGTTTAGGGTTTAGGGTTTAGGGTTTAGGTTTTATGGTTTAGGGTTTAAGGGGAGAATTCTACGGTTTCGGACTGGAGGTTCAGTTTTAAGCCTCTTGGGGCCTCTTGTGTTCGACAAAGCCTGCAGTGCCACAAACTTGATGCCAGGGGGCCAATGATGGTACCGTGGGCCTTGCACGCGCGGGCCAACTGTCTCCATCGTATTCTCAGTTTGCTAGGAATGTATCTTCACAGCGACGTAGCATTGGCAGCAGCAGCAGAAGCAGCAGCAGGAGGGTTGTCAGGCGGTCCGGGTTTGGGAACAATAAGGTTTGCATCTCGCATGCTCAATGCAGATTGAGTTTAGGGTTTAGGGTTTAGGGCAACCATCATAAAGACAACAATCATGAGCGCGCTAGTGAGGCTCATGATCGAGTGCTGATGAACTGTAACTATCGTGAAACAGTTGTGAGCATAACAACGGTGAGATGAATGGAGCTTTGGACGGACGAATCGTGAAAGTAATCATGAACTCAGCGCAGGCAGCACTAATGTTAACTTACTGGCCCCAAAACGCAAGGAAGTAAAAGTTGAAACTTTCAGAATAAACTACCTTATAAGAAGCTCACAAGTTGAAAAGTTGGGTTTTGAGTCAGTAAGTTAACCAAAATTAATACGGTTATGATTTGCCGGAGCCTGACAAACCTAAATGAAGCTACCCCTGACCCCTTAGACTAGAAGCCCAGGGCCGCTCCCCCTGCCCCCAAACTAGATGATCAAATCTGCCTCTTCGATACGAAAGCTGCTCGTCCCTTAGTGTGGGCCCTTAAAAGAGGACCCCTTATATACTCATTATATACTCATTATATACCCTATAAAATCCAAGGGCCCATACTTCAGAACCCTTTAAAGGAGGTAAGGGACCATATTAAGGGCCCATATAATTGCCCTTAGATCTAGGGTTTCGAGTTTAGGGTTTAGGGGAGGGATGTCGGGCGAAGAGGGCTTGTGCGGGTGAGGCTCAGAGGGTGCCCCCTTGACGCCCAGCAGCATTCGCAAGTTAGCCTATAAGCAACGGCAGAAGACAATCTGAAAAGCCCGCCTCTTCGCGTCCGGTCACCACCTTGAGGCTTGACCCCCAACACAAGTAGATTTGAGCTTAGGGTTTAGGGTTTAGGGTTTAGGGTTTTAGGGTTTAGGGTTTAGGGTTTAGGTTGAGTGTTCATGGCGTAACACATGTCAGAGCCTTCTAGGAATATACGGCTGCCTGCAAAGGAGGCCCAAAGAGCCCAACACCTCTTAAATAAGGAAGATAATTTGAGTCATATAGGGATCCTTAATATGATTTAAGGTATGTTCCTCATTTAAGGGGTATTGGGCTATTCAAGGTATATTCCTTATTTAAGGGGTATTGGGCTCTCTGACGGGGTTCAAGGCTAAGAGGTTGGTAGGCATCCGCCACTGTGACGAGCCTTGCTTGAGGGGGTGTAACCTCGCGCCTGAACCACACATGCGTAGCTTCCCAATGCCCTAAACCCACCCGAACCCCAAGCTTCAAACCCTACATTTCGAAAACCGCAAAATTCCCAAAACCCTGAAACCCCTGCCCCCACTGCAGGACGCCACTGCACCCTATGCATCTCATTCGCCACAGCCCCTACACCGTCCTAGGTCAAAGAACGCGTCTCAACCACACGGACGTCTGTGTTTTCGAGTTTGGGTTTAGGGCGCCATGAAGTATCAAAGCCCTATGCAGCCGTTGTGTGCCCGGAACCCGAAACCCTCCGAAACCTTCACCCCCCACCTTCGCGTGGACGCGGGCGCCGATGCCCACAAGAGCCTTGCTCAGGCCGCCACCGAAGATACCTTCCAGGCGGGGTAGCCAAAACCCTGCAACCCAGGGCGGCTTGGGGGTTTTGGGGTGGGGGGGGGCGGCCATCTAAGCCTTGGGGTGCCTCCATCCTCACAGACCGCCCGAAAGAAAGCCGGATTCTCCAGAGAAAAGGCAGCCGCTGCAGCACAGTAACTCTGCAGCCCTGAGCCCAAAAACCCCTGCGGCCCCTCAACGTCGATGGCCTCCTCTTGTAACGCTGAAGCTACAAAGCAGCAAATACATGGTCACTTCTGTAAATGATGGTCCCTTTATTTGGGCTCACAAATAAATAAACAGGGGCGCCTAACATTTAGGCTACCCAAAAAGGGGCCATCTGACCATATAGCCCCTTGACGGGACTGGGCTGCCCAGTACCTGACATAAATCTTCGGACTTGTCGTGGGAGTCTGTGGTGAACCCTAAACCCTAAACCCTAAACCCTAACCCTGCGCGCCACCGAGGTGCTGAGCGTAGTTCGGTGGTCGTAGGTGCGACACTCCGGGGCGAAGTGGATGTCGATGCCACCTCTTGCATAGCAGGTCATGTTCGTTTAGGGTTTAGGGTTTAGGGTTTAGGGTTTAGGGTTTAGGGTCTAGGGTTCGAAAACAGGGGACCCCTAAAATAGACCCCATCCCCTTATAATAAGGAAGGTACCCCAAATATCGTGAACACGCAAGTCATCCCTGATCCCCGA
Source organism: Symbiodinium natans (assembly GCA_905221605.1). Classification (NCBI taxonomy): domain Eukaryota; class Dinophyceae; order Suessiales; family Symbiodiniaceae; genus Symbiodinium; species Symbiodinium natans. The sequence goes on from CAJNDS010002823.1 coordinate 427,450, forward strand.
AAGCCCTACACCCGATAAGGCCCGCCACCCTCCCGAGATAAGCTTAGAAGCCCGGAATAAAATCTTTTACACGATCCCAAAGCACAACCTCAGCCCCCTCTTTTCAAGAAAGCCATCACGCCTGGGGCTAGAGAATGAGGCAGGCCAGGGCCCATCTTCAACCCGAAGCCCAACCCTAAGCCTGAGCTCTTCAACCCTCAGCCCTAAACCCTAAACCCGAAATCCTAAACCCTGAACCCTGAACCCTGAACTCTGAACTCTGAATCCGAGGCCGCCCTCGGTGTCCACGGTGACCCGGCGCGTGAAGGAGTGGTCGGCCGTCTCGTAGGGGTGGGCGGTCTCAACCACCTGTTTACTACAGGGTTTAGGGTTTAGGGTGTAGGCTTTCGGGTTAGGATATACCATAATGGGTACCCTTATCCATTGCTTGCTTAAGAACCCCCAAGCAACGAAAGACAATAAGCCCAATCTTTGGTCTGATAAAGAGAATGTTTTCTTGGTTTTGTTGGGGTTGCTTAAGCAAACCGTGCTTGGCTGCACTCGGGAGGGTAGCTATAAATTATACTTTTAGCTGCCTTATTAAGAAACCCAATAAACCCAAAAAGGGTAAGGATCTAAAGTTACAGTAAAGTACCACAAAGCGTAGTGTAAGGGTCTAGGGTCTAGGGAAGTCCTATATAGGGTTTAGGGTTCGGGTCTATCGGGCATTAGGGGAAGTCATAGTTTACAGGATTACTTTAGGGTTTGTGAGGTTTCCAGCGTAAAAAGGGCATTTACAACTCACAGGGTAGAGTCCAAGGGCTCCTAGGGTTCATAGTTGTAGGTTTGAGAGTAAGGCCCAAGGGATTACGATGTCAGATGCCAGGAGAAACAGGCTCCAAATTTGGCAAAGCCCTAAGGAGGGAGCCCTTCATGGGCTACAAAAGGAGGGGGGTGGAAGGTTCCGAGTTCCCACTTATTCCCGATTCGGAGCCTATCCCCATAAGCCAGCCCCAGATTCGTTCGGCAAGCTAAAAAAGGTGTCTGAACCTTTAAAGTCGATGAAGAACTCGAAGACCTCAAGCCTAGACCCTAAACCCTAAACCCTAAACCCACACTTGAGAATCCCCGGAAGCGCTGCGCCTTGCATTTCCCCAGCCCGTAGCTTTCCAGCAGCTTGTGCTGGCCTTGGGTTTGCTTTCTTTATAGGGGTTGTGGTAGGTTTTGTCGGGTTGATTTAGGGTTTCGGGTTTAGTTTTTTTTTTTGTTCTAGTGTTCTTGTAGGGTTTTAACAAGCTTTCTTGCAGGTGTTTTCTAGGGCTTAAGGAGGTTTAGGGCTCAGGGGTTGGGCTTAAGGTGGTTTAGGGTTTAGGGTGGTTTGGTCTGTATAGTTTATAGGCTGGTTCTCGGGGCACGACCAGAGCAAGCAGCTCTAAGGTTTCAGGGGAAGTGCCTGTTGCAAGGACTAATACATACCCTTCAAGGGATTAGACAGGGTACCTCATTCCCCCATGTTTTATAATAATTAACAGCAAGTCTTCATTAGGGTTCTTAAGGGAGGGGGGGAACCTTAGGGAAACTTAGATGGCCTTCGGCAGTGGTAGAAAGTACTAGGCAACCTTGCCGATGGCTCGGCAATAAAGCCTAACTCTAAGCCCTAAGCCCCAAACAAGCGAGGCATTTTGATCAACCCCAAACCCTCAACCCTAAGCCTATGCTCTTCAACCCTAAACCCTAAACCCGAGTGTAAACCTTGACCCTGAGCTCCACACCCAAGCCCTACGGCCCGACAAAACTTGAAAGCCCTGCCTCGAACACGCGGAGCCTTCAAATGAGTAGGGGATAGCACCCTTACTTCCACTTCAGGGGCACAAACACCGCAAACAAAACCAGTACCTTCGAAAACCCAGGTACAATCCTGCCATTCCCTGCCTAAACCCTAAACCCTAAATCTCAAAACCCTACACTCCCCAAACCCCAAACCCCCCACTCTCAAAACCCTAATCCGTAAACCCTAAACCCTAAACCCTAAACCCTAAACCCTAAACCCAATGCCTTGGGAAGTTGCTCCAAGCGGCTGAGCTCCACGGCCGCTGACCAGCAATCCTCGGCCCCGATCTGCGGCGTGGAGACCTTCTCCCACTCCGACTCCAGCGAGGCCTTGCCTGGAACACTCTCCCAATGTGTTGGGTTTAGGGTTTAGGGTTTAGGGCTTAGGGCTTAGGGTTTAGGGTTTAGGGTTTAGGGTATAGGGTATAGGGGTTTTGGGTTTAGGGCTTAGGGACCTGAAACCCGAAAGTCTAAAGCCATATGCAGGCTTTTCGGGGCTGCGTCAGAGTCTATTCCTCGAAGGGTCAGGAGCCCAAAGTAGCTCCCAAGTGTACCTCAGTATTTGTACTTGGGCCCCAAAGTACTTACAGAGGAAATTATTCCATATTTGGGTACATGGACCCTTAGGGAACCCCAGAATATTAAACCAAAATGGGCCCCAAAGTTTAGGGTTTAGACCAACCCTCGTCATTCTACATGAACCGGGGACCCTAAACCCTAAACCCTAAAATGAGGGTTTAGGAATGAGGATTCCGAAAGGCGACCGTGGGAGGGGCGGAGGGGAGAGGATAGCGGCCGACTCTTTCAGAATGATTATGGTCCCAGAGAGCCCAATACCCCTTAAATGAGGAATATACCTTAAATTATATTCAGGATCCCTATATGATTTAAGGCACATTCCTTATTTAAGAGGTCGTGGGCTCTTTGGTGCTGTTGGTGTCATGTCCATTGAACCACATCAGGACTATAAGGGGCTCATGGTGGTATTTATTCAGGTTCCCGTATCACGTTACTGCCCATTGCGCTAGCTGGGCTTCTAACTTCTAAGGTCCTATACTGGATTGGGGCTCATCGGACAAATCACTCCTGACCACCGGAAGAGCCGTGACAGCTCTAGGGCTGAGGGTTACCCTAAACCCTACAACACAAAAACCCTAAACCCTACACCCTAAACCCTAAAAACCTAAACCCCAAACCCCGTCCAGGTTGCCGTTGGAGCGAAAGACCACTGTCTGGCCCGAGGGCAGATTGCCTGGGGATGCTGCACGTGGGGGCTGTGGCCCATAGAACCTCCTTACTTGGAGGTTCATAGCTAGGTAGAAGTAGGGATACAAGTACCCTGAATAAGGATATAATAAGCATGTATAAAGATAGTTCCCCTACTACCCATGAACCTCCAAGTAAGGCACCCAAGAAATACCAACAAGATTCTTCCCTTTATTTCTTTGTCGGGGGTTCTGATGCAAATTGTAGTAAGTGTTTAAAGCCAAAAAAACACTGACATAAGATTGTCCTCTAGAGTCTTTATCCTAAAACCCAGATCCTCAGGCTCTAGGGACTCGAATTTTGGAGTTGTGGGATCCAGCAAACATACAAAATCACCTATGATGAGACATATTCTCTGAAGCCAAAACCTTGAACTTCAAACTCTAGCATGCGACCGGAACCTCAGTTCCACGCCCTCCAGCCTTGCCCCATGTCCTCCAACCCTCAACCTTTCTCTTTTCCTGAGCCTTGCATCCCGGATCGAGCGTCACAACACAACCCGAAACCCTAATTACCCTGAACCCCAAACCCCAAACCCCAAACCCCAAACCCCAAACCCCAAACCCCAAACCCTAAACCCCCCTAAACCCTAAACCCCCTAAACCCTAAACCCTAAACCCAGTCGTCAGTCCCCGAAAGCACTGCGCAGGACAGGACAGGGCGCCCTTCAATCGATCCACGAGCTTCTGGATTTCCTCCGGTTTTGCCTCTTGGCTGCACTTAGGAGGGTAGTGCTAAAATTAAGTTTAGGGTTTAGGGTTTAGGGTTTAGGGTTTAGGGTTTAGGGTTTAGGGTTTAGGGTTTAGGGTTTAGGGTTTAGGGTTTAGGGTTTAGGGTTTAGGGTTTAGGGTTTAGGGTTTAGGGTTAGGGTTTCGGGTTTAGGGTTTTTAGCTGCCGTATTCAGAAGCCCAATAAACCCAAAAAACGCTGCCTCAGACGTGCCCAGAGCCGCCTTTATAGGGTTTAGGGTTTAAGGTTTAGGGCTTAGGGTTTAGGGCTTGGGGTTTAGGGCTTAGGGTTTAGGGCTTGGGGTTTAGGGCTTAAGGTTTAGGGCTTGGGGTTTAGGGCTTAGGGTTTGGGTTTAGGGTTTAAGGTTTAGGGTTTAGGGTTTGGGGCCTGGGGTTTGGGGTTTAGGGCTTTCACCCAGAAAAGCCCCTTGAAAGCCTAGAACCCAAAACCCCCATAGTTGAGGATTCATGGGTTCAAGGCTGTGAGTTGTAGAGGCTTTTCATTCCTGCTCGGGCTTCTGCCATCGAGAACCAGAGCATAACTTATGAACCAAGGCTCTCTGGACAGTCCGAAATCCGTGTTAGAACCCCCCCCCCAAACCCCAAACCCCAAACCCCAAACCCCAAACCCCAAATCCCTGAAAGAACCCCCCCCCCCAAACCCCAAACCCCAAACACTAAACCCAAACCATATGTCCGGTGAGGGACAGCAGATTTCTGGGCGGCAGTCTTGAAGTCCTCCATCGGCACGTAGCCCATGACTTCCTTGGTGCCCCCGGGAAGCTAACACAGCCTGACGCTACGCGGGCGGCACCTGAAGGGGTAGGTTTTGGGGGGCCCTGCACCAATGGAAACTGCTGGCGTTATGAGGATTTTTCTGGGGATTAAGGGAAATAACAATTAAAACATCATGGTCGAACCTAGCCCTGTGAACCCCAAAACCCTAAAGTCGAAATCCGAGATGTTTAGGGCTTAGGGTTCGGGGCCTCATCTAGCGCTGCAACAACGCTAATTATGGACCCCAATTCCCTCAGTCTCAAATCCTAAAGGCAGTCCCTGAACCTAGACCCCCAGCGCAAGCCCCGAAGTCCTGAACCTAACCCGCTAAGCCCCTAAACTCTAGACCCCTAAAGTCCTAGGCCACGAATCCCCTAAACCTCTCACCCTGCAAGACCCAAAAAGGCTTGGAGGCCAGAAACCTCAAACACCCGAATTTAAACACAACACCTTCCGCAACATTTCGCAAGCCCTACACCCTGAAGTATAAGCCCCTCAAGCTCGAAACCCCGACGCCGAGCCTTTCAACCTCCTACAGCCCTCCCCCAACTCCCCTGCCCTCCCCTCCCCCCCCCCCCTCTCCCCCCCAACGGAACATCAGCAGCGTTTCGCGTGGGCGCTCCCATCCTCAGAGGTTCAACGAGGCTCACTTGAGGCTTCTATTCTATACCGGCTGGGAGGGAGGGGGGGGGGGGGGGTTGCATAACAAGTAGGTTGCTCTTGTTCTTCTGCATTTGGCCCGAATCCTCTGAAGCCACCCCCCAGAACAATTAAAAAACCAAACAAAAGAGCCCAGAGTCTAAGACCTTGCAATGCTAAAGCAGCAACCATCCCCCCAGCAACAACAACTAAAAAAAACCAAAGCCCACAAACCGGAAGTCCCAAACCCTGAGACCCAAGCAAGTAGCCCAAGCAAGCAACAAAAATAGCCAAGCCCGTGGTCCCTAAACCCAAAACCCTTAAACCCCTAAACCCCTAAGCCCTAAACCCTAAACCCCAAACCCTAAACCCTAAACCCCACGACCCTCGCTGCCTTCTCTGGGCGGAGTCAGCTCCTCCTTGGCCTTACTTCTCCAATAACCAAGGGGAAAAAAGGTTAAACTTCATTCTTTCTACTAAACAAGGAAACCCCAAAAGTTTACAAAGTTCAGCTTCTCCGATAACCAAGGGGAAAAAAAGTAGCTAAATAAGGAAACCCAAAAAGTGCCCTAAACCCTAAACCCTAAACCCTAAACCCTAAACCCTAAACCCTAAACCCTAAACCCTAATCCCTAAACCCTAAACCCTAAACCCTAACCCTAAACCCTAAACCCTAAACCCTAAAAGTTTAAAGTTCAGCTCTTGGAGAAGTAAGTGGCCGCATCGACCGAGGCGATCATCTTCTGGGTGTCCAGGTCGGCGACCTGGACGTCTGGGCTCTTCCCTGCTGGTTTTTGAAGGGCTCCTGGGGTTTAGGGTTTAGGGTTTGGGGTTTGGGGTTTAGGGTTTGGGGTTGTTGTTTTTGAATGGCTCTTGGGGTTTAGGGGTTTAGGGTTTAGGGTTGTTGTTATTGAAGGGCTCTTGGGGTTCAGGGTTTAGGGTTTAGCATTTCGGGTTTTGGGTTGTTGTTTTTGAAGGGCTCTTGGGGTTTAGGGTTTTAGGGATTTGGGTTTTGGGTTGTTGTTTTTTGAAGGGTCTTATTGGGCTTCTCAAGGTTTCGGCCTTGACTGCTAAATCTCGGGGCACCTTGTTTCCTACTACATATCGGGAACTACTCAATGAATCCTAGGTAGGAGAAGGGGGGCCCTTAAAAGGGAACCCTTCTTAACCCTCTGCTGGCTCTCTTAAACAGGGACCTTCTTCAGAGGGTCTATATCCATTCTATATCCCCAAGGGTCCCCCTAATCCTCTCCCCGAATGAATCCATATACGGACCTAGTGATGACGCAGGCCTCCCCTACTATTTGAGCGCTTTCTTCTAGGGGGCCCCCCCCAAACCACATAAACAGAAGGATTCTGCAAAGAGGGTTTTCCAGAGCAACTTATGCCCCAATAGTAGGATCCTTATGAATATGTGGCTTGTAGGAGGGGACCGCTTATACACCCCATATATATACCCTGTACAACCCAAGGGCCCATAGTGCAGAACCCTTTCCAGATTGTAAGGGAGCATATTAATCTAAAAACAACTCACCATACCCCAAACCCATACCCCTTAACCTATGAAAGTATAGTATAAGGTAGTCTGAGGGAGGATTTTGACCAGACCCCTTAATTTCTGTTAAGGGGGTATGCCCTAGGGGTATGTTGAACATTTCTGAGAATTAAGGGCCCATAGAACTACCCTTAGAATATGGGGCTGTCTGAGGAAACCTTCAGATCAATGTCGGACGCGAGCTCCACGATCCGCCAGGCTTTGGCGGTAGAGGAGTAGAAGATGGCAGCCTTCCCCTGCTTCAGATACCTTGGCGGCAAGGGCTCTAAGTGTTCAGATTTCGGGGGATTTTGCAGGCATATAGGTGAAGAACATGTAGGTCAATCAGGTATAGAGGAGATCCTTAAATCTGAGGCTTGACGTACTACGCCCTAAGAAAGCCAATCCCGCCCACTTATTGACAGCAAGCACTCTCGCCCTCTCGCCCTCTCGCCCTGTACGTGAAAATGCGTGTCATGTACATGTACATGTATATGTATGAGGATATGTATATGCGTATGTATGTCTTTCTCTGTATAGGCCTGTACATGTATGTATTATATATATATATATATCATTATATATATATATATATATATATATAGCCATGAGTGCATACACGTCTATAGGTGCGTATGTGCGGATGTTGAAAAACACATGCATATATATATATATATATATATATATATAGAGTATAGTGTTTATTTAAATAGTTATACATTTATTTATATGGTGATGTATTTACTGATTTATACTATGTAACTATGTATGTATACGTATACCCACACTTTCTTTTCATACGTGGAGCCCTTGGTCTAATTGCCAGTTGTGCAGCTTGCTGCACGGGTATATGTTCAAGTCGACCCCCAAGAATCCTTTGGAAGCCCAGAACCAGCAACAACTCATCGAGTCGGCTGTTGAAGGCTCCCAAAACCCTAAACCCAAAACCCCAAATTCCCATCCGGCCTGCTTAGACCGTACCCACCCTTTTCTAGGGTGCCTGGACCGGCTGTGATGGACACCTTTACTGGATGGACAATGGGGAGCCATTGGAGAATGGTCGAATAGAGAGCCCTTCAGGACCAAAGCCGCCCCCCTCTGGAGGCCCTCTGGACCCTGACCCTAAAATCCTGAAATCCAGGCTCCGCCATGGGGGGTACCCCTTCCCGAGCCAAAAACGCCCTTTTCCTGCGAGGGTTTGGCCAAACCCCACCTGAGCCCCTCCCTGACCCCCCCCCTCAAGCCGCCGCCCTAGACCCTGGTGTTCCCCCTTACCTGACCCCCGCCCCACTACCTTCACCACGCCTTTGCAGGGAAGCAATGGTGGGAATTGAGGGCGACAGCCCTAAACCCTAAAAAAAAGTGGTTTGGGTGGTGGCCTGTGAAAGCTCACAGCGGGTGGGGAGAAGAACCCAGCACCAATGAAATTGTTGGATTACATTGACAAGAGATGCCTTCGCGTGACATGCCGCCCCCCCACACACCCCCTGCGCCATTTACGCATGGCACTTACTGCCGCTGCGCGGCGAGACGCCCTAAACCCTAAACCCTAAACCCTAAACCCGAAACCCTAAACCCTAAACCCTAAACCCTTAACCCTCAGGACTTCACGGGATCGGTGCATCCGATGCAGCTCCCAGAGGCGATCTCGCATCCGGGGACCCTGAACTCCCAAGACCCATCCAAACTTTCATCTTGGTAGCCCAGGAACCACATTTCAATAAGGGCACCCTTCTTGGGGTTGGCTACTTTAAAAAGGGGAAACCACAACAAAAAGGGCAAAGGGTACCTCTGGGCTACCAAGAATCTAAGCCCTGCACCCTGAAATCTGCAATGGTTGAAGAACCACAAATTGAGCTTGCGGAGTTCGGCACTCTACACCCTAAACCCTAAACCCTAAACCCTAAACCATGAACCCTAGACTCCTCAGACACTGTTGCTGAGTTGCATGGGCATTCCATTTCGCGCTCCGCTTCGATTGTAGACGCCTTGGACAAGGCTTTGCTGGTTGTGGTTTGGGCTAGTTCCGTTTTGCAGTTGTATGTACATACATGTATCTTTTATGTATGTATGTATGTGTATACATATATGTATTATATATATATATATGGTTCAGCGTCGAGCGTCCTGGGCCCCCCCCCCCCCCATGGCCCCCCCCCCCCCCCCAAGCCACTCTACGGTCCCTAAACCCTAAACCCTAAAAACCCTAAAAACCCTAAACCCCTAAAACCTAAACCCTAAACCTAAAAAACCCTAAACCCTAAACCAACCCCTAACCCTAAAACCCTAAACCTTAAGTCTTAAACCTTAAACCCTAACCCTAAAACCCTGAACCCTAAACCCTAACCCTAAAACCAACCCCCAACCACACCACAGGGGGGGGGGGATCATCTTAGTACCCCATCCGCGGGGAAACCCTAAACCTAAACCCTAAACCCTAAACCCTAAACCTAAACCCTAAACCCTAAACCCTAAAACCCTAAAACCCTAAAACCCTAAACCCTAAACCCTAAACCCTAAAAAAACCCTAAAACCAACCCCAACCACACCACAGGGGGGGGGGGGGGGGGGGTACCATTGGGGGGGGGGGGGGGGGGGGGGGGGGGGGGGGGGGGGGGGGGGCCGCCGGGGCTGAATCATATATATACACGCTCTTGTTTATGTAGTCCACGGCTTGTGATTCCTGACGATTCGCGCGAAGCATTGCAATACTCCATGCGTTTAGTGCCATCATCTTGCCTGTCAGTTCAACACCCTGGGAAGAATCACTGAAGTGGGTTGATGGTTGCACCAAAAACCACCTTCAATCTCTCGAGCGGTTTAGGGTTCAGGGTTGCAGAGCCAGTCACTCTGTCCCTGACGCACGCAGCCCTAAACCCCTACGAAAACTCTACGAAACCCCTACGATCAGCACAGCAACCTCCACAGAAGCTCCTGTCCGAAGAACTCCCACATGAAGTACGGTTTATATTCCTTGTGACCCCAAGAGGACACCTAACATATACACCCTAAACCCTAAACCCTAAACCCTAGACCCTAAACCCTAAACCCCCTAAAAAACATTCGGAAGCTATCGCACCTTGGAGTCTTTCATGTTGCTCCCCTGGGCTGCCAGGGCACCGTTGAGTTCTGCCTCGAGGCCATCGACCGAGATGGCCCAGCTTCGCTGGCTCTTCTGCATCTCCAGGAACTTCCTTAGGGGTTTAGGGTTTAGGGTTTAGGGTTTAGGGTTGTGGGGTTTCTTCTCCTGCTGTTGGTAGAATCGTAAGACGCACCATGAATTCTTCCGGGGGCTCAGCCCTCAAGTGGTTGAAAGCCTTCGATGCTGTGACTTGTCAGAACATCAGCAGCTCCCAACAAAACATGCTTGCCAACCCTAAAGACGGCCCAGGCTCCGACAACATAAACTTCATGCTGGTCAAAACTGTACTGCATCACAGCATGAAAGGCAGCTAGGGCTGCATGCTGTCCATCGTGACGAGCCTGTAGGGTTATGGGGTTTAGGGTTTAGGGTTTCTAGGATGGCCCTTTGAACCCATTCCTGAGTAGGAGGGCTCCACCCAAATAAGGGAAGATATCACATATTCCAGGGGCCTACCGAGTTTCTGGTCTGCCTGTTGGAGGAAGAGTCCATTCTGCAAATGCTGCACGAACGTTTAGGAAAGAATCCCTGAACTTTGCCCTGAAGCCTATAGCCTAAAGCCTAAAGCCTAAAGGCTAAAGCCTAAAGCCTAGAGCCTAGAGCCTAGAGCCTAGAGGAGCCTAGAGCCTAGAGCCTAAAGCCTAAACCCTAACAGTAAGCAGTGATCTCTCTAGAGGACACATTCTTGAACATAACTTACGGCGCCCGCAGCCCCAAAGAGGTGTAGGGTTTGGGTCACAGATGAGCGTCTTGTTGGCAACCAGCCGTTGAACATTCCGCTTCAGACTCACCTTCCCAGTGCACGCTCCAAGGAAAGGAGAGGGGCGGAGGGTTGGGTTTAGGGCTTCGGGCTTAGGGCTTAAGGGCTAAGGGCTAAGGGCTAAGGGCTAAGGGCTAAGGGCTTAGGGCTTAGGGCTTAGTGCTTAGGGCTTAGGGCTTAGGGCTTAGGGCTTAGGGTTTAGGGTTTAGGGTCTCGGGTTTAGGGTTGTTTAGGGTTTAGAGTTTAGGGTTTAGGGGGTTGAGCGTTTAAGGTGTAGGACTTGGCAGTACTGTAGTGGCTTTAGGAGTGTAGGGTTTGAGAGGTTTACTGCTTCTGGTTTCGTGGAGCAGGCCCTTACAGACCCAGAAACTATAAACACGCGAACTGCAAACCCCCACGCTCAGCGCGCGTGCACACACAGACACAGACACAGACACAGGCACAGACACAGACACAGACACAGACACAGACTCACACAGACCCTGAACCCTAAACCTCAGATGCGAACCCACATGGTGTTGCGCAGAGCCCGGGGAGTCCTAGCAGGCTTTGGGTAAGAAGGGATCTCGAGATTCGTTTAGGGTTTAGGGTTTAGGTTTTAGGGTGTAGAGGCTTCAGCCTAAGCATCTGTCTTGCTCTGGCTGGCACCGGATGGCGCAGGGGACAGGGGACGCCCTCTCCTACGCTACCAACCATGTTCTAAACCCTAAACCCTAAACCCTAAACCCTAAACCCTAATACCCTAAAACCCTAAACCCTAAACCCTACACCCTAAACCCTAAAACCCTAAAACCCTAAAACCCTAAACCCTAAACCCTAAACCCCTAAACCCTAAACCCTAAACCCTAAACCCTAAACCCTAAACCAAAGCATCATGCCCTCAACCACAAAACCTCCCAACAAATCGTAGGCCTCTTGGCTATCTAATATAGGGGCCCCAATAATTAGAATAGCTTTTTGGGGGAGTTATTATGGTATATTTACTAGGGGACCTTAAAAGGAATAGGATTATGAAGAATTATTCCGACCCCTAAACCCTAAACCCTAAACCCTAAACCCTAAACCCTAAACCCTAAACCCTAAACCCTAAACCCTAAACCCTAAACCCTATGACCCTAAACCCTGAACCCTAAACCCTATGACCCTAGAGTAGTTTGGGGAACCCTGCTGAAGTGCCTCGCCATGAATCTGGATCTCCTTGTAAATGCGGAGTTCTCAGTTGGCAGGAGCACGGTTTAGGGTTTAGGGTTTAGGGTTTAGGGTTTAGGGTTTAGGGTTTTTGAGGTTCAGGGCTAACGAAGAACATCCTGCCGCCAGCAAGCACAGCAAGGCGGAGAGGATCTAAACCCGTCCCTCCAAGCCTAAAAGCATGCCACATGGTGCAGACGTGCGTTGGGAGGTTTAGTGTTTAGGGTTTAGGGTTTGGGCTTTAGGGTTTCAAAAGAGGACCTCATGGAACAAACAAACATGAGGGGCTTACGAAATTGGGGTATGTTGGGGACTCTAGTAGGGTCCCTTGTTTTCTAAACCCTCCCATATTTTGAGAGAGCAACCGTCGACTAGGATTCGGTGTCATGTAGGGGCCTAATAGCTCGAACAGGGCTTGGGGAGGGGGGGGGGGGGGGGGGGTAATGATAGAATATTTCTATAGGGACCATAAGGGAATCCTACAAGTACTCCGACCCCAATATGAAACAGTCCAGCGGCCGCAGAACAAGCCAAGCGGCTGCTGGAGTTCCCAAGGATCGGGCAGTCCACCTGGAGGCATGGGGGGTGTACAAGGTGTGCCCCTAAACATGAGTCCCTAGTCCCTTGTTACCCCCTGGTTCTTAGTAGGGAAAGGAGGGAATGAGGACCCTATATGTACCCTTTAAAGGACTATGCAGTATGCAGGGGACCTCATTTCCTCATTCCCTACTAAGAACCAGCCAGTTTTGGACCCCAAAATAGGGGCCTTAATAATTAGAATGTGGTTTTGGGGGTTCTTATAGTAAGGGGCCATAAGGGAATGCTGTTAGTGAAAATTCCGACCCCTGTATTTCACCCGAATCCCTACAGGAAACCTTGAACCTGGGGTATAATTTATAGGGTGCATACTTGCCTTAAGCTAAGCTTCATCTACCTGAAAGTTTCGATTCCTAGAGATAGAACCCTGAAGCCCTGACTGCTACCATCACAGACGACCATGTTCTTGCGCACTTCATTCAGGGATTATTGGGCCCAGGGTGTGTCCGGGGGTGTGGGGCCTATACTCCACTACCAAGCCATAACCAAGCCCCCCATGCCCAAGAGAACAAACATGATGCTCCATGTGTAGTTCACAATAGGGGCCTCGTAGCCTCGAGGGGGTTTAGGGTTTAGGGTTTAGGGTTTAGTTTAGGGTGCTTCAGGGGTCTCGTTAAGGTTTGAGAGCTTTTGGGCCAAGGATGTAGGGCTTTCGGGGAGAGGGGGAGGGGGTGGAGAGGATGGGCTCAAGATTTCGGAACGTGAGCTTCGCCGGCCATCTGAAACATCGGCAACCCGACAGCGCGGGACCAAGAGCCCAGAACCCTGCAGCCCGTGGGCCTTAAAACCCGACGTGCCACGCCCCAAGCACCCAAAGCCGCAACCCTTACCACCTTGAACAACCGCATAAACCCCCAAGCCTGAGTACGTGCAACCTTAAACCCCAAAAACATTTAGCAAACTCAAACCCTAAACCCTCAACCCTCAACCCGAAACCCAAAACCCGAAACCCGAAACCCTAAACACAAACAATCTAAGACGCCACATGCCTAAGAAGCTGCATCCCAAGGCGCTCGCAGTAGCTCTTCCCCGGCCTGGAGCTCAGCTCAGCTCGGAGCGGCATTGAAGGGTTTCGAGTCTAAAGGGGCTTTGGGGTCTAGGGATTGGGGTTTAGGGTTTAGGGTTTAGGGTCTAGGGTTTAGGGTTTAGGGTTTAGGGTTTAGGGTTTAGGGTTTAGGGTTTAGGGTTTAGGGTTTAGGGTTTAGGGTTTAGGGTTTAGGGTTTAGGGTTTAGGGTTTAGGGTTAGGGTTCTCAAGGGTTTTAGGGTTTGCAGAGTTTACAGGGTTAGGAGATGGAGATGCAGAGGAGGCTTGCGAAGGATGTAGGAGCTTGAAGGTTTCCAAATCGAGGGTTTGGGAGGCTTGGTCCTTACCGGAAACTGTCGGTGTGGAAGATTCTCCAACTTAGGGTGTGGTTTCATTGTACAAAGGTTCAGGGTACTGTAGCTAAGCGGGGAGGGATTTCGGGGATTTGCGAGACATTCCCCTCCCCTCTGACACCGAAACCCGGCCCACCCCGCCATCGCAATTCAGCAATTTGTTCACTATCTCCACGGTATATACATATAGGTGTCTATATATATATATATAGACACACATATATAAAAATAGATATATGTATGTATGTATGTATATATATATATATATGCATGTATATATATATATATACACGACATTTACACTCACACTATATGGGCAGTTCTCGAAATTAGGCTCCCGATTTGGGTCCCTATCTTAGTACGGCACTTTATCAGAAGGACTCCACAAGGGACCCTAATTTCGAGCACTACCCGGACCACATGTTCTACTGTCTGTGCGTTGTTCTTAGTGGGATGAGTGTGTAAACCCGGAGTCTAAGCCCTTAAGGGTCAAGTCCACAGCTCCTAGAGACACAAAAGCGCTGTAAGCACCACTTGGATTTTTTGTAGCCTAAGGACCCTGAGTAAGGTTTTAAGTAGAGTTACGCTACTTATAACCCAACTTCTAAGATAACTAGCCATTAACCTCCAAGCCGTGTTTCGGGCATGGCCTTGTGCAGTATGTTGCACGCTGGAAATACCAGTGTTTTGGGCATGGGCGCAATATGAATGACGTTCTTACCCCCCCCCCCGCCAACCGAACCGCAGGGAAAGTGCAGAAAACACCGAACACCCCGCGGCAATCTACTGCCCATAACCCAACTGCCCGGATCACGGGTCCTAGATTGCCGTGGTGTTTGGGTGTGCGAGTGTGCGAAAACGTACGTTTTACCTGGGTTTCTGGAGGATTCCTAAAACAGGAGGCCAAGAAAACAGTAAAAAAACTACTTCGACGTTTCCTGATTTGGGGGCTTTGGTGTTAAATGAGATCGTACCTCAGCCAAAGGCATGGACGCTTGTGACAGCTCTTCTTCTTCCGCATCCCTTGCGCAGTATGTTGTACAACGAGGCGAAAACGTGGAAAATACCAGTGTTTTGGGCATCGTCGCAATTGGCATGGACGCTTGTGACAACGTGTCCTGCTCCGCATTGTTGCGCGGTATGTCGTACAACGAGGCAAGATCGCGGTAAATACCAGTGTTTTGGGCATCGTCGAAATTGGCATGGACGCTTGTGACAACGTGTCTTGTTCCACATCCTTGCGCAGTGTGTTGTACAAAGAGGCGAAAACGCAGCAAATATCCGAGTTTTGTGCATGGAAGCAATATGAATGACGTTCTTATCCCCCTTCCCCCCCCTCCCCCCCAAAGCCGGAAACAAGCCATAGATTGCCGAAAATGCCGAAAACCTCGCGGCCATCTAGGACCCGTGATCCAACTACCCGTATACATTCTGCCATACTTCAAGTTAAGGTGGGCGGGCGCTGTTCGGCATTCTGGCTGTACCCTAAACCCTAAGCCCTGAACCCTAAACCCTAAACCCTAAAGTGCTTGACATCACTTGCGTTGAGCTTTCTAAACTTTGGCACCAGGGTCGGCGGCTGATCTTGACCCGCCAAGTCCACTTATATTTAGGGTTTAGGGTTTAGGGTTTAGGGTTTAGGGGTGCCAAGTTTTCTGGCTCAGTTGTAGGAGCCAGAAAGTGAGGACCCTAAAGAAGTGCCACAATTGGGTCTAGGTCGGGTTAGTTGGTTACTAGGATGGCCCTTATAAAAGCCTCTGAAAAAATATTCCTAAATATGATCCTCGTAAACCCAACAAAGGAAAGTAACAAATATCCTAAGGGCCTACCTAGGTTAAGGCTTCGGGACGCCAAGACTCCCAGGCCCGGGGGGCACGGGAAACTGCAGCAACAGATCTGAGACGTACCAGGATGGGCTACTAGGCCTTGTCCCTAACTTTAGGGTTTAGGGTTTAGGGTTTAAGGTTTAGGGTTTAGGGTTTAGGGTTTAGGGTTTAGGGACAGCAAAACAACACAAGATGAGAGACGTGTCAAGCGTGCAGGCCTGCGGCCAGCGCCCGAAGCTCGCGACTTTCGGAGGCTCATGCTTGAAGCCTGCATTGGGTGCGTTGTGCTTAGACAATAGAAAAAGGACGTTTGTGAAGGTTTCGTTCAGGCTAGTGTGTGAGGCCTTCCTTGTAGGAACCCGAAGTAAAGCAGCAGGCCAGTTAGGGCGCTGCATTCTTTTAAAGAGTTAGGACTGTGCACGTCTTGCTTAAGGGAGTGATTTAAGGTACGGGAAGCTTGGGTTTAGGAAATGAGGTAGGGGCTTGGTGTGGGCCAAAAAAATGAACCAAAAAAAAGATAGATGGCCTGGGGCTTTTCAGGGATAGGGGCTCAAGGGCTTAAAGGGTTTCAACGGGTTAGGCAACATGAGTCTTGTGCAGCAAGTGCGTGAGAAGCGAGAGATGTTGGCACCGCCGCGGCTTCCAACTGAAAGCAACCTTTTGTAGACCCTAAACCCTGAACCCAAAACCCAAAACCCGAAACCCTAAACCCTAAACCCTAAACCCCAATACCCCACTTCCCCAACCTGGGCCGAAGTTGAAGGCCGCACGACCCTTGATGGACATGGCGGGGTAGAGCTTGAGGTTCTTGCGAACCTTGTCCTGGGGTTGATCTTTACTCAACTTTAGGGTTTAGGGTTTAGGGTTTAGGGTGAGGGATTAGGGTTTAGGGAGGGAAGACCTACGCCCTGAACCCCCATTTCAGGCCCAGACTTTTAGGTTTCTGGGCTCCTGGGAACCAGGATCGTACTCCTGTCTTTCGGGGTCGTCAGCAAGGATCTTTGGGAGCTTGGGGGAAGCCGGCTCAGGGTTGAAAGCCTTCCTTCTCGACAACACACGGAACCTGCCAGGATGCTCAGGTAAAGTTTATGTACCAATCTGCGTAATCCACGGGTCCTAGCCTCCTGAAGTACGACCCGACCCTCTAATGTACAAGTCTTTGGAATCGTGCTAAGCCCTAGCAGCTTTCTGAAAAAAAAAACCCTAAATCCCAAACCCGAAACCCTAGACCCTAAACCCTAAACCCCGAACCCTAAAATAGAAACAACTATCCTGGCGACACGTCCTTGACAAAAGCGGAAGAAGTGCTGTTCTAGAGCTGCGAAACGCTGGTATCAGCGTGAGTCTTTGGGGTCCAGGGTTTAGTGTCACGCCCCGAAGGCGTGTGAGGGGTCCACGCTTTAGGCCTCCTTTTCATCACCTGCTCTGGCAGGCGCAGCAAGTTGTTCGAGCAATTTTTGCTTTCATGAGCACGACGAGAC
Organism: Symbiodinium natans; assembly: GCA_905221605.1. Classification (NCBI taxonomy): domain Eukaryota; class Dinophyceae; order Suessiales; family Symbiodiniaceae; genus Symbiodinium; species Symbiodinium natans. Next base: position 444,575 of record CAJNDS010002823.1, read on the forward strand.
ACAGGGTATCCTGAAGACATGTGCTGGCTGAATCGCACATAACAGCAAGGGGCATGTGTGTACACAGCCTAGTTTCTGCAAGGGCAGCGGAGCTTCTTAGACAGATTGGAGTCTGCACGCCGATGCCGCATGTAACGTCTTTCAACCCAACTTGTGAACTTGTGACTCCCTGTGCGCTTGGCAGTGTTCTTACTTTCTAAGGTTTCACCATGACCCCAGAATCTGGCAGGAACTTACGAAGCAAACCTGAGACCCTCAAGCAGCCTACAAACCGTCTGAGCTTGAGTAACTCTTAACCCCTGAGCCTATAAACCCTATATCCTGAAGCCCCCCAGCCCCCCCGGAATGGAAAACAAACAACGAACAAAAGCAAAACAAAGCAGAAAAAGAAACAAAGGGCAGGCCGACTCTTCCCCGAATGGAGGAAAGACTGAGGGGCTCAGGCCAACATGAGGTCAAGGTGAGGGGTTCAGGGCTTAGGGGCTGCGTAGGGTCTGCTGTCTACAGTGGTTTAGGCTCAGCAAAAGCTTTTTGAAGGAGAGGACATTCCAACAGATAAGGGGAATGGTGCTCTCAGAACGAACGATACCAGCTGCACCTCGGCCCACCACCATCCAGCCATCGCCATCGTCGTCATCATGTAGCTCGTTGCTTTACACGCGGTGTGCGGGAGCACGTGAAACTGTTCAATGACGAGCGATGACCGCAGAGAGAATGCTGACAACCACAGAGAAAGAGGCCTGCAATCGAGGGAGATTGCCTCTAAAGGCACAAATCGTCACGAATCACCCTAATCCCCAAAATGCATTCGAATTGGGGGTCTTGGGCCTAAACCCTAAACCCTAAACCCTAAACCCTAAACCCTAAACCCTAAGCCCTAAACCCTAAACCCTAAACCCTAAACCCTGAACCCCAAACCCAAACCCTAAAATCACCGGAACATCCTGGGACCGAGTTTCCTCGGCGAAGGAGGGTGCATCGGGCCACTTGCCTTGGGTGCTTGGATTAGGGTTTAGGGTTTAGGGTTTAGGGTTCAGGGTTTAGGGTTTAGGGTTTAGGGTTTAGGGCTACTTGAAGCTTCAGGGGTAGATAAGAAGGGTCATAAGTAGGGTAACTCTACGTATAACCTTACTTAGGGCACTTCTAACCCTGCTTATAAGTACCCAGGAACCTCCAAGTGGGACTGGGGCGTCCTCCCTGTCTGTTTGTGCCCATGAGTGCTGTGCTTTGTTTTGTGTGTTGTTTATTTGTTTCTTTGTGGGTTTGGTTGCGTGGCTATGAGGTTTGCCTTGCTTGCCTTGCTTCTTAGGGTTTAGGGTTTAGGGTTTGAGGGTTTGAGGGCCTTGCTTGCTTTGCCTTGCTTGCTTTGCTTGGTCTGCGCGTTCACGTTGTTGAAGGTGCTCAGCTTGCTTCTTCATCTGCCGAGGCTCGCGGGTTCTAGGGGTTTCGGGTTCATTTGTAAGGTTTCAGTCAGGCCCCAAGTCCGCTAAACCCTAAACCCTAAACCCTAAACCCTGAACCCTGAACCCTAAACCCTGAACCCTAAACCCTAAACCCTACACCCTAAACCCTAATTAAACCCTAAACCTAGCGTTTCGGTAAGTTGTTGGATTGAGGACTTTTGGCAGCTTGGGGCTTAGAAGGTTCGGATGTGTCAGCGCAACTTCTGTCCTCGACCGACCGCAACCCAGGAGAGCCCCATACCCAGTAGATCCCAGTGCAAAATAGGGTTTAGGGTTTAGGGTTTAGCGTTTAGGGTTTAGGGAAAAAGGGCTTCATACTTGGTTGTTCACGGATAGTTAGAAGTAGGGTTCTAAGTGCCCTAGATAAAGGTCAGAACCACTTATAACTATAGTTACCCTACGTATAGACCCACTTAGAACTACCCGTGAACCTCTAAGTAGGGGAAAGAAGCTTGGTAGCCCAACAACCCTATTACAATAAGGGCACCCTTTTGGGGGGTTGGTTCCATTACAAGGGAACCTTGAACCGAAAAATAAGGGGAAAGGGTACCACGAGGCCACCAAGGAAGGGAACCGACCCGCTCAATTCCGGACTAAGTAAAGTGCTTCAGAAGGTTCAAGGCTTCAAGGACTTTTCGGGGCTGTGGCTTGTGAGCCGAAGTTTTTGAGGTTCCACCAGGGCCGAGCGCGACTGCTGTTTGTCAGGCAGGTGGGAGGTTGAGGGTTTTAGGGCTTTTGGGGTGAGGGTCCTTGTGTGCTGCGAGGTGCCATTAGTGGAGAAGTAGATGTGGCGCTTGTCGAGATCGACGGCCACTCCCACCACCACGTCCTGGAACAGCCCTCAGCCCAATGAAGCCTAAACCCTAAACCCTGAACCCTGAACCCTAAACCCTGAACCCTGAACCCAAAACCCTAAACCCTAAACCCTAAACCCTAAACCCTAAACCCTAAACCCATACCCCCTTCCCCCAAACCCCAAACTTGGTGCCCACAGCCCTTTGGGGGTTGACTTCCCCGGGGAAACCTTCAAGCGCTGTAGCTGTGCAAACGTTGGAGATCGAGTGTGCGTGTTCTTGCCCGGAACCCTAAACACTAAACCCTAAACACTAAACCCTAAACCCTAAACACTAAACCCTAAACCCCTAACGGTCCCTTATGAAAAAACAGGAGCTGCCAAAGGCCGGCCTAAACACAGGTCTAAATTCAGTCCCGGAACCTTGATGAAAGGCCCGTGCCTTACATGTGAGCTGGCAGTACTCCGCAAAACAGGCTTGAGCGGTTTAGGGTTTAGGGTTAAGGGTTAAGCGGTAGAGACGGAACCTGCGATGCAAAAACCAAAATGGAAGACTCTAGAACGGTCTCCTTTTTTCCCGGGAAATCACCAATCCTCCCTAAACCCTAAACCCTAAACCCTAAACCCTAAACCCTAAACTGCAAACCCTGAATGGCTCATGAACAACTTAGTGTTCAACGCTCGGAACTTTCTTGTGACTCTTAGATGGTCACCACAAGTTTCCAATGTTTAGGGTTTAGGGTTTACGGCTTACGGTTTAGGGCTTAGGGTTCAGGGTGTTTTTGATTCCTCTGCTCAAACGCTTTCGAGTCTCGCTTTTCTGCACGTAGGACCTTGAAAGCTTCTGCCAACAGTGCGAACAGTCAGCTCCTCCACGCTAAGAGCGACAGAATTATTCGAGATCACAACGGGGTAGCCGTGACCAAATCTCGGTTCTTCAGCGAAGTTACCTCAACGTAATGGAGCCGCGCTCAAAATATGGGCATGTCCCAAACCAGGGGCACCCCCAATATACCCCGAACTAGTATATACCCATGCACAACCTTTCGTATCCAGGAACCCTCAATTTGGGTCACCCTATATTCCCAAAACGGTTGTATGCCCCTAAAGCACCTTAAGTCCTGCAAGCTCTACGCCCCTAAACCTTCAAGCCCACAACCGCCAATACACTCGAGCAGCCTCTAAGCCGCTGCCAACACTCTAAACAACCATGGCCCGGATTTAGGGCTTAAGGTGCAGAGTAACCCTAAACCCTCAACCCTCAACCCTAAACCCTAGAACCCCAACACCCGGGTCCTCTGAGAGAGCTTGGTCCGATGAGGGCCACAGGTCTTCGAACGGAAGCCGCTTTCCTCGAATGGGATCCTACTCTGGGATCCTGTGCTGTTGAGGGTTTAGGGTTTAGGGTTTAGGGTTAGGGCAGTTGCGGCTTGGTAGTCCCGCCCAGGCCCAAACCAAGTAACCTTCGTCAAAATTAGGGTTTAGGGTTTAGGGTCCCGTATGTCCGTAAACTCCCCAGATTCCCAGATTGAGGGATGAGTGCCCGGACCTCAGGCCCGCGCCGTCATGCCACAGAATAGCATGCTGACCGTCCGCCGCGAATCCATGCTCGTCGTCTCCTGCGGAAGCGCGATTTGGGGTTTGGGGTTTTGGGTTCAGGGGCGTAAACCCCAAACCCTAAACCCTAAGCCCTAAACCCTAAACCCTAAACCCAAGATGTAGGTTTCAGGGTTGCAGGGCTCATGGTTCCGAAGACCTTTCTTTCGGGCTCTGCGCGTTAGGGTTCAGACGGGGTTTCCCGTCTTTGCAGGGCCTTTCAGTTATGGGGCCTTCAGGGAGGAATAGACACTGAAGATATTACCCTTACCCTAAACTCTAAACCCTAAACCCTCTCACAACGACTCCCCTGGCCTACTCCACCGAGGAAGCTGCTGTTGCGCGGGGCCGGGATGAACTGAGAGCCTCGCTTTGGTTCAGAGCATGGGCTAGAACAACCATAGCACAAAGGAACATGTACCTTCCGTATAGACATTGGGCATAACATTGGGTATCTGTCTGTCTGTCTGTCCGTCTGTCTGTCTCTCTGTCTATCTCTCTCTCTCTCTCTCTCCGTCCCTCTCTCGCTCTCTCTGCACTGGAAGGCGGCTTCCAGGATGGGTTGGGTTGGGCTGGACCTTGTTTTGAAGGGGGCTTCTTCCAACGGTCTCGTCCAACCAATTCCCAAACCCGGATTGAAGCCGGGGTCCTTCAAAACAAGGGCAAGCCCAACCAAACCCATCACAAACCCATTCAACACCAGACTCCGAAACCCCGATTTGAGCCCGGGCCCCTTCAGAACAAGGTATGCCCCTTCGCGAAAGCTTCAATTGTATAAGGCGTAGGGTGTCAGTGCCAAGTAGCTCAGCACCCCCACTTGCGGAGATGAGCAGCCGCAATACCTTGCCAGCAAGAAACAGTCTAGGAGGTTCAAGTAAACCCTTCAGTTCAGAAACCCTAAGCGACATAAACCCTATGTACAGCTCAAGGCCTGTTCCGAATACTTCTCCTGCATTCCGACTGGAATATCCAGAAAGTCCAGGGTTGGAGTTTGGAGTTCAACCGGGTGCGTTTCCTAATCTTGCGGGCTCTTAGTAGGGAATTCAGGAATTAGCTCTAGAATATCCCTGAAAGGGTCATGAGTCCCTGAGATGGTTAGTCAGGGGGATGTGTGATTCTCGTCCCCGTTCCAAGCCCGATAGAGGTCGGCACTGCAACTCTGTGACTTACCAGTTGCTAGCAGGGAGTTGGGGCATTAGGTACCATAACTAGTTCATGGTTGGGATAGTATTACAAACTTAAATGTCTTGTCCTTATTGAGTTTAAGTACTACACTGTTGCCCCACTATGACAAAGATAAATCCTAAGTGGCCCTTTAAGAGGCTCCAGCAAGGTAACCTCCGCAATTCTCGCAGGCCTAGGCCTAGACACCCCCAACCCGAACAGCCGAAATAGAACCTACATCCCAAATTGCTAGGCCTAGGGTTTTAAGGTTGAGAGTCAGAAGCCACCCTAAACCCTAAACCCTGTAAACCCTTTAAACCCTATAAACCCTACAAACCCTATAAACCCTGTAAACCCTATAAACCCTATAAACCCCATAAACCCTATAAACCCTAAAAACCCTACAAGCCCTACAAACTCTGTAAACCCTACAAACCCTATAAACCCTATAAACCCTATAAACCCTTTAAACCCTATAAACCCTATAAACCCTCTAAACCCTATAAGCCCTCTAAACCCTACAAACCCTAAACCCTCTATTTCAGACAAAGTGTCAGCTCCACTTCGAAGTAGTATTTGCCGCTGCCTGGGCTCACTGGCTCCCTTGAATGAACATATTCATGTGCAGATACAGAGAGCGAGAGAGAGAGAGAGAGAGAGCGGGAGATGTATGTGTACGCACAGATACATACATACATACATGCGTACATACATACATATATGTATATGTATATGTATGTGTATATGCATATGTATATGTATATGTATAAGTATATTTATATTTATATTTAGATTTAGATATATTTAAATCCATATCTATAGTTATAGTAAGTTGTATTTGCATGTATGTACACACACACGTATATATATATATATATATAGCTGCATGGCATGATATGTGTGTATGTATTCTTGTATGTATGCATGTATGTATGCATGTATGTATGTATGTATGTATGAATGTATGTAACGTATGCATGCATGCACATACTTCTACATACAGCTACATGCGAGTAAAAGGTGCATATAGACAGACGTAGGTAGGTAGGCAGGCAGGCAGGTAGTTAGGTAGAGGGATGTGTGAATTATATACATCCACAGATGCATTGCTTGTTTCTTGATATGTACAGTGTACAGCAGTTCTGGATCCGAACGAAACCTCAGGCATTCCCTAAGTACCCTAAACCCTAAACCCATTCCCTCAGTAGACCACCCGTCTCAAAAGCCATCACATCCATGCCCCTCAGTGGGTCCAAGCCGCTCTGACTCAGGTTGGGAAAGCCTGGGAGGGCTCAGGAAGCTCCGGGTTTGGGGTTTAGGGTTTAGGGTTTGGGGCTACATGGATGGTTAGAAGTATGGCCTTTAAGTACTGTACCCTAAATAAGTTTCAAATATAGTGACCCTGCTCATAGTCCCAAATACAACTACCCATAAACCTCTAAGTAAGCATAGGTTTTGGGCTCAGGGTCCGTGCTGTGTAGCCCGGGCAAAAGCCGCTCGTCCTAGCATCTTGATTGAACAGTGCATGTCACGTCTGCTTGTTTGGGGTCTTGAGGTTTTGGTTTTTGGTTGGGCTCTCGGCTTGGCTTTGCTTTCCCTCAATGCAAATGCCATCGGCTTGCGAGGAGTTGCGAGGCTCGGTGGAGCCCAGAAGGACCAATAGGGTGGACCCCTTGTAAACCTTACACACCCTATAAACCCTATTAACCGTGTAAGCCCTCTAAACCCTACAGAAAAAACTCACTGGCGATGGGGGCTTCTGACCCCGAGTCTTCTCGTTCGCAATCGGGTGCAAAACCGTAGGGTAAGTGTCGGATGTTGGGCTTTTCTGAGTGTTCATGCGCAAAAGAACCATCTCACCTCTCAGACTCTATAGCAAGTTCCAAACCACAGGTCAAACAGGCAGACGGATCCTGTCTTAAACATTACGCTGCGGTCGAAGCGCCCACGGTGATCCAATTCTCCATGGGATCTTCGGTCATGCCCCGAAGCAGCTGCGGATTCACTTGTGACAGGTCCTCTTACGGTTTACTGTAGGGTCGTCGGGGGCTGGGCTGGGAGCCTAACAGCCGAAACCCCCCAAAGAACTAAACCTTGAGTGTTGTGGCTTGAGATGTTCCGCCTCATACTAACAGTCCTTAATAGGGACTATCATAGGGGGCACCATATTCCCTATTAAGGACTGTTAGTGTAAGGGGGAACATCCCAAGTTGTGGCACGAGATCAAGGCCGCGCTTAACTTCCCATGGCAGGACGAATTTCCCAAGGCGGCTTTACGCGGTTTCCGCGGAAGCAAATCACAGAAGTAAAACTTGAAGTCCAGTAGGTAGGCTGGAGGATAAGAAAGTATGATAAGACACCCCCCCCCCCCCAGAGAAAGGAAACGAACAAACATGCCTAAACCCGTCAAGCACAATTCCTAGGCCCTGACTGGGAGCTGTAGCAGTAGCAGTAGCAGTAGCAGTAGCAGTAGCAGTAGTAGTAGTAGTAGTAGTAGTAGTAGTAGTAGTAGTAGTAGTAGTAGTAGTAGTAGTAGTAGTAGTAGTAGTAGTAGTAGTAGTAGCAGGAGTAGTAGTAGTAGTAGTAGTAGTAGTAGTAGTAGTAGTAGTAGTAGTAGTAGTAGTAGTAGTAGTAGTAGTAGTAGTAGTAGTAGTAGTAGTAGTAGTAGTAGTAGTAGTAGAAGTAGTAGTAGTTAGTAGTAGTAGTTAGTAGTAGTAGTTAGTAGTAGTAGTAGTAGTAGTAGTAGTAGTAGTAGTAGTAGTAGTAGTAGTAGGTGACACGCTCTTAACTGATCATGGTGTTTTCTGCTGTTTTTTGACTTTTTCTATCGTTTTCTCTGGTTTTTTCTGCGTTTGACGGGTTGGGGGGGGTGGGGGGGGTGGGTGGGGGGGGGGTAATTACGTGCTGTGCTTTGTGCACACATGACCATGCTGAGGGGTTGGGGGGGGGGGGGGTGGGGGGGTAATTACGTGCTGTGCTTTGTGCACACATGGGGGTCGTGCTGGGCTTTGTGCACGCTTGACCACGCTGTCTACTGTTTTCCTCTGTTTTTTTGGTTGGTTTAGGGGCAAGATCTTTTGGGGCTCACAGTGGAGGGTTTAGGGTTTGCAGGTACAGATCTTTTGGGCTTTTTTGGGAACCTTTTGGGCTTCCAGTGGAAATATGGGGTTTGAGGTTTCAGCCTACAGATCTTTTGGTTTTTTTTGGCATCTGGGGTTTAGGGTTTCAGGGCAAGACATTTTGGGCTTACAGTGGAGGGTTTAGGGTTTGCAGGTACAGATCTTTTGGGCTTTTTTGGGAACCTTTTGGGCTTCCAGTGGAAATTATGGGGTTTGAGGTTTCAGCCTACAGATCTTTTGGTTTTTTTGGCATCTGGGGTTTAGGGTTTCAGGGCAAGACATTTTGGGCTTACAGTGGAGGGTTTAGGGTTTGGGGCTTGAGGGTAGAGACCTTTTGAGGTTTTTTGGGATTTGGGGGTTTAGGGTTTAAGGGTAAGACCTTTTGGGCTCACAGTGGAGGGTTTCGGGATCTTTTCGGCTTTTTGGGATTCACAGTGGAGGGTTTAGGGATCTTCTGGGCTTTTTTGGGATTTGGGGTTGAGGGTTTAAGGGAAGGGTTTGGGTTTGAGGCTGTAAGGTGAAAGGACTTTTGGGCTTTTTCTATGGGATTTAAGGTTTAAGGGGGTGCACTGTGGGACTGCTTTGTCATTCAGGGTACACATGGGGTTTGGGGTTTCAGGCTCCAGATGTTTTGTGTTTTTTCTGGGGACGTGCTTGACGCTGTGGGGTTGAGAGTTTAAGGGTGCACGACTCTTGGGCTTGCTTCAGGTTTCGGGGTTTCGGATTTCAGGGTGCACGACTGTTCGGCTTGCTGGAGGCGTTCGGGTTTAAGGACAAGTTTGGCCACATCTTAGAAAACCCGCGAAACGCTGTAAATACCGGTCTTTTCCTCTGTTCTGAGAACACGTCTGCGCAAAGTAGGCCCTGTAATTGACCGTTTTTGAAGCCCGAAAACACTGTAAATACCGATGTTTTCCTCCTGCGCCTAAAGTAGTTGAAAGTAGTTTGCGGGACTTTTTACACGTCCATGTTTCGTGTCCGTAAACGGACAAAGCCAGGAAACACTGTAAATACCGAGGTTTTCGTCTCTTAACACGAAAATTGCACGCCACAAAACCCCTGCGATCAATTAAGAACGCGACGCTTACTAGTAGTAGTAGTAGTAGTAGTAGTAGTAGTAGTAGTAGTAGTAGTAGTAGTAGTAGTAGTAGTAGTAGTAGTAGTAGCAGTAGTAGTAGTAGTAGTAGTAGTAGTAGTAGTAGTAGTAGTAGTAGTAGTAGTAGTAGTAGTAGTAGTAGTAGTAGTAGTAGTAGTAATAGTAGTAGTAGTAGTAGTAGCAGCAGCAGCAGTAGTAGTAGTAGCAGTAGTAGTAGTAGCAGTAGTGGTAGTAGGAGTAGTAGTAGTAGTAGTAGTAGTAGTAGTAGTAGTAGTAGTAGCAGTAGCAGTATATAGTAGTAGTCGTAGTAGTAGTAGTGGTAGCGGTAGTGGTGGTGGTAGTAGTAGTAGTAGTAGTAGTAGTAGTAGTAGTAGTAGTAGTAGTAGAGTAGCAGTAGCAGTAGTAGTAGCAGTAGCAGTAGCAGTAGCAGTAGCAGTAGCAGTAGCAGTAGCAGTAGCAGCAGCAGCAGCAGCAGCAGCAGCAGCAGTAGAACAGCAGCAGTTATAGAGTATCAAGAAATAGCGGTGATGGCCCCTGTAAGCTCTCCTGCATGGAGGTGTTGGCCGTCGCAACGTCCACCAAACTCCGTAGCTCCTGCTCACTGTACTCCTTCAGAACATGGGCATACCTGGCTGGGTTTGGGGTTTCGGGTATATGACTTAGTGGCTATCATTGCAGACTTAGGGAAGTAGGTGACATAGGTTCCCCTGCTAATATATAGCTGCTATAGCCCAAGCCCTAAACCCTAAACTTTAAACCCTACACCCTAAACATGATATCGGGGACCTGATTGTCGAATCCGCTCTACGAAAGACCTGCAAGGTACAAGCCTACGGACGGTATATGCTCAGGATCCAGGGACCTAAGGTGCGTGAGGGGTTTAGGGTTTAGGGTTTAGGGTTTAGGGTTTAGGGTTTAGGGTTTAGGGTTTAGGGTCAGGCCAAGTTCAGGGTTTCCGGACCCTACGCCCAAACAACAAGTTCCAAACCTCCAACTTTGCGGCCTTTTGTAAGCTTAGCTTGCGAGCCGCATGAAATATTGCAGTCTGCAATTTGCTACTCCAACACGCCGAGCCTGGGCTAAAGATCCCAGGCTGCAGGGTTTATACCCAGGGTCTGGGATGAGGGGCGGGAATCTCTAAAAATCACGGGGCCATTTTGGGTGATTATGATAGGATTCCCAATTAAGGGTGGGTTTAGGGTTTATAGGGTTTAGGGCCAGGGGTTCAGAACCTCCCACATGGGACTGTAAAAAGTCCCTACAGAGCCCAAGTCGCTTGTCAAGCACCGCCAGCCGCTGCCCAGAAATGCCACCTGAGTCCTGCGCACATCAAACCCCGAAAACCCCACATCGCTGGGAAAAAGGGGTTTTAGGGTTTAGGGTTTAGGGTTTGGGCTCTGGGGTTTTCGGGGGAACCCCGGCCGGAACTCAGGAACTGCCGAAATCTTATTGGGAATGCAACCTCCGTGAGCCTGCTACACCCTATAAACATTCAGAGCTCCAAGCGCCACTCAGGGTTTAGGGTTTCCTTTAACCCATGGACGATTGGGGGCAACGGGCATTGGTGGGGGGGTGGGGGGGGGGGGGGGGGGGGGGGGGGGGGGGGGGGGACGGGACAGCAAGCCTAACCCCTGCAAAGCCCCTGAACCCTCTAAACAACTAGACCACCTCTACCCCCCTGGCCCTCCCCTCTAAACCCTAAATCCTAAACCCGAAACCCTAAACCCTAAACCCGCCCCCCCCCCCCCCCCCCCCCGGCAAAAAAAAGTCCGTCGAGGCGAAGGTACAGCGGAGACGCACGTCCTTGAGGACCTGGGCTCCAGGCTACTCCAGGGTGCAGGGCTTCGCGTGGCGGAGCTTGTATTGATTGATTTAGGTTTTGGTTTAGGGTTTATAGGGTTTCTAGGGTTTCTAGGGTTTCTAGGGTTTATAGGGTTTATAGGGTTTATAAGGTTTATAGGGTTTAAAGGGTTTAGGGTTTGGGGCTTGGGGTTTAGGGTTTGGGGCTTGGGGTTTAGAGTTTAGGGCTTACGGCTTGGGCTTTGTTTTGCAGGGAATCAACCCCAAAGCCCTCAAAGCTTGCACAGGCCAACTGGACACTCCACACAACTCCTCAAAAAAAAAACTGCAGAGCGAGAGGCCAGGTAGGAGTCTCCATATCCGTAGGCTGAAGTCACTCCTGGCGTGGCTTTTGGAGCTTATCTGGCTGGTTCTTAAGGGTATATATGTACATATACATATGTATATATATATATGTAAATGAATATATATATATATATATACATATATATATACATACATACATACATATATATATATATACGCATATACATATATATATATATATACATAAAGCCCGAACTCCCCCATTCCTTACTCAGAAGCAGGGGGTGGGGGGTTGTTTAGCGTTTGGGGTTTACAGCGTTTAGTGTGAAGGCCTCGGCAGGTTGGGTCGAAGCCTTTTAGGGCTTAAGGTTCAGGGTTCAGGGTTTACGTAGGGTTTAGGGTTTAGGGTTGAGGGTTGAGGGTTGAAGCCCTTGATCCCAGTTCGCGTACACGATCGAGTGGGTTCATGGCGTTATATGGTTCCTTTCTGGGACCGGGTTAAAACAAAGGCACCCTCCCTCCTTTAGAGAAAGTAGAAAAACGCACCATACCCAAAACGCTGCCCGAGTGTGGGGACTGCAGATGTCTTTTCGTCCTTGGAGCTTAGCCGTTGTAACCTAAACACATACTAACATTTAGGAGCAGCAGCAGGTGTTGAAGCCAAAGGCCTAGGTCTATACATTCCTCTGATCGAGCTGCAGAAGAAGCCTTGCACTTGTTGATTTATTATTGGGGGTTTGCGACAATAAATGGCCCCTAATATAGATGCCCCCCCCCCCCCCCCCAATAGCAGGATCCTGTTTAGGGTCAGCGGAGCGCGCAAAGGCTGGAATCTAAGAAGGCTTTGGCCCCGAAGATCAGAAGACCCAAGCCCCATGCAAACCACGCCTACACTGAACCCAGCCCAAAGCCCAACACAAGCAAAGCAAACCCCCGAACTCTACATACGCAAAACTCTCAGCGATACCCTAAACACTAAACCCTAAACCCTGACCCCTAAACCCTAAATCCTAAACCCCAAACCCTAAACCCCAAACCCTAAACCCTAACCCTGAACCCCAAAGTCTGTCCCCCCTGGAAGGGACACCTCGGAAGTCGTTCATGACCTCGGCTGGGGCTGAAGTGTGGAGCGGGGTTCGGGTTTCAGGGCTCGTGACTCAGGAGACTCTGAGGCTCCAGCGCCTTGGGGAGGATTGAGTTGGGGTTTAGGGTTTAGAGGGTCTAGGGTTTAGGGTTTAGGGTCTAGGGTTTAGGGTTGAGGGTCTAGGGTTGAGGGTTTAGGGTTAAGGGTTTAGGGTTGAGGGTTTTGTTTCTGGCGCCTGGGGCGCGTCGAGGCTGCGTGCCAAATCACGACTCCCACCACAACAGAATTGAATATCGGAAATATCCCCAGAAGTTTTCCAAATCTTCCGGGCATTTGATCGGGGGACTGTTCTCTCTAGACTGACGCCCCACGGCGCAGGGATAACACAGCATGAAGTACAACAATCGCAAACTTGTTCAAGGGCACATCAGAGATGCGCGAGCAAATGCCCAATGAAGTGCACCATGAAGCTAGGCATGAGTACATTGGATGTTCGGGAAATCGACGAAGCAAATAGAGTTCGCCAGTACAAAGACTCGTCAGCATGGTGTGTGTGGGTCGGTGTGTCAGTGCGTCAGCGTGTCAGTGTCAATGTGTTCTTGTGTCCCTAAACCCTAAACCCTAAACCCTAAACCCTAAACCCTATGTGTTCGTTTCAGTCATGTACGACTGTTCCGTCTTCTCCAGCTTTGTTGAAGGATAACACATTTCGGCACAGCAGCAATATAGTCGCCATGATTACTAGGCAGCACATTCACCTTTCAGAGACCCAACAGCACAGCTTCCTGTAATCCCACAAAAACCCCAGGGTGCAACCTTAGGGGTTCGAAGTAGAGCTCCATCCTAAACCCTAAACCCTAAACCCTAAGCCCTAAACCCTAAACCCTAAACCCTAACTTCGCCTCTGTTTCCGGTGTGGCCATAATATGTTTGATCGTCTCCTTCCGTTCCGAAATTATGCCTTATTGGAATCTTTATTGTAAGGGGATCCTACAATTTTGGGGATCTATATCCTACAATTTTGGGGATCTATATTGGGGGTCCCCTTTTTGACGTAAAACCCCCATGTCCTACAGGGGCTAAACCCTAAGCCCTAAACCCTGAACCCTAAACCCTAAAACCCTAAAACCCAAAACCCTAAAACCCTAAAACCCTAAGACCCTAAGACCCTAAAACCCTAAAACCCCTAAAACCCTAAAACCCTAAAACCCTAAAACCCAAAAACCCCAAAACCCCAAAACCCTAAAACCCTAAAACCCTAAAACCCTAAAACCCTAAAACCCCAAAACCCCAAAACCCCAAAACCCTAAAACCCTAAACCCCCAAAACCCTAAAACCCTAAAATCCTAAAACCCCAAAACCCCAAAACCCCAAAACCCCAAAACCCCAAAACCCTAAACCCTAAACCCCCAAAACCCTAAAACCCTAAAATCCTAAAACCCCAAAACCCCAAAACCCCAAAACCCCAAAACCCTAAACCCTAAAACCCTAAAACCCTAAAACCCTAAAACCCTAAAACCCTAAAACCCTAAAACCCTAAACCCTAAAACCCTAAAACCCTAAAACCCAAAACCCAAAACCCTAAACCCTAAGAGTATACAGGAGGAGGTTCCTACAGGAGCCAGGGGGCGCCAAGCGCGCCGTACTTGCAGCGCTCGAAGGGCTTGGCATGTTCGTAGGTGCCACCGAACCTTGGGAGGGCTTAGGGGCTTAGGGCTTAGGGTTTAAGGGTTTAGGGTTTAGGGTTTAGGGTTAAGGGTTTAGGTTTAGGGTTTAGGGTTTAGGGTTTAGGGTTTAGGGTTTAGGGTTTAGGGTTTAGGGTTTAGGGTTTAGGGTTTAGGGTTTAGGGTTTAGGGTTTAGGGTTTAGGGTTTAAGGTTCAGGAAGCTCGAAAAGCCGTTCCGAACACAACCTCCCGAAACTCACCCTAAACCCTAAACCCTAAACATCCCTAAACCCTAAACCCCTAAACATCTCTAAGCCCTAAACCCTGAACCCTAAACCCTAAACCCTAACCCTCAACCCTAAACCCTAAAGCCCAGTTGCTCCCCTGATCTCCCATTGGCTTATTGGCCCCTTCAGTCAGATCACAGGGTTTGGTGTTCAGGTCTGAGGGTTTTGGTTTCATGGGTTTGTGGTCGAAACCATCCTAAACCCTAAACCCTAAACCCTAAACCCTAAAGCCCCGTCTCGCCGGGTAGCAGTTCCATCTCCCACCTCTTGCGGATGTCATTCTTGCCTTGAAGGGTTCTGTGGGTATTTTGTTTGGGGCCATGCCCCGAGGCTCCAAGTTTAGGGTTTAGGGTTTAGGGTTTCAGGTTTAGGGTTTAGGAAGTTGCTGCAGGGGCATTTGGCAGGCTCAGGGAACTCTGCAACGCCCAATTTACCGAAATGAAGTGACTGTCAGAACTACAGTAACACATGGGGCTACGCGAGTTCGCAAAGCATCTCGGAGGGCCAGCTCTCGCTTTGTGAAAGTCTTGGACTTAGGGGTTTAGGGTTCATATAGGACCGAATCAGGAAACCAGCATACAGGGTTGCAAGCACCTTTAGAGTTACTTAGGAACGTTAATTCAGCTGCCCTACTGACAAACCATCCCCAGTACCCCGTTTTTTACCCAAAATTGTCTAGAATCCCCTTTGACAAGGAACCCTAAACCCTAAACCCTAAAACCCTAAGCCCTAAACCCTAAAACCCTAAACCCCGCTCCCCTCCCAAGAACAATAGGCCCCCCTAACGCCCCACGTAACAGCCCTGGGTGCGAAGCTCCGAAGCCAAAAAGGTTACGGTTTAGGGTTTAGGGTTTAGAGCTCGTTTGTCCAAGGCGCTGTCCAGCGCCCCGCTAGAAGTGCCAGTCTCAAACTGGCCTGGAGCAAGAGGACCGAAAACCCTAAACCCCAAAGGCGTCAAACTAGACAGCCCTTTGGAGAGTACGTAACACCAACTAAAAGACCCTTTAGGGAGTCGGCAACCCCAACAAAAAACCTTTAGGGAGTCGGTAACCCGAACTCAAAAGCCCTGTAGGGAGGAGGTAGCCCCTTTGCGAAAACTCCTCAAGCCCTTCGAAACTTGCAGCCCCTGACCCTCAATCCGGAAGTCTTTGGGCCCTAGGGGTTGCTGCTGGAGATGTCGTGTCTAGAGTTTCCAGCAGGGATAGGGTTCAGGGTTCAGGGTTCAGGGTTTAGGCTTTAGGGTTGAGGTTTCCAGCAGGTATGTCTCCTCTCCCCAACAGGGGTGACTTTGAATGGGCTCTAACATTCGGATTGCAAGTCGCAGACAAGGAGCCCTGTGGACAATCGAAGGTCCATGGCTACTTGAAGGTTCATGGGTAGTGACAAGAAGGGCGAAAAGTACCCGAAGCAGGGTTCTAAGTATAGTGACCCTGCTTCTAACGACACATATAGCTCCCCATGAACCTCCAAGAAGGACATGCAGATGTCAACGGTAGGCAAGCAAGGCTAGGTTTCCAAGTAGCCCTGGCATGCAGAGCACTCTTGGCATTGTCTTGCTGCTTGGTAGACTCTAAACCCTAACAGAGTAAAAATATGTAATGACTACCACTGGGCTCCCTAGGCATCGCAAGCCTCACACCTGCGCCAGTGTCTTCTGTCTTCTGTGTAACACAGCCTTCTGAGTCCAAAGTATGGGAGCTTCCAAATTTCAAGCTACAGTAGCGTCCCCATTTCTTGCCTCGAACGCATGGTAAACATCGCCATATTTTCGGAAACCCTATATAGTTTGTCAGACTCTGGGCCCGTATCCCAAAACCCTAGACCCCTCGGACGTCACCCAGAGACCGCACCCTGAGCCCTCGGACAGCGACTTGAAGCAAGAACAACAAACGCTAAGCCCTCCAGCCATGAGCCAACTACGAATCAAATCCCGAGTCCAGAGACCAAAAACCTCAACCTCCGATCTAAACTGCAGTTCCAAGCAAAAGGCTTCGGTAGTACTCATCCGTCTCCATAAACCGTCCCACACGATCGATGTGAATGTGAACGACCTCGGATCTTGCTCTGGCGAGTGGCTGAAGCCTTTGTGTCGAGTTTGGACAGATGTCTGTTGGGGCTCAAGGATTTGTTCTGGCTTTGGGTTTGAAGGTTTAGCGTCTGCGAGATAACTGTGGGTTCAGGGTTCAGGGTTTGAGGCCCTAAACCCTAAACCCTAAACCCTAAACCCTAAACCCTGAACCCTGAACCCTGAACCCTAAAATCCTAAACCCCAAACCCTAAACCCTGAACCCTACATGAACTCGAGGTCGCCACTGTAGGGATTATCGTACCCCCTTAGAGTTTAGGGCGTGGGTTTAGGGCTTAGGGTTTAGGGTTTAGGGTTTAGGGTTTTGGATCATAGTACCCCCTCTGTAAATCCCTCTTCAAGAGCTGTTCGTAACACGGGGTAACATAATAAGTGTTTTATGTCGTGCTTAGCGTGTGGTGTTTAGACATGTTTAGGCGGTATGCACCTTTCAACCATGCACGGCCCTAAACCCTAAACCCTAAACCCTAAACCAAACTCGTAATGTTAAACATGAGTGGGCTGAGTATAGGTCGGTGAACAGGCAACGACATCAGTAATCACTGCTTCGAAGCCAACCACAAGCGCTGATCGCTTCTGGATGGGTCCGCAATGATCTCTCGCATAAACCCTAAACCCTAAACCCCAAACCCTAAACCCTAAACCCTAAACCCCAAACCCTAAACCCCAAACCCTAAACCCTAATTCCTAAACCCTAAACCCTAAACCCTGCTGCAGCTTGGGCCGCTCCTCTCTCTCAAAACCAACTGCAGCTCGGGGTGCTGTGGGGGCCAAGTCCTGTGGAAATGGGCTTTCAGGAGTTCAGGTAGTTCTCTAACTAGGGTTTAGGGTTTAGGGTTTAGGGTTTAGGGTTTAGGTTTTAGGGTTTAGGGTTTAGGGTTTAGGGTTTTAGGGTTCAGGGTTAGGGTACCTGTGTCGGGTCCTATATGTCGTAGGGCACCATTATAATCAGGACCCAAACAGGGGACCCTAATTTAGAAAACTACCTATTTGGGTTTGGGGTCCTTCTGGCATTAGAGCTTAAGGCCTTAAGGGTTTATGCCTTAGGGTGTGGCCTCGGGGCAGAGGACTTTGGGGCTTTGTGCGTTGAAGGGCCGGCATCAACAGTGCTTCACATGGTCGTTGTACTATTGAAGAGGCTTTTTAAACGGCAAATGGGCCTGGAAGCTTGGCGAGCTTAGGCCCAGAAAGGACGAGCCTCAACTTGTGGTTAAGCGGGTTTAGGGTTTAGGGTTCCCGTTCGGGATGCTGCCTGACTTGCAACGCCCCGAGTCCCGAAACCCTAGGGTGCAGCAACCTGCAGCCCAGACCCTAAACTCGACATAGTTACTCCACCAGTAGCGTTGCTTCTGAAGGCTTGCGGGGCTTCCAGTTTTTCTCTCAGAGGGCTTCACTGGTGGGTCAAGCCAGACCCAGACCCTAAACCCCAAACCCTAAACCCCAACTCGAAAAACCCTAAACCCCAAACCCCAAACCCCAAACCCCAAACCCTAAACCCTAAACCCTAAACCCTAAACCCTAAACCCTAAACCCTCCCTGCCTGGATCCAGCCGAGTGTGGCCTGGAGCTCCTGCTCCGAGTAGCCCAGACTCCTTGGGGGGCGGGGGAGGGGAGGGGGTTTAGGGTTTAGAGTTTAGGGTTTGGGGTTTGGGGTTTAGGGTTTTTCGGTTTGGGGTTTAGGGTTTAGGAGGTAGAGGGTAGCAGAGGGTAGAGGGTTTAGGGGTTGGCCTTGTAAGGGTGGGCGGGGGTACCCTAAATAAAACCGATGTGGCGGGGCTCCCGGGGAGATTATGGGACTTGAGCTTCAACCTACAGGTACAATAGGGTTTAGGGTTTAGGGTTTAGGGTTTAGGAGACTGTCTGGGGCTCTAGTTCCTGCAGTCTTTGCCGTCCACCTCGCCTACCTAAAAAACGGCATGTTTCAAGCTGGACCTAAACCTAGAAGAGCGCGATAACTTCAAGCACAAACCCGGAAGTCAAAAAGCGTGCAACCTGAAACTCGAAACTTAAACCTATAGGGTTTAGGGTTTAGGGTTTAGGGTTTAGGGTTTAGGGTTTAGGGTAGACATCTTCAAATGCCGGCGAAGCAACTCAAAGCGCTTTCGAACCTGCAGCTCAGGGAAGGGACTGGGCTCTGTTGGGGCGATGGGTTGAGGGAAGTGAAAGAACGAGCTCACACGAACACACCATAAACTCCAGCTAAACTACCGTACCCGTCGTTTTTTTCACATGCCCTCGTGGATGGTATATTCTAAACGGTTTGAGCGGAAGAAAAAGCGATGTTGATTAACTTTCAAAGTTGTTCACAACCAAAAGCACAGTTCATGAACTAACTTTCACATCCTTCACTTCATTCGTTTAAAAAATGTGTCACTACTTGTACAGGCTTTTGGACAGGGTCCATTGCTTAGTTCTCTCAGTCCGAGACTTCCGGGGTCCTAAGCTTCAAAACCTAAACTAGCAATTGCTTCAGAACCCCCAAAGAATAAAACAATATGATTCCTAAGTAGTAAGCCCAAACTGCTAAACACCAACCCAAACGAACTGACCCGAAACCCAACCAATCTAGCTTTAAGAGTGCCCCTGGCCTGCAACCATTGGGATGAGCTAAATAATTATTTCTGACTGAACCCCTGTGAGATTTCTGTGAGAGTCAAGCACCTGTGAGAATCCTGTGAGTGAGTTTTGTGAGATTTCTGTGAGAGTCAGGCACCTGTGAGAATCCTCTGAGTGAGTTCTGTGAGATTTTGTGAGAGACCTGTGAAAATTCTGTGAGCGAGGTCTGTGAGATATGTGTGAAAGGGCAGGCGCTTGTGAGAGAATGAAGTTTAAGTCGTTTAGGTCTAGTTTGCCAGCCCCCTGTGAGAATTCTGTGGGCGAGGTCTGCGAGATCGAGAGAGAATCGGTGTATTCCCTCTCCTCTGGCTCTATCTATCTATTTTTTCTTTCCCTTCTCTCTCTTCCTCTCTCTTTTCTCTATCTGACTATCTGACTCTATCTCTCTCTCTCTCTCTTTCTCTTTCTTCTGCCTTCTCGCCTCTTTCTCTTCTCCAGCACCTCTCCATCTCTATAGAAGACCTTACGACAAGAATTCTCAGAAGCCCTGCATAACGCACAACTCTCGCAGGTTTCTCAGAGAACCCGCAGCCCGCAGTGGCCCTGCTGCAGAACTCTCACAAAATTCTCACAGGACCTCACCGAAGCAGACCGTGGACCTGCAGAACTCTCACAGGATTCTCACAGCAGCCTCCTACGGCGTAACGGCAGCGGACCTGCAGGAATCCGAGAGCAATTCCAGAGAGGATAGGAAAATCAGTAGAATCCCAAGTAGAACTGCTGTGAGAAGCCTGTGAGAAGCCTGTGAGAATCCTGTGAGAAGCCTGTGAGAAGCCTGTGAGAAGCCTGTGAGAATCCTGTGAGATCCCTGTGAGTTCTGCACCTCTCTGTGAGAACCCTGTGAGAACCCTGTGCCCCTGTGCACCTGTCTGTGAGAAGCCTGTGATCCTGTGAGAACGTTCTGGTGCTCTGAATCCTGTAGGACTAGGCTCCTGTGAGGGCTATAAATTCTGAAGAATCGACGGCCGCTGACCCGACATCTAGACTGTAGACTGTAGACATAGATGCTCGCAAGCCGCAATTTCTCCCCAACCCAAGCTCGCGTGTCTGCCCCTAAGTGCCCCAACTCCCCTGCCCGCCTGACCAACGTCCAGCATCATGTCACATTCAGACAGCTGACAACAATGAACAGCGTCAGTAGCACACTCAGTATTAATTAGAAATGTGATTAGGGAGTTGCGTACAGAAGCCTGTCTGAAGGTCGCGAAAGGCCTTGCGCACAAGAAAAACTTCGCCCACAGAAAACTTCCATTCGCAGCAAAGTCGCTGGTGGACCTCCGCTCACAGCTATCTGACAATTCACAGATTCCACTCGCGCAAAACTCACCAGGCCTCTTCCACTCAAAGAAAACTCACAGATTCCACTCGATTCCACTCACAGCCGACTCACGAGCCCTATTCCACTCACAGAAAACTCACAGACTCCACTCACAGACGCCACTCACAGACGACTCACAAGACTATCCTGCTCACAGAAAACTCACAGACTCCACTCACAGACTTCTCACAGGCCTATCCCGCTCACAGAAAACTCACAGACTGCACTCACAGACTTCTCACAGAAAACTCACAGAAATAATTCTTCAAGATGGTCTCAACGGTTGCAGGACGCGGCACTCTTAAATCTAGCTCGGTCTACATCGCAACACCATTCAGAGTCCCATAACTTAGTTGCTGAGTGCAGAAGGCCCCCAGAAGTGTTCCCTTTCAGTTCTACAGGGGAATTATAGTATCCCAACAAGTGGAAAGTGCACTCACTCAGCTACTAAGATAAACTTCCCGAAGCCCTTTCTAAGCTTTCTGGGGCGGCCTCGCCTTCGGCGGGCCTTTGGGCCGGCTGTGTCCAAAGTACTTGGATCGTTTTTTTTGCGCTCTGGATGTTCGGCTCCAGGGGTGAACCCGGCCCCTGCGTTTTGGCACTTTTATTCTGCACGCGACGTCGCGTCCCTCGTGCATGTCGACACGCTCCAGGGGCGAAGGGTTTATTTGCTATTTCAGTGTTGTGGTGCTGTCCACAAAAATACCCAAGAAACCAAAACCACAAAAACCAAAAAAACCAAAACCAAAAAAACCAAAAAAACCAAAAAAACCAAAAAAACCAAAAAAACCATTATTCAGGAAGTCTCCCTGTAAGAGTTCCTAGGAAATGGTTTTTTTAGTTTTTTTGGTTTTTTTGGTTTTGGTTTTTTTGGTTTTTTTGGTTTTGGTTTTTTTGGTTTTTTTGGTTTTGGTTTTTTTGGTTTTTTGGTTTTGGTTTTTTTGGTTTTTCTACTGTCCCGTGTATGCAGATTTAGTTGTATTTTAGTCTACGCCCTAGGACATACGCTATATTGCACACCGAGTTTGCTTGCAGTGCAGCTGGGTGACTTGAGACAAGGCGAAAAAGGGTAGGTCACTGGGGGGGGGGTACCATATAGCTACCCCCTCCCCCCCCCAGCGACCTACCCTTTTTAAGCCTTTTTAGGCTTTTTTAACAAAAAACAACGAAGAAGGCCCAAAAGTCGCGTAGTTCATCACCGGGTAATGAAGGACAGTACTGGGACACCCACCTCACAGACTCCAATAAGCCAGCATTGGAATAATCTACCTTTTGAATCTGAAGCGGACAATGCTGGTTTAGATGATTAGATCTGTGTTTTTTTCTATGCAAATTGTGCGTTTAAAGGGCAACTAATGTTTTGTTGAGCAACTAGTTTATTTATACAATTGTGTTTGTACGAGGCAAAGTATTAATCAAACACTGAAACATTTTTCTTGATTCTATGCGAATTTAACTACTAGAGTAATTATTAAGCAAAGAGCCCAATTTGACTCAAGTGAATACTATTCAAAGGAGCATACTCAACCAAGATACGAAATAGACACCATTCTCAACCAAAATATGGCAAAGTGTGCGTTTAAAGTGCAAATAATGCTTTGTTGAGCAACTACTGTATTCATACAATTGTGTTTGTACTAGGCAAAGTATGCTCTCTGAAAAGTCCACTGAAATACTTTATGTTTACATATTTATGAATCGTTTGTATTTTTGAAAGAATTATTTTATGCGAATTTAGCTACTAGAGTAATTATTAAGCAAATACCTCAATTTGACTGAAGTGAATACCATTTACAGGACCATACTCAACCAAAATACGAAAGAAGCACCATATTCAACCAAAATATTGCAAAGTGTGGTTTAAAGGGCAAATAGTGCTTTGTTGAGCAACTAATGCATTGAAACGGCTGGGTTTACACCAGGCAAAGTATTATTGAAATACTATCTGCAAAGTCAAATGAAATACCTTATGTTTACATATTCATGAAACATTTTATATTGTTGAAGTATTCATTCTATGCGAATTTAACTACTAGAGGAATTCTTAAGCAAATAGCCCAATTTGACTCAAGTGAATACTATTTAAAGGACCATACTCAACCAAATACGAAAGAAACACTAACGGAAATGGAAGCGGTTCTACCTACATAACAATGAAACAAAGATTGCTGAAGTATTCAATAAAGACCACTTATATACTATGTCTGAAAAGCACAATTTGCATAAGCAAGCTTAAAAATGCACAAGAATGGAAATAGACGCGGTTCTACTTACATAACGATGAAACAAAGATGTCTGAAGTATTCAATAAAGACCACATATATACTCTGCTTGTCTCTATCCGCAGCCATGAACACATCCAAACGCGTGGTTTCGTTTCGTGTACTTACGTAAAATACTAAAACGCAGGGGCCGGGTTCACCCCTGGAACCGGATGTTCTTATTGGCTTTTATAAGGAGCTGACAAACACATGTGAAAGTTTAAGAGCAACAGAAGGGCGCCCGGGCGCTCGAGTTTTGTTCGCTCAGTTTCATGCGTCACTAGGTTCGTTTCACTCGTTTCTTTCTTTGCTTGTGATCGCCTCACAAAGCTGCTAAGAAATTAGTAGTACTGTAAGCCCGCACACGAACAAGACTGTTAATCTAAAGATGTTTAGTCGTTTGCCCTTTATCTGCTAGAGCCCGTCCAGAAGCCCTTGTTAGTAGCATTTCGGCGCTTTTAACACAGCATGGAAAGCAAAAGGAACATAATATACTTGAGCGGGAAAAATGATCCAGACACCCGGTTTTTCGTCTTTCCTAGTTCAATCGCTCACCAATTTGACATTGAGTTTGTGCGTCTTTCCCTTGCATCTCAACGATACTCGTGCACAGGTGGTTACAGGGAAAAAGGCTAACGACCTTTAACATCGCTCTCTTTGCCCTGTCACCTCTCTCTAGGAGGTAATCTGTTGAGTCGTGAATTTAACAGCCAGGATGAAAGAATGAGGGTCTTGTCTGTATTTCTTTGACTCCACTGTCTACGAAGGCCCGCAACACCGCACAATCAAAAACAAGGTTGAAACGTAGCGAAGGAGAAGGCCGTTCACAGGCTCACCAGTCTCGATGTTAAACTAACTACACGTCTGTCTCTCTTTGCACCGGTTTTCGTACTTTTTTCCGCCATGCTCGTGCGTTGCTTGCCTCACTCACAAATAAAGCCTAAATCATGGGTGAAGAAGAGAAAGGTAGAGGTATTCTTCATTTCTCCGGCCGATCACTTCGTTCAGTCACTCGCCTCGGCTCAAGACTCGCTCATTAGCTCACGTCTTCTTCTCCCGACTTCCAAGGAAACACGCAAAGTCATTTAATATCGAACGAAAGGAACCCAACACACAAATCTAGCCATTCATCTCTCTCTCTCTCTCTCTGTCTCTCTCTCTCTCTCTCTCGTTCCACACTGCCTGGCTGAGATGCGAAGCATTGACGAGCTACAACCTCTACTTCAAACAACATCGTTTTCAAGAACAAAACACCATTCACCCAGAAACGTTTAAACGTTTCACCCCCGTTGCCACCCCCCCAACCCTTACAGACCCCCAAAGCCTCGACGCACCCTGCGGCCCTAAACCCTAAACCCTAAACCACTCTAAACCCCAAACCACCCTAAACCCTAATCCCTAAACCCTAAACCCTAATTACCCTTAACCCTAAACCCTAACCCTAATCCCGAAACCCTAAACCACCCTAAACCCTAAACCCTATAAACCCTAATCCCTAAACCCTAAACCCTGAACCCTAAGCCCTGATTGCACCTCCGGCAGGGCAGCCTCGTGGAGCGCCGAGGCGTTGGCGCGCACCTTCGTTTTGTGGGCCTATACGGTTTAAGGATTTAGGGTTTAGGGTGTAGGGTTTAGGATTTAGGGTTAGTTATACACCCCAGACCCTGGGATGTTCACCCTTATACTAACAGTCCTTAGTAGAGATTATATTTGATAGGGGGTACCATAATTCTATTAAGGATTGTTAGTACAAGGGGGAACATCCCAACCCAGACCCTTTAATTAAGGCTTGGGGAAGGGGGTGGGTGGGATAACTTTAGGGCTTGAATAACTCAGCGTGTTTGGGGGGGCTCAGCCCAGTGTTTGTTGCTGTCGGGGGGGGAGGGGGGCTTTGGCCTTGTAGGAGGCTTAGGGTTACAGGGTTTGCAGGCTTACAGGGTTTAGGGCTGGGAATTGCATCGTGTTCAGAGCTGAGGGCTAGGGTTCCCCAGCCCACGTGCTTGATGCGTCAGGGGCGCATGCGCCAAGGCAGCTCGCTGACAGGGTACGAGCTTCCTCGGCTGAAAAAAGGGGGGCGTGACATTTGAACTCAACTGCAACCTCCGCGCAGAAACCGCCCTAAAACCTATGACCCTATGTGAAACCCTCGGGTGAGGGGTGGGGTACCTTTGCTGAATGGGTCTGTAAGGGAACCTCAGCCATATAAGAAAAGGCCGAAGCGCACCGCTGGCTCAACACAGGTTCGACCCCAGGGGTGCAGGCTCACATAAATATATTTATGTAATATAGTATACATGGCCTTTTGTGCTATATGATATTGTTGTATGAAGTTTTTAAATATTGTATGATATGATATACGATACTATAGGTTAACAATTGCAGAGTACAAGTTCTCTAACTATATTGCATTGTGTGCACAAACAATTCATGTGATCCACTATAGCTCCAGCGCCGTTCCAGAAACCCTGAACAAATCCCTGTATGCTTTACCGAGCATAATTACCCCCCCCCCCCCCCCCCCGCCCCCTAATACCCATGTTCCCTCCTAAGGACTGTTAGTATAAGGAAACGTACCAACCCAAACCCCAAACCCCAAATCCCAAACCCCAAACCCTAAACCCTAAACCCGAAACCCTAGACAAAAAAAAAAAAAACAAAAAAACAAATAACAAATCTCCGGCGCTCGACATGCCGCGGTTTCAAGCTGGGATGCTGCGGCTTCAAGCTGTGGCTTGGGTTTAGGGTTTAGGGTTTAGGGTTTAGGGTTTCGGGTTTAGGCTTTAGGCTTTGGGGTTTGGGGTTTGGGGGATGTGATTGGGGGTGCACCTTCTGTCGAAAGCGGGCTTCCGAGCACCAGGGGTACTTTGGCATATTCAAAGCAACTTTGCGCGTGTCCGGGGTGTCGTGGCATCGATGCTGAAACTCCCAATATAGCACCTAAACCCTATAAACCCTAAACCCTTAACCAGCCCCCCCCCCCCCCAAAAAAAAAAAAAAAAAAAAAAACGATTAAAATAAAATAAAACATCATAATGCTAAATAAACAAAGTAAAATAAACAATAGAAAAAATAAAAGAAAATAAAAAAAAATAAAATAAAAGCACCCAGGCCACTCGACGGCACGCATCTCGGACTCTGGAAAAATGGCGGCCCAGAACGCCTGCTGCTCCTGGAGCTTCACATTCAGGGTGCTTCGGGTTGCGGGCAGGGAGGCTTAGGGGTTTAGGGTTTGGGAAGTTTTTGGTTTAGGGGTTTAGGGGCCCCAAAAGCCTGGTGGTTCGACTCTCTTATAAGCCCGAAATCACCAACCTCACTGACCCAAAGCGACTCAAATCCCCGAGGCATATAGGCTCCCTCCTTTCAGGCGCGCAAGAAAACGCAGCAACACCACCGAGGAAGTTTACCTTAACTCCTGTTTGCTTAAGAACCCCAAAACAATGAAAGATAGTATTCCCTATCTTCCCCTTGCAAGGGAGAATGGTTCATTATTCGGTTTTTCGGGAGGTTCTTAAGCAAATAGTAGTTACGGCCCCAGGTTTCCTAAGACCCCTAAGGTTTAGGGTTTAGGGCTTCAGCCTCAGCCCAGGGCCCATTCTTGCGACACCAGTCTGACGAAATGTCTTTGCCCTAAACCCTAAACCCTAAACCCTAAACCCTAAACCCTAAACCCTAAACCCCAAACCCCTAGAACGTCTCTTGTCGCTTCCCCCCGGAGCGGGGCCTCAAGGATGCCCACCTCACGCAAGGCGGACACCACGTTGCTGTCCCTGGCGGCGTTCAGGGTTTAGGGTTTAGGGTTTAGGGTTTTAGGGTTTAGGGTTTAGGGTTTTAGGGTTTTAGGGTTTTCAAGGTTTTAGGGTTTTAGGGTTCTAGGGTTTTAGGGTTTTTAGGGTTTTAGGGTTTTAGGGTTTTAGGGTTTTAGGGTTTTAGGCTTTTAGGCTTTTAGGCTTTTATGGTTTTAGGGTTTAGGGTTTTAGGGTTTTAGGGTTTTAGGGCTTTTAGGGCTTTTAGGGTTTTAGGGTTTTAGGGGTTTTAGGGTTTTAGGGTTTTAGGGTTTTAGGGTTTTTAGGGTTTTAGGGTTTTTAGGGTTTTAGGGTTTTAGGGTTTTAGGGTTTTAGGGTTTTAGGGTTTTAGGGTTTTAGGGTTTTCAGGGTTTTCAGGGTTTTAGGGTTTTAGGGTTTTAGGGTTTTAGGGTTTTCAGGGTTTTAGGGTTTCAGGTTATCAGGGTATCAGGGGTTCAGGGCCTAGGGTTTCAGGGTTTAGGGTTTCAGGGTTTAGGGCTGAGGGCGTTAGAGATCCGGGTTGGTGGTCCAACAAGGGAAGAGGCATTAAACTACAGGGGTCCTGATGTCTTGCAGTTTCGGGGATTTGGGATTTCGGTGGTGTGAGGGCTTGTCATTTTGTTCTCCTGCCAGGTTTTGCCAGGGGTGCAGTTCACACGAGGGCTGAGGGCTTCGTGGTTACCGAGGGGCACCCATAAATCTTAAACCCTAAGCCCTAAAGCCATAACCCATAAACACAAAACACCAAACCCATAAACCCTAAACCTTAAACCCATAATCCCATACACCCTAATTAAAGCCCTAAACCCTAAACACTAAACCAAAAACCCATAAACCGCAAAAACCCTCAACCAATAAAACCCATACACCCTGAACCCTAAACCCCTAAACCCCAAAACCCTAAACCGATAAACCCTAAAACCTCAACCCTGAACCAAGAACCCATAAACCCTCACACTCCCCAGCTCTGACACCAGAAAGCTCGAAACCAATACCTTCAGCCCTAAACCCCTAAACCCCTAAACCCCTGAACCCCTAAACCACTAAACCCCTAAACCCCTAAACCCCTAAACCCCTAAACCCCTAAACCCCTAAACCCTAAACCCTAAAAGAAAGCAGAGAAAGCAGAAGCGGAAGCCAGGCCTTTTTGTACTCGCCGTACAGCTCCAATCCAATTAGGATTAATTTAGGTCAGGGGCAGCCTGGAGACGATTTGTTAGCGCTGCCTGCTGCATGCCCTCCAGCCCTGCTAGGCAGAGCCCTGACATATGGAAGCTTGAGCAACATATCAGATACATCAGGAGTTTTTGGCGCCAAGTGTACTGGCGCATGACCCTTCACACATCTGTATGCATGTCTGTCAAGACAAGTCATGACACTTCATAAAAATCGAGTGTTGACGGAACACTTCGTCGAACATCTCAGTACAACTAGGCAAGGAGAGCTGCCACATTGAAACTAGCTGATGGCCCGAATGGCCTTCATGCGTTGCATCATGAAAGCGCACGCCAAAGCTGACATCCCTCGGACTG
Organism: Symbiodinium natans; assembly: GCA_905221605.1. NCBI lineage: Eukaryota > Dinophyceae > Suessiales > Symbiodiniaceae > Symbiodinium > Symbiodinium natans. Next base: position 472,543 of record CAJNDS010002823.1, read on the forward strand.
TGTATGCAGCCGCTGGTTGTAGCGGGATCCCAGATTGGTTAAGAGCAGCCCCTATTCCCAGCTCGTCGCAAGAAATGATTCGGAGAGCCTGCACATACGCAATGCCAGCCCCTATTGGCCAAGGAAGTTGCGTCTGCTCAGTTCTGCATGTGTAGAATGCAAAACCCAAGATGAAACCCAGAAGAATGGCCGAAAGGAACCACAAGGGTGGGATTGGATGCCCACAGAAAAGAGTCCTGCTGCACTGCATGAGACCTGAAAAGGATTCCCCCAATCAGGCCTTGATTTCCAGCTCCTCTTGCAGATGTGCAAGCAAAATGCCCTGGCGATCTTTGCACGCCCGTGGAGTGGCAAGACCCTCGCTCCTGAGCACTTCCAGAAGCTGGCGGCCTTCCATGGACTCCACAGCAGAAACGATGTCAGCCCAAGCTTTCACTGTTGACAGGTCTGAGATAGTCCCATCCAGCACTTTGGCAGCCAGGCGCTTTTGAGGCCCTGACAAAATGACATTTTCTGCAGTTTTTCCAGCTGGCGGGGCAGGCTTCGCATGTGCACCTGTGGATTGCAACCTTTCCCAGAGACGCTGTTCGAGTTCTTTCAACTCCTTGTGCTTCTGTTCTTCAATAGCAGCTTGCTCAGTCTTCTCCTTGAAGGCACGAAGCTCGGATAGCTCCTGCTTGAGTTTGGAAGCTTGCCTGGAACGCTTGTGAGTGTCTGCAGATGACGAACGAGAAGATCCTGAAGAAGCATCCCCACGGTGCGAGCGCTTCTTGCGGGAATGACGCCGAGCTGAATTTTCCCGATCTCCCATCCACATGGCATAAGCCATTCCAGCATCAAAACTCGAGGAGCTACCTTTTCCACCCCAAGACTGCTGATGGCCACCAGACCAGTTGCTACGGTTCCAGTTCTTAGACGACCACTGATTGTACTGGCCTTTGTTGCCCCCCTTGCCCCATGTCGCCTCAAGGTGGCGAGGGAACAGCAGGAACCATAGCAAAAAGCTAGTTGAGACCATCATGCTGCTCACTGTCTCTGACAACAGGCTGCAACTTGCTTGAACATTGGATCGCGGACAGCGTTGCGAAGAAAGCACACTGTATCATGCACCCTTGCAATATACACAGTGAAAAGCACCTTTGCCAATGCTCTGCTGCTCCATCCACAAGACATGCAATCCAAAAGAAAATGGAGCATGAACAGACGTAGGTCACTATGTGAATCACAAATTTGCGAAGCCCGGTGTAGTGCGCCTAGTAGTAAAGGCCGGATGTAACTCTCACCCGTCGCCCATGGGGGAGGGATCTGTAGCTTCTTACGTTTTGGAGTCAAGCTTTTGTCGGAACCCACTACCATGTCTAAGAAGTGGAGGGGAAAAACATCTTCGGCAACATCGAAGCGCTCATCATAGACATGAAGAAGGAGATCGACGAGGCAACCTTTGCAAAAGCTGTGGGTGCCCAAGAATACATCATCGACATATCTGACGTGGCAAACAGTTCGTTTCCAAGAATTTCGCAAGGAATAAAAGCCTGCATGCGCCCTCCGTGAAGAACTAGCTTTCCAAGCTTCTTCTTCTTGGCAAAGAACCATACTTGAAGCTAGCTTGCTCATCAGACCGCCGATCGGCAAACCGCTCAACATAGCGACTGCTTGGCCCACTGACACCAAGGAAACGCTGATGGCCGTCGAAAAAGTAGCAAAAATGTCAGGTAAGCCCAGGCGTACAAACTTTCCACGGCCACCTTGCAAGTCGCAAGTCATGAAACCGAAGAACTTCCGAGTGCGAGCAACAGCAACCCCTTTCCAACCAGCAGAAGCAGCTGCGGAGAAAACAGAGAACCCAGCTTGTAGAGCACGTTGGGGAGCGACTTCTTCGTAAAACTGACCAGCATCTGCGACGATTGCAGTGAAGCGCTGTTTTTCAGCCTGGCACCTGAGGCAGGTGTAAGGATTGCCAGGAACATCCAGATCCCTGAGGCCTTCGCGTAGTTTGGCGGTTGCATCTTTCAAACCATGAGCTTCAAAACCTGGACACAAACATCGCAGGATCACATCGGCACCTCGATTGAAGTATTGCCAGACCCGTCGCTTTGGCCATTTGGCATAGCTGCAAATCTTCCGAACACAGGAGTGTGAAAGTTTTTTGCAGCATCGCCTTACTTGGTAACCGTCGAAAAAACACTTGCTCTTCAACGTCGTGTAGACATACGGTAGTACCCACACACCATCACGAAGTCCTAACCGCGCGCTCAAGGTCACCCCCAGTGTATCCTTCATGCGCTGAAGCAGCACCTTGTTGGCGTAGGAACGAGAGTATTTGACAAACGTCCATGTGCTGGATAAGCACACGAATGCAAGGCACAGGACCTGGTACGCCAGCTTTGGGAGGATCCAAGCACTTTTCTTGTTTTTGTCATCCGGAACAACAGCGCGGCGTAATCTGTAGAACTGCAAGCCTTTAGTTTCGCGAGAATATGCTTCCGCTGAACGTTGTTGTCGAGCCAGTAACTTGTCTACTTCCACAGACGACCGCAAGGATGAAGACACCGCAGAGTGGAGACCAGCGAGTTCACGTCGTGGCAAACCAAGCTTCATGAGACCCTTCATGGTTTCATCACGGATGTACTGCACACGCTCAGCAAACGTCAACCTGTATCTAACATCCCAATTCTTTTCGGAACGAAGGAAACCCTGTCCTGACATGATGGAGGTCAGGTCCTCTTCGCTCATGCCTTCGAGCGAGGTCAACGACGCGTTCCCAGCAACTTGCACATGGTTCCAGAACGACTTGAAAGTGCGGCATTTCCCAACTTGTACACGTAAGCGGGACTTTAGCCAGGACTTCTCAGCCAGCGAAAACCTGGCGGCCGAATTTATGTATAGGACCAGAATCCTTCGAAGAACGCGTATGGACTCCTTATCAGGAGAAGCAAATCGCAAAAGACAAAAAGGCAGTCGCTTATAGTCGCAATATTCCCGCAATCTCCGGCTTAGCATAGCACGTTGACCGGAACGAGGCAGGAACCTCTTCAAGCCACAGAGCGCAGGAAACAAAAAAGAATTGCCCCACTTTCGCTCGCAAAGCTGCCAATCAACGCACGCTAGCCTCGTAACCAACCACAGTGCAAGCAAGTGAGCATTTATGGGACTGTAGATGTCGCAAGGACCAAACAAACCAGTGTCAGCAAAAGTTGCACGCGCGCAGGTCGCATAGGCAATGGCATATGGTATCCAAAGAGCGTAGGTCTTCTGTGTCTGACTCCCGTGATCCATCTTCGTGAGGCGGGCCTCTCGTGCACGTAGCCTTGCATCATGTTCCGACAGGTCATGCGGTCGAGGGACCCGACAATGCTTAGGGGGCCGCTTTCTCTGCTTGTCACGAACGCCCGTGGCAACGTAGCCGTTAGCAGAAGGTCTATGGTTGACAATGTCATGCCATTCAACGGCTCGCATGCGCAAAGCAGCGCCGTTCCCAACGACTACGAAGAACAGCGTCCAGGGGGGGTGTCTGCGAGCCATTCGGTATCGGAGCTTACGTGCTTCCTGCGTGTGAGACCGCATGGTTGCAATCATATGCTCAGAGAAACGCTTCACAGGTCCAGAAACATTGGGCGCACTGTCTCTCGTAGTATGCGCGAAGCCTGTGTATCTGAAATGGCCAGAAAACCACTGATAAACAACCGCCTCGCATTCAGCAGTATCCAAAATCAGAGCTTCATGCCATCTCACTAGCTCTCTGACTGCATGTGGGGAGTCATAGCCCTGGAAAACAGCCTGAACGTGGTCAGGCAACATCCGCAAGACGCACTTAGCATGAGCATGGCTGCTATTGTAGCGTAGCCAAAGTAGGCCCTTGGCCATGGCACACATGCATATCAATCTTTCAACATCAGGCGAAACATGGCATTTCTTGCTGTCTGGGGGGAACATGTAGTCAAGCGCAAGCTTTTGGAGCTTTGTCAGCACAGACCAAAGTCGATGAGGAAAGTCTGGAAGTCGCCACTGGCATAATACTTTGGCAAAGACAGACCGACACAACAACGTCGTGCACTCGCGCTGAACTTGCTTGGTGACCCGTCTATCGCCAAAAACAGGCACAGGCCCAGTTGTAATAAGATTTGACCAAAAGCTGCACGCAGTCAGAATGCACATGCTCGCGTTCGCCATTGCAGTTGCCCAAGAAAAAGGAAAGGTACGGTATCTGAAAGTGCTGCACCAGAGTGCACCCTGGTAGATGAAGTATTCGAGGAGGAAGTGAAAGAACACAAGGCACCGTAGCAAAACGCAGTCACTGGTAGCCGGTGTAGCCTTGTGGGAAACGCCAAGAAAGCAGAAGCGGAAGCCAGGCCTTTTTGTACTCGCCGTACAGCTCCAATCCAATTAGGATTAATTTAGGTCAGGGGCAGCCTGGAGACGATTTGTTAGCGCTGCCTGCTGCATGCCCTCCAGCCCTGCTAGGCAGAGCCCTGACATATGGAAGCTTGAGCAACATATCAGATACATCAGGAGTTTTTGGCGCCAAGTGTACTGGCGCATGACCCTTCACACATCTGTATGCATGTCTGTCAAGACAAGTCATGACACTTCATAAAAATCGAGTGTTGACGGAACACTTCGTCGAACATCTCAGTACAACTAGGCAAGGAGAGCTGCCACATTGAAACTAGCTGATGGCCCGAATGGCCTTCATGCGTTGCATCATGAAAGCGCACGCCAAAGCTGACATCCCTCGGACTGTGTATGCAGCCGCTGGTTGTAGCGGGATCCCAGATTGGTTAAGAGCAGCCCCTATTCCCAGCTCGTCGCAAGAAATGATTCGGAGAGCCTGCACATACGCAATGCCAGCCCCTATTGGCCAAGGAAGTTGCGTCTGCATGTGTAGAATGCAAAACCCAAGATGAAACCCAGAAGAATGGCCGAAAGGAACCACAAGGGTGGGGTTGGATGAAACCCTAACCCTAAACGAATCATCGGGCCTCGTGTCGCTGAAGATCCAGCTCTGCGGGACCACCTTCCGGATGCCCATTCGTTAGTGGTTGGATTTTTGGGTTTTTGGGCTCTTTTTTTCTTGGTTTTTGGGGTTTTGGGTTTTTTTTGGGGTCTTTTGGGCTTTTTGGGGTTTTTTTGGGCGTTTGGGGTTTTAGGGTTTCGGGTTTGGGGTTTAGGGTTTGGAGTAGGGTTTGGAGTTTAGGGTGACAGATGTCGGGGCGCTAGTGTCTGGAGGTCTTGTCGGACGGTTTAGGGTTTCCAGGCCGCTTTTCAGGACGTATCGTTTTGTCACGGTGCTTGAATGTGTGTCCCTAGAGTCTTAAGTGTTAGGTTTGGGTTTAAGGTACGTAGGGTCTTGGGATTTCAGGGATGTTAGCTTCCTGGCCGCTCTTCCCCCGCTAGTCCAAGAATCTAGGAACAAGAAGGGTAATGGAGGGTTTGTGTGGGGTGTGTGGGGGTGTCTTACCAGAAGCAAAGGGAAACCCACCGTCACACTTGGGTGGATTTCGGTGCTTTTCTCAACTTAAAATTCGGGGGAGTTGCGCCCTGACACTCTGAAACGCCCAAAGTCTGTCACCCCAATAGGTTCGTTGGTCCCCCCAAAAAAAAATGAAAAATGAGGCCCTTAACCCTAAACCTTGAACCTTAAACCCTAAGCCCGAAACCCTAAAAGCCTAAACTAAACCCTAAACCCCTACACCCTAAAATGTTCAGCCCAAAGCCCGGGAGCCTGACGGCTGAGGACCTTGGGTCCTGTCTGTTCCGACTCGTCGTCCACGAAGTCGATGAGCACCTGGGAGGGTTTTAAGGGTTTCGGGCCTTAGGGTTTAGGGTTTCGCGTTTAGGTTTCTGGCTTTAGGGTTGGAGGAAGCAGCGCGGGTTTAAGGTTCAGGGAAAAAGGGGAGGTGAGGGTGAAGGATGTGCCCCAACACCCTGCAACTCCCGCTTTGCAAGGCACCCCGAAACTAGCTCCAAATATCTGAGGAGCTTCCACCCGTACACACTGAACCTTGAACCCTCCAAAACCCTGAACCTTAACTTATGCTTCCAGGATTGAAGGCATGCCTAGACCACCAAAGTCCCCCCTACCAATGGTGCCAGAAACCTGCATTCTAGGCTTTAGGGTTTAGGGTTTAGGGTTTAGGGTTATCTACAAAGCCTAGACCCTAGATCCTGAACCTAAACCTAAACCGTGACTCAGGCATATAACCCTAACCCTGAGTCCTCAAACCCTAAACCCTAAACCCTAAAGCCCTAAAGCCCTAAAGCCCTCAAACCCTCAAACCCTCAAACCCTAAACCCCTGAAAGCAGTTCGGATTTAGGTTTCAGGCTGATTCTGCCAGCCAGGGTGCGCCGTTCGTGGGCATCACGCGTAGTTCCAAGACCTGCCCCTCACGCAGATGCTCCGACTTCTTCCTGGGACGTGCAGTTTGGGAGTTGTTAGGGTTCAGGGTTCAGGGTTCAGGGTTCATTGTTCAGGGCTCAGGGTTTAGGGCTTAGGGTTTAGGACTTCTGTCACATTGCATGTATACTTCCTCTTTGCCGAAGGAGAGCGCGGCCCAGAAACAATTTGGGGTTTCGGGTTTGTTCAGGTTTAGGGTTTGGGGTTTGGGGTGTGGGGTTTGGGGTTTAGGGTTTAGGGTTCAGGGTTCAGGTTTAGGGTTTGGGGTTTAGGGTTTTCTCTCTGCTGGGGGCTGAACTTTGCATTGAGACTGGCACACTCTGTCAATCTCATTCAATCTCGTACGAGATAGCGCACGCAACTTATCATATCATGTCATATTATGCAGATCATATCACAGCATATCATATCATATCATCTATACGTCACCAGAACCCGCCTGAACTGACACTGCAAGACTATTCGAACCCTTCCATTGTCGGGAGGATTGTCGTAGTTACCGGCTTTCTTCTCATGGCTACATTTCCAAGAGTAGTTACATGGTCCCTTAATACGGTCTCCTACCTTCTTTGGAGTCCCCATGGGACCATGTTAGCTACCCTAAGAGCCGTCTGGGCCATGCGCGTGTATCATTGACAACACTAAAAAGATCACAGGCCTTCGGCCCAGATTGCCAAATCGGCGAAGTTTAGGGTTTAGGGTTTAGGGTTCTCAACTGAACAGATTCAAGAGACTCTTGTGTGACCGACATGCACGAGCAATGTGCTTGCGCTTGCACAACAAAATCGAAACGCGCACTGTGGCCCTAGAGGCGCAGCAGCTGGTGTGCAGGGTACTGTGAGCTTTGTCCTGAACTTACTCCTTGAATCTCAGGAAGTTTTGTCTCGGAGGGGTAGCCTGTGTGGGGCTTCACCCATCAAAGGCAAGCCGAAACGAGAAAGTGAGAGAGAGAGAGAGAGAGAAAGAGGGAGGCAGGGAGGCAGGGAGGGAGCCCGGGAGCCAGAGAGCGAGGGAGAGAGGGAGAAAGGGAGAGAGGGAGAGAGAGGGAGAGAGCGAGCAAGGCGAAGGTTTCGGGTTTCAGTTTCTAAAGCTTGCCCAGAGTGACCTCAGACGTCAGTTAGATACTAGACCCAAGCGCAGCCTAGGAATAAACAGGGCCTCATGAAGGAACCTTGACCCAAAAAAGATGGAATAAGGGCCTTGTAGGACTGGGCTGCAAGCCAAGTTTCCCATCGGCCGTGTGGAAGTGAGACCGCACCTCCAAGCCGGACTCAAATCGCGAGAGAGCGAGAGACAGGGAGAGAGAGAAAGAGAGAGAGAGAGAGCGAGAGAGAGAGAGAGAGGCAAAGAGAGAGACAGAGAGAGAGAGAGAGAGAGCGAGAGAGAGAGAGAGAGAGAGAGAGAAAGAGAGAGAGAGTGAGAGGAGAGAGGAGAGAGAGTCAGAGTGAGGGAGAGAGGGAGGGACAGGAAAGGAGAGAGGGGGGCAGGGGGAGAAGGTGAGAGGGGAGAGAGGGGAGAGGGAGGGAGGAGGATGACTTGTCCGATACTCCCAGCAGGGGAACCCCCGATACTCCCCGTGGGGAGGCCAAGCTTAGTGAAACGTATTGCTCTATGACCCTTGACCACTGGTTACTGAGGCTTAAGCGCTAAATCCAGACGCGCCGCAGGCAGAAGACCATAAACGAAAGACCCTAAACGGCATCCCAAAACAAGAGGCCCAAAGCCATGCCCAAACTAGGCCGGAAACCCTGCAAATCATACCCGCTTGAATCCGAAGCCCCCAACACCTCGAAAGCCTCTATGCCCTACAACTCCAAGCTGAAAGGTAAACCCTAAACCCTCAACCCTCAACCCTAAACCCTAAACCCTAAACCAGTCTGCCGTGCAGGCGAGGCCACCCGGTTGCCAACTTCCAGAACAGCTGGCGCCTCAACGCCCCACCTGGCCGTGGGTTGCTCAGACCCTACTTGGAGGTTCCTGGATACTGGGTTTAGGGTTTAGGGTTTTGGGTTTGGATAGTTAGAAGCAGAGATAGAAGTGCCCTAAACAAGGCTCTGACAGATAGCTGCCCAACTTGAAACACCGCACTGACAACTACACGCACCTGCAAGGGGGCTCTTGGAAACCCACGAGGTTTAATGGCTAAAAACCTCAACCTGCTCCCTCTCTGCCTCGGAGACCCAGGGCCCTAAACCGTAAGGGTGAACATCCCAACCCGAAACCTAAACCCCTCGAAGTTGCGCAAGACAGAGGCATGGGAAACAAAAATAGCCCAAAGAGATGAAGCTGCAAGACCCTGCGCCCAGAAAAAGCAGGGGTTCAGGATTCTGCAATACCTCGGAGTTTAAAGGGGTGCCCTTATCCCAAAACCCTATAAACTTGGCCCCCAACCCTAAACCCTAAACCGTAAACTGTAAACCCCAGACCCTAACCCGTAAACCGCCGACCCTAAACCCTAAACCCTAAACCCTAACCGCCCTAAACCCTAAAATCTAAACCCTGAACCCTTCTCATAACCGCCCCTGAACCCTAATCCCTAGCCCCTAAACACTTGGCCCCAAACCCTAATTAAACCCTAAACCCTAAACCCTTCTCATAACCGCCCTAAACCCTAATCCCTAAACTAAACCCTAAAAACTTGGCCCCAAACCCTAAACCCTAAACCCTGCATCCCTAAACCGTAAACCGTAAACCGTAAACCGTATACCGTAAACCGTAAACCGTAAACCGTAAACCGTAAACCGTAAACCGTACACCCTAAACCCTAAACCCTAAACCCTAAACCCTAAACCCTACTGCTGTCGGGCAGCTGCTTCCGTGCCACGCGCAGACGCCGGTGTTCGAAGAGCTCGCCAAGGCCCCCGGCATCGCCTGTGTTGCACTGCAAGGGTTCCATGTGCCTATATGTGTAGGGTTTAGGGTTTAGGGTTTAGGGTTCATAGGGTTTAGGGTTTAGGGTTTAGGGTTTAGGGTTTGGGGTTGAGGGGTGAGGGTTGAGGGTTTAGGGGTTAGGGTTTAGGGTTTCGGGTTTAGGGTTTGGGGTTCAGGGTTAAGACGGTTGAGGTTTCGGGTTTACCCTTCTCCCCCTGTGGTTCACTGATGGGTTTAGGTCTTAGGGCTTAGGGTTCAGGGTTTGGGGTTTAGGTTGAGGTTTTTCTCCCCCACCTGTTGTCCGTGGTGTTTTTAAGGTTAACGGGCAGGGTTTGGATGCCATGGGGGGGGGGGGAGGGGGGCGGCCGAGGGGGGATGCGGGGGGGTGGGTGGGGGTCGATTATGCGGAACGCGGGCGCATATAAGGGTAGACCTACTTGGGACATACCCATATCGAATTCTCCATGATCATGCCCATGATGCATGTGGAAGATGAGCTCCGCGACTCAACCCTAAACCCTAAACCCCAAACCCTAAACCCTAAACCCTAAATCCTCCTCTGGCCCTGCACCCCAGGGGAGGCCTACAAAGCGCTGGAACTCTTCCAGGGTGATGTAACCGTCGTCGTTGACGTCCATCATGGCAGCCTCCATGTCTTCTTTTTTTTTTTTTTTTTTTTTGGGGGGGGGGGGGGGGGGGGGGGGGGGGGGGGGGGGGGGGGGGCGGGGGGGTTTAGGGTTAGGGTTTAGGGGGGGGGGGGGGGGGGGGGGGGGGGGCGGGGGGTTAGGGTTTAGGGTTTAGGGTTTAGGGCTTAGGGCTTAGGGTTTAGGGTTTAGGGTTTAGGGATAGGGACCATGGGTTCGAGTTTCGGGTTTACCCTAAGCCCTAAAAACCCTACAAGCCCAGGCAAGAAGCAGCCGTGCCCCCCCAGCTGTTTGACTGAAGGGTCTTGGGAGATCGGGGCTTTTGCCTCAGGTCTAAGGTATATATATATATATAATTATATGATATGATATGATATGATATAATATAAGTTTATATTATACTATATTACATTATATTATATTATATTATATTATATTATAAACAAATCTTCTGATACATACATATATATATATATATGTGTGTGTATATACATGTATATATAATATGTATACATACATCATTATATAAATATACAAACACTTTCGTATACATACATATATGTATGTGTGTGTGTGTATTTATACATATATACACACACTCGTACAGGTATAGGTGTGTATGCGTGTGTAGCATACATACATAGTGCTTTGGCCTCCTGTGCCCTGTTCTCTCCTAAAGACCCTAAAGCTGTTGGGCCCTTCCCCCCCCCCCCCCCCCCCTCCTCCGGCCCCCGCTCCCCTCTTGAATCTGAGCCTAAACCCTAAACCCTAAACCCTAAACCCTAAACCCTAAACCCTAAACTCTAAACCTAAGCCTCTCTAAAAGTGCAAACCGGCGGCCTCTTCAGGGCCCCAGCCGATGTAGGCGCACCTGAAGGAGAGCATCTGCAGGCCAGTTGCAGGCCCAATTACAACTTTGGGGTTGCCCGACAGCAGTAGGGTTTAGGGTTTAGGGTTTAGGGTTTAGGGTTTAGGGTTTAGGGTTTAGGGTTTAGGGTTTAGGGTTTAGGGTTTAGGGTTTAGGGTTTAGGGTTTAGGGTTTAGGTTCAACCGCAACTAATCAGGGTTTAGGATGTAGGGTCTAGGGTCTAGGGTCTAGGGTTTAGGGTTTAGGGTTTAAGGTTTAGGACCCTACGTGAAACCCTCGACCGAAGCCCCCAAAGCTTGTCCGAGCCGAGCTGCATATACTTGAACTCCTTGGGGTCCAATTTTTCGGACTTGTCTACGTCGAATCGGCGGAAAGCATCAGTCACCTGATGCAAAGCACCATCCACACCAAACCCACCCATCCAGTGCACAAACATACTACAGGGGCCTTAATTGGGGGGGTCATTGTAGTATAACTTTACAGGGACTTTAAGGGAACACTATTAGTAATTATTCCGACCCCTATATTACACATGCGCGCAATTCTGAAGTAGGTCTTCTGGCTCGCAGATGTCCGAGATGGTAGACTAGGCCGACTCGGTCCGACTAGGCATTCACATTGCAAGGACCCAAAAGGACAAATACGAAGACAAACGGCGCCGAGTAAAAACTGGTCGGTAGGGGCAAGATAGTAGCCAGGCAAGCCGCCAAGCAGTCGCCAGGTGGCCAAGCTCCCGAAAAGTACACTGTTAGAGTGTTAGAGTTACTCCCAACTTTCTATTCAAGCGAGCAAAGCTTCGGGACGTTCTTTGCGCAACTAAGACGAAACGATGTGAGCCTTGGTACATTGGCGCACAGCCTAGAATACCCCGCTCTGAGAAGGCTTCGAGCCTGCGCAATCTCGTGCTTCAGGCTGCAGGAGATTCGTTCCAGGAAGCCTTTGGCATCCTCGATGTTCTTCGCAATGACCTACAGCGTCGTGATGGGCTCTCAAGTCCTATAGCGCCCATCTCAGACTCAGAGCCCTGTAGGAGTTAAATCTCCATGCGCCCTGACTGAGAGCTAACCGCCCCTCAGCCCCTTGACCACCTCCAACCCCGCCTCCAACAAAAGACCTGAGCTGCGCGATTAAATTTGAGGGAGCCCCGAAATGGTTAGGGCTGGGGCTGCAGTGACAACCGAAATATGAGACCGAGACACACAAACACCATATCCGTTGCAGACACACCTACAAAATAGTATAACACCCCCCCCCCCCCCCCCCCCAAAAAAAAAAAAAAAAAAACAACCGTAGATGTGTACTCCCAAACTAACAAGTCATCGGGGCCCAGGGCAACAATGCCATGTTATCATGATGATTATTGGTATTATTATTATTGTTATTATTATCATGATTAATCTTTTCCATTATCCTAGAATCCCTCCGACAGCTCCCAGAAACTGCATCCTCGCGACTGCTTCGCGACAGCAGCGCACCCAGTAGAGGAGGTGGTGCGGCTTTGCCTCTGTGCCTCTCAACTTGGAGGTTCATGGGCAGCTATAAGTGGGTCGTAAGTAGGGCATGGGTTTAGGTTTAGGGTTTAGGGTTTAGGGTTTAGGGTTTGGGGTTTAGGGTTTAGGGTTCAGGGTTTAGGGTTTGGGGTTTGGGGACTAGAAGCATAGCTGGTTAGTACCTTATGTAGGCTGCTTCGAACCCTACTTATAACTACCCATGAACCCCGAAGAACGCACGCGGGTCTTTGTGCAAAGCAGCAGGGCTGGGTGCTTGGGACCAAAGCAGCTCCAAGGGTATTTTTATGGGCCCTTCATATGGTGCCTTCTTGAAAGGGTTCTGATGTATGGGCCTTTGGGTGTGGTTACCCTAAGAGCAGCAGGGCTTTGTGCAGACTCAACCCTACTCCCAGAACCCGACTAGGTCGAGAAGAAAGTCACGTTTTAGGGTTTAGGGTGCTGAAGCCTAACTCCCTTGGTCAAGGAAACCGGCAAAACAAAAAGGGGCAGCACCACTACGTGTCCTAGTGAAACGGTTCAGGGCTTCAGGGTGCTCGGGGCCCAGGCCACGCCCCCCACCCCCTCCCTCCCCCCTCCTCCCCCAAACCCACCCCCCTCCCCCCTAATCCCCACCGCCCCCCCAACCCAAAGCCCCCCACCACCACCCTGAAAACAAAAGGAGCAGGTCAATAGAGAGTCTGCAACATCACCCCAAACCCCAAACCCCAAACCCTAAACCCTAAACCCTAAACCCTAAACCCTAGACCCTAAACCCTAGACCCTAGACCCTAAACCCATCAACACAACCCATAAACCGTTAAGGCAACTTCTTCTGCAGGGCCAAGGGGCCCATTGGCTTGAGATACGGGTGATCATGGATGATCCTGGGAAGCTCTTGGTTTAGGGTTTAGGGTTTAGGGTTTAGGGTTTAGGGCTATAGGGTTTGGGGTTTAGGGTTTAGGGCAATAGGGTTTAGGGTTTAGGGTTAAGGGCTACAGGGCTACAGGGCTTAGGGTTTAGGCTTAGGACAAAATTCCTGTAGGCAAAAACGGTGAGCCCGTACTGCTGAATGAGGTGAGAGGGCCCAACCCCAACAGACAGGCAAAGGGTACCTCTGAACATCTCAACCATCACCAGCCGAACCGCCCTAACCCCTGACTGAGGCTATACTCCCCTTAGAACCTTAATAAACATAATATTGTTTAAATATCCTCGTCTTGGGTTTTGTATGATTAAAACAAAAACATAATTCCCACGGGGGATATAGGAGGCAGCTAATTCTTCTTGGTCTCCTCAAAAGGACACCCAATCATACACACTCGCCAATACTCTCGCCAAAACATAAGGATCCTCCCTCAAACGTTGCGACTTGTCCAAGGCATGATTTAGGGTTTAGGGTTTAGGGTTTAGGCCTGCAGCTTTATGGTACGTCTTGAATAGGAGGCATAACCCATCAAGATGCAACCACATGAGGCCCGGAAGGCCATGCACACGCCACAGGAGGAAAGGCACCACACAGCGACTAAAAAAGAAGGTGCAGGAAAGACACCACAGCCACACAACGGCCAAAACAAACAAAATGAAGGTACAGGAAAGGCCCGCACGGCGACCAAAAAAGGTGCAGGGGGGAAAGGCGCCACGCAGCGACCAAAATGACAAAGGAAAGGCACCATACAATGAACAAAAATGAAGATGCAGGAAATTACACAGCGACCACCAATGAAGGCACAAAAAAGGCACCACACAGCAACCAAAAATAAAGGCACAGGACCCTAAACCCTAAACCCTGAACCCTAAATCGCAAACCGTAAACCCTAAACCCTAAACCCTGAACCCTAAACCCAACCCAAAACCCAAAATCCCCATGCCCGACACCAAACGCCTACAAACAGCGGGGTCCTTGCGAGGCCGGCCACCACAGCTGCCATGTCGGCATCCTCGCCCACACGACCCAGCGCCTTCCTTCGGAACACGAGGCTAAGGGGCCCACCCATTCCCGGTTTAGGGTTTAGGGTTTAGGGTTTAGGGTTTAGGGTTTAGGGTTTAGGGTTTAGGGTTTAGGGTTTTGGGAGCCACTAAACGCTGTCAGATGGATTCGTTTTCAGGGTCTTCTTCCAAGTTTTGTAGCTGGGAGGAAGCCTCGTGTCAGACTGAACCCCTGCTGCATTCTCTTCGATGTAAGCCAAGCCAGAACCCAGAAGAACCTGCATTCCCAAACATCCCGACACTCTACTTGGAGGTTCATGGGTAGTGATAAGTGAGGATATAAGAAAGGTAACTATAGCTCTCACTGGTTACAACTTTATTTAGGGTACTTGCAAACCCCACTCAGAACTACTCATGAACCTCCAAGTACGGCGTGTGACCAGGGCTTCGCAGTTTCAGGTTTGGGAAGCCAAGCGTCCTAAACCCTAAACCCTAAACCCTAAACCCTAAACCCTAAACCCTAAACCCTAAACCCTAAACCCTAAACCCTAAACCCTAAACCCTAAACCCAAACCCTAAACCCTAAACCCTAAACCCTAAACCCTAAGCCAAGCATCACAATGTCGTCATGCCCTGCCCCAACGCTGAAGCGCACATCGGTGTTGTTGTGACCGGAACAGCAGGTGCTGCCCATGGCTGCAGACACTGACACCCTAAACCCTAAACCCTAAACCCTAAAGTGAGCAACAGGCGGAAACCCAATCCGGAGAGCAAAATCGGGGGAGCTAAGAGACATGCCCCTAAACCCTATATCTTGTTAAGGCGGCCTTAAGTTGCTGAACAGGGGCAGGGGCATGACGCGCATAAACTCTCAACCCTAACAGCTCTACAGAACTGTCTAGGGGCTGTAGTTTCCTGGTTTTTCCCGCTTTTTGTGGAAAATGCATCCCAGCATTGTCTTCTTGGCTTGACCCAGGGCATGGGCATGCCGCCGATGGAGACCGGAAGTTCTACAAAGGCTCAGGATTTAATGCCCTTCATTGACGGCACTGCTAGCGATCTTCTGTTGCGCCCGAAAATTTGTGGTACATTGTAATGTTGAAGCCTGATGGAAATGAGCTTCTGCTACATGCACTTCGGAATTTACCAAAATAGTGGAACCCCTTCATACAACTAACCAGAAGCAGCTTCAAGAGGGACCCCCCCAAGTGGACCACCGCCAACATCAGATTCCCCCCTTGGCTTTACTCACAATATCCTGTTATGGTCCCTATACCGTTGTACTATAATGACCGCCAAAACCGCATTATTAAGGTCCCTATGGTAGGTTCGCAGAGCCGCACCCAAATCCTGAAGACCCTTACAATCCATAAACCAGGGGCCAAAAAAACCCAAAATGCCTGAACACACCAGAACGCCTGCAAACCCTAGGTCCTTCTTGTGCTAACAGTCCTTCATGCGGATTATCATAGGCTACTATAATCCCTATTGAGGACTGTTCGTATAAGGGGGGACATCCCAACCCTATGAACCCTGTGCATCCTATAAACAGGATCCCGGCCAGATCGCTGAGTAGGGCTCGCCTTAGCTCCGCGGTTGGTTGGAATCTAGAGGTTCGGGTCGTCGTGGTTTGGGGTCTAGGGTCAGGGTTTAGGGTTTAGGGTCTAGGGTTTAGGGTTTAGGGTTTAGGGTTTAAGGTTTAGGGTTCAGGGTGCAGGGTTCAGTGTCTACAGGGGACAACGTTTTGGTGTTTGGGCATCAGGCCAGGGAAGTTTCTGCGGAGTTCAAAAGAAGCTTTCGAGGGCTGAAAGTCCAAACCCTGCAAGATGTTTAGGGTTTAGGGTTTTAGGGTTTTAGGGTTTAGGGTTTAGGGTTTAGGGTTTAGGGTTTAGGGTTTAGGGTTTAGGGGTTTACGGGCTTAGGGGCTTAGGGGTTTAGGGGTTTAGGGTTTAGGGCGTAGCCTAACTTTAGAGCAAGTACTTAAATTTGAGGCCCAGGCACTCCCTGTTTAGGTACATGGACCCTTAGGAGTAGCTACTATTTGCCTAAAGCCCCCGCCGCCCCCCCCCCCCCACCACCACAAAAAAAAAACAACAACAATATTCCTTATAGGGATGAATCTTCCATTTTGGTGCGGGGTTTGAGGCAAAGAGCAAATTGGGAGAGCCCCCTTTCTTCTCTCCGATAGCGCCGGCGCTCTTTGCACATGGCTTTCAAATATATTTTGCTGAACGAGGGACTAAAGGAGGGACCCTTTCAAGGGACCTTAGGGGTTCTTAGGGTTTCTTAGGGGCTAATAGGTATATAGGGACGATATAAGGTATATATAATATATGTGGGGGTTCTATGGGGGATAAGATTAAGGGTCCCTTCTAGGGGTCCCTCCTTGTACCCATTTAAGCTGAACTGAAGGCAGGGTCAGCGGCGGGCGATGTCTGAAATACTCTACGAGGTCTCGCAGAGAGCTTGAAGCGGCTACCTTCCCCTCCTCCCTCAATAACCTTCCAGGTTGGACAACCCTAAACCCTAAACCCTAAACCCAGACCGGAACCCTAAAACCTAAACCCAACCTAAACCCAAACCCAAACATAAACCCTAAACCCTAAACCCTAAAACCTAAACCTAAACCCTAGCCTCCACGGGTTGACTTCCCCAAAGGGCCTGAACCTCGCCGTATCTCCTGATAGAGATGGCATGTAGCAGGCGTCAAGCTGCTGTGGACCTGTCTCTCACTTTCTAGGGTTTAGGGTTAAGGGTTTTTTTGTTTAGGGTTTAGGGTTTTAGGTTTAGGGTTTAGGGTTTAGGTTTAGGGTTTAGGGTTTAGGGTTTAGGGTTTTAGGGTTTAGGGTTTAGGGTTTAGGGTTTAGGGGTTTAGGGTTAGGGTTTAGGGTTCGGGTTTGTTTAGGGCAACACCCTCATTTTACAACAAAGACCAAAACACCGATTTCCGCGGCTAAAGCCAGCGCTGAGATAAGAGCACGATTGTATGCAAACGAATGCCTACAGCCCCCGTAGTGTTGACGCGGCGCTTCTGCAAGGCCCACCCATTTCACAAAACAAGCCGAAATACTCAGGTAGTTCCACATAGCCTTTCATACCCCTGTCACACAAGATGATGGGACCAACCCTAAAACCCTAAACCCTAAACCTAAACCCCTGGTTTAGGAGAAGCTTGGAAGCTAGTCACTAAACCCCGCGAAGCGGCCAACATGCCGACATCTTCTCGCGTTCTGTGGGGCTTCGGTCGTGGGCTTTTGGAGGGGGAGTTTTCCTGAGTGGGAGACTTGGGCCTCGGCCTGGGCCTTTTCTTCTGGGTTTAGGGTTTAGGGTTTAGGGTTGAGGGTTGAGGGTTGAGGGTTCAGGGTTTAGGGTTAGGGTTTAGGGTTTAGGGTTTAGGGTTCAGGGTGGAGTTGGGGCGGGTGGGGTTGGGGTTTAAGGTGTAGGGATGTTAAGCACCTTTCACTTCTTAGCAAGGTTTGCCCTGCTGTTTGGCTGTCCTGTATTTAGGCACTGCATAGCCTGAACCGATGCCCTGCTCTGCGCCCCCCGAATCTCAAAAGAAGCCAGGTGTGAACCCCAGCCTATGAAGTCACCTTGCATGAGCCTTTGCTTCTTTGAGGGAGGGAGGAGAGGGGGAGGGGGGGGGGGGGGTACTACTACAGAATGAGGACACCGGGAATGGCGGCTCTCTCCTCCAAGCGCCCAGACGCAACGAGCCACCAACAACAAGCGGATGGCGGATGACAAGCTGTGGACTGCTTTACATTCGGTTCACTCGTATATGTACTGTAAGATTATGTCTCTCTTTGAGGGAGTGCCCAAAGAACCATAAAGCAGAACACCCACAGCTGTCTAGCGGATATATTTCTCCCGCGGCTCTGAAAGTCTGTCGGCATAGGGTCTATAAGGTTCAGGGCAATTTGAAGACTCAAAACCTAATACATTCAAAGGATCCATGTACCTTATTATCATATACTTGGAAATACATTAAAAGGATCACTGCACACCTGAGAACCTCAGGAGCTTGGCTGGCAGTGCGGCAGTGCCTTGGGCACTGCACTGTCCAACCTGACATATGGGTGCTTGTCAACATCATGGTCCCTTCTTGGATCCCTACTGTAATATGGTACCTAATATTTAGGGTACCCCAAAAGGGATCAGAATTTTGACAACCACCCTGGCCTGGCAGAGCCCTGGGCTCTTCAGCACCCTCGAGGCAGGTCGGTGTGGTGGGTGGGGGTTTAGGTTGAGGACTTCCGGGGGGTTTCGGATTCCGGTCGTTGAAGAATTTTTCCAAGCCTCAGAGCCCGGTCAGAATCCCATCACGCATGATAACTTGTGAACCCCCAACTAGGCTGCCCAGTAACCTAGGCTTAAAAAGGGGTGCCCTTTTTTGCTTAAAGGGGTTTATGAGGGAACCTAAACCCCCCAAAAAAGTGAATAAGGGCACTACTGGGCATCCTAGCCAACTATCACTACTATGCCAAGGCTCGGAGGTACTTCTTGGCCCCCGACGCAACGGTTGAATTGTGTTTGCGGGAGGACGGGTCTACGTTTGTCTACACACGATTAAATGAAACAGACACTCTAGGTACGTCTGAAGACAGATATGGCACATGCGCGGCCGAATCCTCACTAGACCTTAAACCACAAACCCTGAAACCTCAACCATCGGGAAAACCACAAACCTGAAACCTCAACCATCGGGAAATACACGGAGCCGCTCAATCGTACTCCTTGTTTTTCTTACCGTCGCTTCGGCGGGGTTGTGTTGCACATGTTCTTTGGACTCACCTGCCTGCCTTTTGGGAATATTCGAGTTTAGGGCTTGGGACTAGGCTGCCCAGTAACCTAGGCTTAAAAAGGGTGCCCTTTTTTGCTTAAAGGGGTTCATAAGGGAACCTAAACCCCCAAAAAAGGGAATAAGGGTACTACTGGACATCCCAGCCTAGTTCCTGGCACCAATCTGCTGCTCGATTTGCTGGGTCTGAGCTTCGTCTTGCCGAAGGGCGATGGGTCGGCTCGGACGTAGACGGCCCAAAGAGCCCAATACCCTGGGTTTAGGCGGTTTAAGGTTTGGGGTTTAGGGTTTAGGGTTTATAGACCATACTAAGGATCCCAGATATGATTTAAGGCCGAATCCCTTATTCAAGGGGCAGTGAGCTCTTTTGGGAGCATGGTCCCAGTGCCATCTTGCCCTCTGGCATTGAAATCGGGTTTCAAAGGGGGGGGCGCGCGGCTGTTTAGGGTTTAGGGTTTAGGGTTTAGGGTTTAGGGTTTAGGGTTTAGGGTTGAGGGTTTAGGGCTGAGGGTTGAGGGTTGAGGGTCTCGAACACCGACTCGTTGCTTCTCAGACTCACGACATGAGGGTTTCCGAAAATAGGGATACTTTTTTTTGTTTTTTAATTTAAGGGGTCCCTTACAGGAAATTCTAATTCTGTTTTGGGGAGAAAAAGGGGGAAGCGCCCACATACTATTCTAAAAAAACTGGGTGTGACCTTATTTAAAGGTACTTGCAACCCGACTTGTAACTACCCACGAACACCTTCTCAAGTACCAGGGGACTGTCTCAGCTCCACAGAAACAGGGGCACGTGGGACAGATAGGGCAAAACACATCAGGTGTAGCTACGAATATCTCGAGGACCCCCACGACAGAAGCCTAACACTTGGGACTTGGGATGTTCCCCCCTTATACTAACAGTCCTCATACTATTACCCAGATCTTCCAAAACCCCTTAATTAAGGAATCTACCCTAATTCACAATAAGGATCCTTAGCAGAAATTAGGGTATATTCCTTAACCAAGGGGTTTTGGAAGATCTGGGTAACCCTAAACCCTAAACCCTAAACCCTAAACCCTAAACCCCTAAACCCCTAAACCCTGGTGCAATCTCAAGTAAGGAGCTGTTAGTCTAAGGGGAAACATCCCAAGCTAACGCAGTCGAATGAAAGCAATACCCCCGACTGAGAGTCGCAGTAGAGCCTGAACTTGGGATGTTGCGGTGAAGGGCTTAGGGTTTAGGGTTTAGGGTTTAGGGTTCAGGGTTCAGGGTTTAGGGTTCAGGGTTCTCCTGAATAGGGATGTAATACGGAGGGTACTATACTCCCTACTAGGGCCTAGGGACTGTCAGTGTCAGGGGGAACATCCCAACCCTAAACCCTGAACCCCAAATCCTGGTTGGTGTCCTGGATGCTTCCCCCCTCCCTCCGAACCCCAAAATTTAGGGTTAAGTGTTTAAGAAACTTTTGCTCACGGAGCCCGCTTAAAGAGTATCATGCTATGGTGCCTGACCCCACAGTAGTACTATGCGTGGACCCTTTCGCTGTATACTAGCCAGGGTGAACCCTAAACCCTAAACCCTCAACCGCAGCTTAGCAATGCTTTGTCTTATGATTTTGGGCTCAGTCAGAATACTTGTTTTCCGCGAATCGAGAATTATTCAGAGCGTCTCAGCACATGAACCCTAAACCCTGAATCCTAAACCCTAAACCCCACAGCCCTTGACCCCTTGCAATGAAACTTCGGGGGCTCCGGGGCGCTTCGATACATGAAGTTACGCACTTTGCAAGTTCCCGCCGCAAGGTTTCCGCTGCAAGTTCTGCTGTAACTAACAGCTCCTTAATAGGGATTATAGGTATCCTCCCTAGGGCTTAGGGTTTAGGGTTTAGGGTTTGCCCGAAGTTCTGCAGGGCAAGCAGAGGTGTCCGCGAGTCCCCCCCGCAAAAAAACAAAACAACCAGGGCCCCAGAACGAGCGAGACTGGGCGATGATGCCTCGCTGTTGGAGAAAACGATGCTCTTTTTTCTTCCAGACTCGTCTGGGGGTATGGAGTCTAGAGAGTATAGGAGGGTTTAGGGTTTAGGGTTTGGGGTTTGGGGTTTAGGGTTTGGGGTTTAGGGTTTAGGTTTTAGGGTTTATCACTCGGCCTTCGGCAGCGTGCTGAAGTGGTGTGCTCATCCCCGAAACATTGCGTGAAGGTCATCGGTAGCTATAAGTAGGGTTCAAAGTGCCCAGGTGATAGCCAGTTATACAAGGAGGGGCCCCCCTTACTATACTAAATGTAGTTAAGGGACTTATAACCTAATTTCGGATCCTTATAACCCAAGTTAGGGCTCTTATAACTCTGCTTATAACTAGGGGCCCACCTTGTAACTCTAGTTACCTTACTCATAAACCCACTCATAGCTACCCATGAACCTCCAAGGTACACAATGCCAGACTGGTTGGAGTTCGTGATGCTAGTCAGCATACATGAGGGTTTAGGGTTGAGGGTTTAGGGTTGAGGGTTTACGGTCCCATGAACCTCAATGTTGCTCTGCAAGTATGCCATCACACCCAGCTATCTACAATTATCTGCTAGCCTTCGCTTGCCACGTCGGCTGAGAAGTGTAAACGAAAAGCTTGTGCTGTACTCCCCTGAGAACCTTTTAACACATATTGCCTTGGGGTCTTCTATGAGTAAACAAAGTTCCTATGCTATAGTATGGTGTTCAGGAATGGTGTCTTGAGCGGTTCAGTGTGGACTTTGCGGGTTAAGCCCCTACATCCTAAACCCTGAACCCTAAACCCTAGGCTTTTGGAGTCCTGGGAGCGCCCTGGTTCGTGCAAGCAGAGCTGAAGCTCTGGCCGCTACTGTACAAAGCGATACAACGAATTTGTGTAAGTCTACATGCCTGCAGCCGCAGCATCGAGCCATTCGAGATCCTGTAATATAGGGGCATTCAGAATTTCAACAGGGTTTCGGGGGATAGTATAGTAATGATAAAGGGACCAAAGGGAATACTAGCAATTATTCAAACCCCTATAGTATATCCAAAGCTGGCGGGTTTAGGCACATGCGCGCATGTGGTGCATCGTCAGACATGGATATCAACAGACTTCAGCCATTCATGGGTGCTGAAAACATGTCACCTGAGTTCGATCAGTGTTCTTGCTGTAGTGTAGACTTCCAAATAGTAGGATCCCCTTATAAGAAGGACCTCAATAAGGTGCCCCCTATTATCGTAAAATGCGGCGCGGAATTGCAGGCAGTCGCGCCAATATCGCGCCATTGGCCAGCTTGGGAGGTTAAAAACAATTTCACCAGAGAAACGGGCGGGGCAGCGAGAAGTCAGGGCGCAGACATGTCACATGTATGACAATGTGAATAATTTAGCACATGATGACCCGTGATCGCAGGAAATATCTCCAAACGACCCTCTCAACCAAATCAGCTCTAATCCAAACTTCAATCCCAAAGCTGTGAGCGGATCGGTTGACTTCTTGAGGGTTCGCAGTAATCAATAGCTCGGGTGTTAACGTAAGCACGGGCCCGAAACCCGATCTGTTCATGACCCTGAAACGAAGGCCGGAGATCTAACGCAAAAGCCACCACAGCTTTGCGGTACACGTGCGTACGCCTTGCCACCACACAGCTGTTCCCTTGGATGTCTAGTAGCAACGCTTCGCGTCTGGAGAGACGCCTCGGCAAATGGGTGAAACCCGCAGCGAGGAAGACGTGTGCGCTGTGAGTGAGAGAGCGTGATAGACCCTAAAACCTGAAACCCAAACTTCTCAAAGTGACACCAGGCAAAAACAGAACCCCAAGAAACCTAGATATCCTGTAAGCAATGATGGCTTTGCGGTTTCGGGTTCCTTCGACCCTCATAAGGGGACGCCAAGCCTTGATTAGGGTTTGCCGGTTCTATCTATTTTTATTTTATTTTTTATTTTATTATTACTTTTTTTTTTTTTTTGGGGGGGGGGGGGTAGGGTACCCGAAACATAGACCTGAAGCCCTTAACTCTTAACCCTAAACCCTAAACCCTAAACCCATGTCCAAACCCATGTTCAAACTGCGTTCTCTGTAGTACCCTCTCGGCTGGCGAGACTCGAGCCTAAACTTCCCCAAGCCCGAGGTTTACGGTTTAGGGTTTAGGGTTTAGGGATTAGGGTTTAGGGTTGGGGTTTAGGGTTTAGGGCTTAGGGTTTAAGGCTTAGGCTACTTCAAGCTCGCCTTCATGCGTGCCAGCCTACATCTTGCTGGCCGTCCTCCAACCCCTGCACCCCTACACCCTAAAACTGTGCCCTAAACGCTAAACCCTAAACTCTAAACTCTAAACCCTAAACCCTAAACCCTAAACCCTAAACCCTACCCTAAATTCCTAACCCCAAACCCCAAACCCCAAACCCCAAACCCTTAACCCTACACCCTAAACCCTAAACCCTAAACCCTAAACAACTGCTAATCAACCTCTTGTTGAAGTTCTCCGTGCAAGGTGGGACCCTGGGATGATAGGGAGTGGTCGAGACAAGGAACTGGGAGTCTGCCGCGCGGGCCACGTTGCAGGATGGGTTTAGGGTTTAGGGTTTAGGGTTTAGGGTTTAGGGTTTAGGGTTTAGGGTTTAGGGTTTAGGGTTTAGGGTTTAGGGCTGGGCTTATCTTAAGCGTCTGAAAGCTAAAGCCCTAATCCTAAACCCCTAATCTCAGCCCAATACCCTTAGCTTGCTCTGCACAAATGATGCGCCCCCCGTTCTCAGAGCCCTTTACAAGAGCGCCAAGCCCCAAAACACAACATCTAAAAACCCCAAACCCCAAACCCTAAACCCCCTAAACCCTGAACCCCAAACCCTAAACCCCCTAAAACCCTAAACCCTACACCAGTACACCCAGAACCCTAAACCCTACACCCTAAACCCCTAAACCCTAAACCAATAAACCCCTAAACCCTAAACCCCTAAACCCTAAACCCCTAAACCCTAAACCCCAAACCCTAACTTCCACCAACAATTCTCAGACAGCGCTTCTCTTCGCCAAATCTTTGCCCGGCCGGCAGCTCTGTGCCGGCCAGGCTAGAGCTACCTGGGGTGGAATTTTAGGGTAGGGTTTAGGGTTTAGGGTTTAGGGTTTAGGGTTTAGGGTTTAGGGTTTAGGGTTTAGGGTTTAGGGTTTAGGGTTTAGGGTTTAGGGTTCAGGGTTTAGGGTTCCGGGTTCAGGGTTCAGGGTTCAGGGTTCAGGGTTCAGGGTTCAGGGTTTAGGGTTTAGGGTTTAGGGTAGGGTTTGGGGTTAGGATTTAGGGTTCCGGGAGGGCGGTTCTGGTTCCTTTTTGTTTTTTTACAATGGCTTTGAGGCAAAGACAGGGCTCATGGGTTTTTAGGGTTGACGTGGAGGTTCCTGGGTAGTTATACTACGTAGGGGTATGAGTAGGGTAACTATAGTTATATCTGGTTAGAACCTGATTTAGGGTACTTATCACCCTACTTATAACTATCCTTGAACCTTGAAGAAGGCGTGCTGGTTTCATTTGCTTGACCACTCTCTGCTGCAGGAGGGACTCGGGGGCTTCGGCATGGGGAAGGTCTAAATTCGGGTTTATAAACCCTAAACCCTAAACCCTAAACCCTAAGCCCTAAACCCTAAACCCTATAGGTTTGTGTTTACACAAATTCGAGAAGCGCTACGGTTCAGGGTTTAGGCCTGGGATTTGCTTGGCGGCTTTTTGCGAACCTTTTGTTTCCTGGCGGCCTGGTAGCTCTCAGTTCTAGATCACTAAAGATAACAGAGTTGTTGCTGGCCCGAAACTCCACATAGCATGAACTACACACTTTCGCGGTGTTCGGCCGCTCCAAGAACGAAAAAGTACAGCATTTCCGCAGTGCCCGATGGCTCCAAATTCGAAAAAACAAGCTTTGCGGGTGCTGGGCAGCTTCAAATGCTGAACAGTCGCACCATCTTCACACTTCTGTGCAGCAAGCGGCACTGCCTGTGAACAAAAAATGCATGTTGAACACGTTTTCGGAGTGTGCTCCCCCCCCCCCCTCCCCATCTGACAACCTTGTAAATTGCGGCCTTTCTCTGGGCTTTCGAGTCGAGTCGCAAGGTTGCAAAACAACTCGAACAACAACCGGCCACCCATCACGTCAGAACGAAACATAACGAAACATGGGCGCCAAATACAAACCAAGTACGAATCTACAAATACGCAAACAACAACAACAAAAAAACGCCAGTAAAGCATTTAATGAACACAGCAAAGTCACAACAATTAGTTCAATGCTCTAATGGCTATGAAATATTTGCTCAGATCATGGTTCACAAGCGTAACCCACCGACCATAATGCGGCCTACCAGGATCCCAGAAGTGTGTTCAAACAACCCCCCCCCCCCCTCCCCCCGAAGCCCCCCCACCCCCCCCGAAGCTTGACACCTCTGACTCCCGACACCTTGGGATGTTCCCCCCCTTCTACCTAACAGTCCTTCAATAGGGATTCTTTAGGGTTTAGGGTTTAGGGTTTAGGGTTTTAGGTTTTATCGTACCCCCCCCCCCCCCCATGAGAATTCCTGCTAAGGACTGCTAGTATAGGGGGGAACGCCCCAACCTACACCCTATCAGCACCCGAAGATGCCCAAAGCCCGACGCCTTCCAGGGTTTAGGGTTTAGGGTTTAGGGTTTAGGGTTTAGGGTTTCGGGTTCAGGGTTCAGGGTTTAGCTCCCCCGAACTTGCATAAAACCGCATGGGGGCCCGGCAGAAGCACGCAAACAGCACTTGGGCTTGGACCTTCAGGGCTTGGGGATCTTCGGGGGGGGGAATTGAAAAGTTAAACCCTAAACCCTAAACCCTAAACCCTAAACCCTAAACCCTAAACCCTAAACCCTAAACCCTAAACCCTAAACCCTCACCCCCCACACCCGGAACCCGGCTTCCGTGCAGGGGGTATGGGGCTTCTAGGGTCTGGCGAGGCCTTATCGCTGCAACCGAACAGGCTTGGGAAAAGTAGGACACCTGCACAAAGGCATTTCAAAAATGCCGGGGTACTTTCTGGTACACCCCAAAACTGCCCTAATCCCTTACTATGGGGAACCTTCAAGAATGCCCCCCCCGCCCCCCCCTGTTTGGCAAACACCCATCTTGGGGCTCAGGCTCAGGGTGTTGAAGGTTGATGGTTGTCAGCCAAGACTTCGGGCTTAGGTTAGGCTGGTAGGGGATTGGAGTGGGGGGGACCCTTCGGGAAACAGACCCTCTGAACAAGGTCCCTGCTTAAGAGAGCCAGAAGAGGGTTAAGAAGGGCTCCCATTTAAGGGTGCCCCTTATCCTACCTCGGAGCTTGTAACCTCAACCCTTCCCCTAAACCCTAAACCCTAAACGCTAAACCCTAAACCCTAAACCCTAGACCCTAAACCCTAAACCCTAAACCCTGAACCCTGAACCCTAAACCCTAAACCCCAAACCCTAAACCCTAAACCCTAATCATCAGAAGTGGTTTGGGAACCAGGCAAGGACCTGAGCAAGACCTGGAACTAATGTTGACCTCGTAATAATAACCC
Source organism: Symbiodinium natans (assembly GCA_905221605.1). NCBI lineage: Eukaryota > Dinophyceae > Suessiales > Symbiodiniaceae > Symbiodinium > Symbiodinium natans. The sequence continues at coordinate 499,045 of CAJNDS010002823.1, forward strand.
CCCCCCCCCCCCTTCAATCAAACCCCCCCAAATAGAGTGGGGGCCCCTTTGAATAAGGATTCCTTTCCTTAGAGAGACTTAGAGAGGATCAGAGAGAATCACTCAGGATTCCTTTCCTTAGAGAGAATTAGAGAGGATCAGAGAGAATCAGAGAGGATCAGAAAGGATCAGAGAGAATCAGAGAGGATCATAGGGAATCAGAGAGAATCAGAAAGAAGGGCTGGGAGGGTTCTACGGGTCAGGGCTTGGTTAATACCCTAAACCCTAAACCCTAAACCCTAACCCTAAACCCTAAAGAGCTTTTTTTCAGGCAGGAATTTCCAGGAACTTTATTCCGAGGGGCAGATCTTTCAGGATTATTTCCAGGGCACCGGCCTCCAAAGCTACCCCCTTTGCCAGAAAGATTTTTTCAATCCTCTAGTAAGGCTCTCAAATAAAAAACAGCAAGTTTCTCAGGAGTTTGGTTTTCAGGTTTCTCTTCGAAATCTGATCGCTTCATGTTTTCCTATAATTAAATCCTAAACCCTAAACCCTTAACCCTAATTAAACCCCAGACCCTAAACCCTAAACCCTAAGACTTTAATTGCAGGGGCCCCTGGATTTAGAGACCAGGCCATACCCTTATCCCTAAACCCTAGCCCTAACCCTAAACCCTTAACCCTAATTCAACAAGACTCCACAACACCTAAGTAAACCTAAGCCATGAACCCTAAACCTAATGAAACCATGAAGCGATCATTTGAAGATTTTTTTCAGGCAGGAATTTCCAGGAACTTTATTCCGAGGGGCAGATCTTTCAGGATTATTTCCAGGGCACCGGCCTCCAAAGCTACCCCCTTTGCCAGAAAGATTTTTTCAATCCTCTAGTAAGGCTCTCAAATAAAAATCGGCAAGTTTCTGATGAGTTTGGTTTTCAGGTTTCTCTTCGAAATCTGATCGCTTCATGTTTTCCTAATTAAATCCTAAACCATAAAACCCTTAACCCTCCCTCTCTTTTCTCTCCATAAACAAACAAAGAACAACGGACACCCCCAAAAAAAAACAAGCCCCGACTGGCGTACTTTATTCCCAGGGCTTTATTATTGCGGCCGGGACACCTGGCGCACTTTAATTTACGGGGGTTTAGTAATACGAGGTTAACATTACGCAACTAGAGACCCCAAGCAACTGCTAACTCCACCCTGAACCTTATAGCCATCCCCCGCCCCCCCCAAAAAACACACACACACACACAACTCAATGGACCCGAACATCCTAGAAGCCCCAAAAGCCCTAAGCCCTAAACCCTAAAACCCCCCGGGGTGCCTTGAGAGCGTACGGTTGTCGATGTCTGAGAGGAGTTATAGCCCGAGTCGCGGAGCGTCCAGGCGGCCTTGGGCCTGAGGGTTTAGGGTTTAGGGTTTAGGGTTTAGGGTTTAGGGTTTAGGGTTTAGGGTTTAGGGTTTAGGTTTTACGGTCTAGAGATTAGGTTGGGATGAGGGTTTAGGGGGTTGTGGGGTGGGGTTGACAGGCGACAGGGCTAGTGTGTGCCGGCGCTCCACGTTCTCGAACCCCCCCTCTCCGGGACCCATGGTACCCCGACTCAAACCCTGACTGCGAACCCAGAAAAAGCCACGACGACCCAGGGAAACCCTGAACCTAAACCCTCAACCCTGAGCCCTTTGCGCTAAAACCTAAACCCACCATGAACACAGAAGGGAAAAGGGGAAAGCCGAAACCTTAACCCCCTTAACCCTGAACCCTAAACCCTGAACCGAAAACCCACCACGAACCGCAAGGGCAGAAGGGAAACCCTAACCCTACACCTCAACCCTAAACCCTGAACCTTAAACCCTGAACTCCAAACCCACCATGAACCGCGGAGAGCGGAGTAAAGACTCTAAACCCCTAAGCCCTCAACCCACCATGAACAACAAGCCACGAACCAGAAGGGGGGAGGGGCAGGGGGATGCGCGAATGCTGGCGCATATCAGAACTAGGGTTTCTGGGCTTCGACGGCTGTTGGGGGTTGCTGCGGTTTCGACTGAGTTTAGGGCTTGTGAGGTGGGTTGCCTCGTTTGCCTCCCTCCCTTATAGCGCTGAACGACTGAATTGCGCACGGTCAAGGATCTGCACTAAAACATGCACCCAAACTCCAAAGAACCCACAAGCTCTCATGAGCCTGATAAAGCTCACTGTTTCGGCTTGCCCGCTGGGTGTCGCGCGGCAAGTCCCTGATAATGTCGCCATTCCTCTCCTCGCCTGCGCCCATGCACCAGATCAAGGAGAAAACCCTCACACCCTAAACCCTAAACCCTAAACCCTAAACCCTAAACCCTAAACCCTAAACCCTAAACCCTAAACCCTAAACCCTAAACCCTAAACCCTAAACCCCTGCCACTGCACACCCAAGAGCCGGCTCGGACATCATTGGAGCCCTGAGCTCTGAAACCCCTAATCACAGGTTGTGAACCTACTAAGTTGCTTGAGAACTTCCCCCACTCAACAAAAAACAATTCTCCTTATGTAAGGGTTCTCCAGCAAATAGTAGGAACTCAGCATCCCTCATACCGGACGCTCAACGCACTTGCATCCGCAAGGTCTTCCAAGCCCCTGAGCTACGAAAACTAGGATGGTCCCCAACGCCCTCCGGAAAATAGTCCTAAATTCCTCAATATGATACTCTTAAAACCCGATAAGAGAAAACAACACATATCCCAGGCACCTACCAAGAAAAGCAAACTCCAGGGAACTTTGCCTGACTTTTTCAACCCCTTCAGCCTTCAAACCCCGCGCTCGAAGCGAAAACCCTAAACCCTATAAACCTTAAACCCTAAACCCTAAACCCGAAACCCTTATACACTCCATCATATCTCTTTCAGATCAGCGCGGTAGTCGAGATTAGTAAGAGAAACTCCACGTGCCAATCAACCGCCACAACGAAAAGGATGAAAAAACCCAATCACTATTGGGCTTGGGATGTAGGGTCTAGGGTTTTTTAGGCCTCAGTCTCTAAACTCTGCACCCCTTTCGGAGGCACTGACATCCGAAACAGCAGACAAAAGCGAGCAGACCGAAGCGAATCATCGCGAAACAGGTTGCCCCTAAACCCTAAACCCTAAACCCCAAAACATCGCACATCGCCTTCGCAACAGATCACGACCCTCAGGTTGTTCATGAAAGGCGGACCATGCTCCGAAATGTCCTCTCCCAAGGGCGGTTAGGGGGTTTGGGGGTCTAGGGCTTAGGGACGTTTAGGGGTCTAGGGTCTAGGGTCTAGGGTCTGGGGGCTAGGGTTTAGGGTTTAGGTTTACTACTATTTGCTTAAGGACGCCCAAAAAACACAAATAGTAAAAGAATCCCTATCTTACCCTTATATGGAAGAATACTTTTACTTGTTCGGGGGTTCTTAAGCAATTCGTAGTGTAGGGAATGGAAGCAACAGACTCACTCCGATGCTGTACCTTCCGTGCTAGCATGGTTTCCGGGACCCGGACGGGAAGGGCTACTGTAAAGTCAATCACAAACCCGACGCAACAGAGAAGCCTCGCAACGAAACCCAAGCACCAAACCAGAGCAGCCTAAAACTCCGAGCTTGCACCTATAAACTCAATGCAACACCCCCCCCCCCCCCCCCATCTCTCGAAAACTTAAGACTACCCACTTGGAGATGATGAGCTCGATTTGCAGGCTTGCCACAACCGGGGGGCCCTACATGAAGCCCTGTCCGAATTGAGGTTGAAGATTTGAGGTTTAGGGTTGGGATGTTCCCCTTATACTAACACTCCTTAACAGGGAATTATAGAAGGGGGCACCATAATCCCTATTAAGGAGCTGTTAGTAAGAGGGGAGAACTTAAACCCTAAACCCTAAAACCTAAACCCTAAACCCTAAACCCTTAGGGTGTAGAGATTTGGGGTTCAGGATTCAGGGCTCAGGGCTTGAAGGGAAGTTGACGCTTTTTTCACCACCATATGAGTCTATAACACGCGGGAGGCACATACCCGGGAGCCCTAAACCCTAGTTACTCACCCTAAATCCTGAACCCTAAACCCTAAGACCCTAAACCCTAAACCTGAACCCCTTAAACCCTACAACGCCAACATCTGTACTCGAGGCGCAAGGCCTCGGGCGCACCGGGCAACCTCCTGGCCTCCCTGCCATTTGTTTAAGAACCCCCCCCCGCCCCTCCCCCTCCCCCTCCCCCCCTCCCACAAAAAAACACATTCTTCCTTATTAGGGTAATATAGGGAGTAATATGTTGTGTTTTTTGGTGGTTCTTCAGCAAAGAGTAGGCAATGGTGGGTTTAGGGTTACTGGGGTTCAGGGTTGCTAGGGTTCAGGGTTGCTAGGGTTTAGGGCTGCTAAGGTTTAGGGTTGCTAGGTTTCAGGGGTTTATGGTTATTGGGGTTTAGGGCTACTAGGTTTTAGGGTTGCTAGGGCTTAGGGTTACTAGGGTTTAGGGTTGCTAGGGATTAGGGCTGCTAGGGTTTAGGGTTGCTAGGGTTTAGGGTTGCTAGGGTTTAGGGTTACTAGGGTTTAGGATTACTAGGGTTCAGGGTTACTGGGGTTTAGGGCCGGGGGTTCGAGGTTATAGGGCCTGTATTCATGTGAAGCGGATTCTAAACCCTGGCCCTTGGGATACATAGTAGGGGAGCACAGGTAGAACTTGAAGGCTTCTAAGATGTGTGCCTTGCACCCAGAACACCTGCAAAGAAACCCCTAATCCTTTAACCTCCAAACCCTAAAGCTTATACAGCCTAAACCCTATACACCCGAAAGGCCCGAAACCCTAGCAACCCTCAACCCTAGTAGCCCTAAACCCTAAACCCTAAACCCTAGTAGCCCTAAACACTCTCTAACCTATGTATATTTAAAAGCTAATGGATTCGCGGTTGTCCACCAAAATTTCGCGGACAAGCACCAAAAACTCCCGGACAAGCACCAAACATTCCCGGACAAGCACCAAAAATTCCCGGACAAGCACTAACAATTTCCGGACAGGCACCAACACTTCCCGGACAAGCAACAATTCACGGCCAACCACCAAAAATTCCCGGACAAGCGCCAAAAACTCCCGGACAAGCACAAAAAATTCCCCGACAAAGCACCAACAATTCCCGGACAAAGCACCAACAATTCCCGGACAAGCACCAAAAATTCCCGGACAAGAGCCAAAAAATCCCGGACAAGCACCAACAATTCCCGGACAAGGACCAAAAAACTCCCGGACAAACACCAAAAATCTCCGGACAAACACCAAAATTTCCCGGACAAGCACCAAAAATCCCCGGACAAGCACCAACAATTCCCGGACGAGCACCAAAAATTCCCGGACAAACACCAAAAATTCCCGGACAAGAAGAGGATGATCAAGGGTGGGGTGGGGCAGGCATGGCCATCAGGGCTGGTTTTAGGGTTTAAGGCCTACTCTGGGCTGGCTTTAGGGTTTAGGCCTTACTCTGGGCTGCCTTTAGGGTTTAGGGCCTGGCTTTAGGGTTTAGGGCCTACGTACTCGGACCTGGCTTTAGGGTTTACGGCCTACTCTGGGCTGGCTTTAGGGTTTAGGGCCCACTCGGGGCTGGCTTTAGGGTTTAGGGCCTACGTACTCGGACCTGGCTGGCTTTAGGGTTTAGGGCCCACTCGGGGCTGGTTTCAGGGTTTAAAGCCGACTCTGGGCTGGCTTTAGGGTTTAGGCCCTACTCTGGGCTGCCTTTAGGGTTTAGGGCCCACCCTGGGCGGCAGCCTACTGAACCCAAAATTTTAAGGTTAAAACATAAAGTAAAATGTTTTCATAATGTTATGGGATCCAATGGGTGGGTGGGTCGATATTCGATACCGGAGTAAGGAGCTCTACTAGTGAAATGCTTGGACTTGAGATGCTGAACCCTAAACCCTAAACCCTAAACCCTAGTAGCCCTAAACCGTAAACCCTAACCCTAAACCCTAGTTACCCAAAACTCTAGTGGCCCTAAACCCTAATCCCTAAAGTCGAAGACGCTCCTTGGCCTCCAGCCAAGCGATATAGGGCTCCTTTTGTTTCAGGGGCGCTGCTTGGTCAACCAAAGGGAGTCACCTTGTTGTCCAGTAGCCTGGGGGAATTAAAGGTTAGCCTTTGGGATTATGAGGGGATTATAGTACCCCAAATAGGTTAAAGGTTACCTACTCTACTATTAGAGTCATACGGGGGGTATACGAAAATAGGGGAACCTAATATGGAACCCATAATAGTAGGATCCCCATAAAATAAACCACTAAGGTACCCCCAACGCCGGAAACCGCCACATTGCTCTCGCTTTAGCGAACTCAGTTTGTTGGGGTTGCCCGCTAGAATCACATGTTTTTGGGTGGTATGCTTTTGGGGAGTAGGGAAGCTGCAGTCTGTGGCCCTTTTCTCCCTTTTCTGGTTACAAAAACTCAGGTCTTTGCTGGTTCGAAAACTCAGGTACGGAGCTCTCTCTCTCCCTCTCATCTAAGGGTAGTTCCATGGTGGATTAGTATGGGCCCCTAAAAGGGTAGCCCTTTTTCACACCCAAAACAACCGCTAATGCCAGAACTTGGAACAATGTGGATAGGGTTTAGAGTTTAGAGTGATGTTTGTCATGAGAGGTCTTTGATGCACAGAGTTGCACAAGCAGACCGCGAAGCCAACGGAATGCACATATCTTGCAGCGGACCCTTGTGCGAACAAGCGGTTAACTGTCGGATGGTGCTGGGACTTCGTGTAAGGTTGGGGTGCAATGACTTGCACTATTTCGTGTTGCAGTGTGTTTTGCGTTGCCAGTGGCATGCCGGGCACGACCTCGCAGAGGGGGCATGGTAGCATGCAGACGTGCAGGACTGCAGGGATACGGACATGCCCCAAGTTGAAAAACTAGGGTGCCGGGGTCTCCACGTAGTCTACACCTACCGCAATGCCTATCGGTCCCTTAGAGCCCCGAAACCTGGGTTTAGAGTTTAGGGTTTAGGGTCTTGCACCTGGCCAATCTCTTCTACGACCACTCCGATGTCTGACCTTGACTCGCCATGTGACGGCCCCCAGGGTTGATCTTACTGTTGGTTAGTGGGTGTAGGGTTTAAGGTTTAGGGTTTAGGTTGAGGTACCCCTATATAATCACTCAAAGGGTATATATAGGGAGGTATCGGTACCTTTGTAGGGAATGAGGGAATGAGGTACCCTATATAATCCCTTTGCAGGGTATATTTCGGGAGGTATAGGTACCTTTGTAGGGACTGAGGGAATGAGGTACTGTACCCATATAATCCCTTTGGAGGGTATATAGGGGGATGTAGGGTTATGATCCCTTAAAGTGCAAAAAAAGGGGGATGTAGGGTACCTCACTCCCACATTCCCTACTAAGCAAACGCAGGTTATGAGGGTTCTCGACAGTGGATCTTGCTTCAGGGACTCCCAGAGCTTGGGGAAAAACTAGGGAGTCTTCTTGTATGGGCCTTCTGAGGGGCTCCTGCCGGAAAGTCATAAACCCTAAGCCCTAAGGCCTAAGCCCTAAGCCCTAAGCCCTAAGCCCTAAACCCTAAACCCTACACCCTAACTCTTATAGCACCGCCGCTCTTTTCAACGGACCTTGGGTCCGGTCTCTGGGAAGGCCGCGCGGGACCTTACTTTAGGTAACCCTACCTGTGGCCACTTCTCTAAACTATGGTCCCTTTTGGGGTCATTCTCATGGCGGCCCCTGATATACTTAGGGCACCCCACCAAGCCCTAAACCCTAAACCTAAAAGGGGACCGCAATTTAGGGAACGGACCATGTAGGCCCACGGGGTGAATTAACTTCGCAGGGTACTCAAAGGCCCCGAGACCCTACCAGACCCAAGAGTGACCTAGGAATACAAAAGGGTGCCCTGTTGGTTTACAGGGCCTATAAGGGACCTAAAACCAAAAAATAACAGGGGAATAAGGGCCTACTCTTTGTCCTGGCTCCCCTAAACCATAAACCCTAAACCCTAAACCCTAAACCCTAGAATAAGGGCCCACCAGGGTCCCGACACCTGTATATGGAGCTGACTGGAGAGCCATCGCTGTAGCGCTTCGAGGGTGCACGCCTGGTTTTGGCTTCTCTTTGTCACAGCGTACCAGGGCCCTAAAACCCTAAACCCTAAACCCTAAACCCTAAACCCTAAACCCTAAACCCTAAACCCTAAACCCTAAACCCTAAACCCTAAACCCCACCCCCCAACCAAAAAAAGGAAAACCACGGGACGGCCTAGGCCGTTCAGATTTTCGGTTTAGGATGTCGGGGGTCCATGTAGCGACTCAACAAGAATGGGGTTTGGGTTTAAGGTTTAGGGCAGGGTATAGGGCTACTATGTATTGCGCGGCAGCCTGTTGCAGACCTAGGTGCCAGTAGAGATGTTGGGTGCACCCGATCTGTGAGAAGTGTTTGGGGTTTGGGGGTTTAGGGTTTAAGGTTTAGAATGGGCAAAAGGGTTTAGGGTTTAAGGGTTAGGGTTGAGGTTTGAGGTTTAGGGTTTGGCGCCCTTACATCCTCGAAGCCCCAATCGCTAATCCTCAAAAAGCATGTCCGGCACCCATGTGCAAAGTCTTGAGAAACTGCCCTAAATCCTAAACCCTAAGACCGAAACCCTAAACCCTAAACCCTAAACCCTAAACCCTAAACCTTAAGCCCTAAACCCTAAACCCTAAACCCTAAACCCTAGACCTTCAGTTCATCCTTGAACTCCAGGCCTTCTGGGGCTTCGAGTTCACATGTTGGATTTCTATACTTACCTGGGACTCTATCTACCTACAGCTTAGTAGCAAACTACCCTCCACTAGTAGGTATAGCCTCTAAAAACTGTAGGTGAACAGGGTCCCAGGTAAAGTTTCAGACCCTAAGCCCTAAGCCTTCAGCCCTAAGCCCTGAGCCCTAAGCCCTAAACCCTAAACCCTAAACCCAAAACCCAAAACCCTAAACCCAGCCATCCATTTCCGTCCCCAGCTCGCACCTTCACGCAGTCTTCGTGGCCGCCAGCTCGGAAGGCCCGGGGCCTCAACTTAGGGTTTAGTTGGGGTTTGGGGTTTGGGGTTTGGGGTTTGGGGTTTGGGGTTTGGGGTTTAGGGTTTAGGGTTTAGGGTTTTGGGTTTATTTAGGGTTGTGGTGCAGCAGATCACAGAGGATTCTCTGGTGAATTTACAAATCTTTTTCTCCTTCTACGCCAAAATGCAACTCGCTAACCAACATAGGCATTCTAACTGAGTAGTTCTCTAATCACAAGGTTCCCCCACATTTAGTACGGCACCCCTAAAGTATTGTTCTTTTGGCATCAGGCAACTCCGGCCGAAACTCAAGGTCTGAGGCTTTAAAGGGCTCGCAGGGTTTTGAGGGCCTTGAGGGCTTCCAAGCCCTTCTGGGTTAGCCCGAAGCCCCAAATGCCCAAACCCTGAAATCTCGGCTTTAGCGCAATGCAGAAACCTGCGTGAGGCAGTAGATCTACCTAGGGCTAGAAGTTAGAAGTACCCTCAGCAAGGTCGAATGATAGTTGCCCTACTTAGCCCTACTTATAATCCTACGCGAAACTACCCGTGACCCCTTCAACCCTAAACCCTAAACCCGATGAACAAGGAACCCTCCGGCTAAACCCTGCTTGGAGGTTCATGGGTACTTAGAAGTGGGGTTATATGCAGGGTAATTATATTTATACGCGTACCTGGTTGTAACCTTATTCAGGGTACTTATAACCCACTGAGAAGTACCCTTGAACCTTCAAGTAGCCCTAAACCCTACTAAACCCTAAACCCTAAACCCTAAACCCTAAACCCTAAACCCCAAACCCTTCAAGTATTTGTGTGCAAGCCCCATCTCTCGGGTGCAGACACCCGCAAGGCCGTCCATTTGGTGGGCTCAGCTTGGCTATACACCTGGAGACACGGGTTTAGGGTTAAGGGTTTAGGGCGTACCTTTTGGGGTCTATATTATCTGGGAATCCTACTATGTGGGGGTCACCCCTATTTTCGTAAACCATCACACAGCTTGGGTTTAGATTCTTAGGTTGTTAGCTTCCTTTTGTTTCAAGACTTATAAGGGCCTTCTGAATTTGAGCCGTAAACCCTGAACTCGCAACCCTGCACCCTGAGAAGCCTAAGCCTGCCTTGGAGTAGACCCTGGAAAAAAGTATACACCAATAGGAACCCAGAACCAAAAACACGTATTAAAGTATAGTACTCTTAGTTGTCCAGTACCTAGGGGTTTTAAAGGTTAACCTTTGGGATTATAAGGGGAAAATATTAACCCAAAAAGGTTAAAGGTTACCTACTCTACTACTAAGTACTCCCAAATCCAGCTAAGCCTTCTTGGCACATCACTGGCTGGAACTTTCGCTTTTATGTACCCGGGTCCCAAGGGAGCCTACGGTTTGAGGATGTTAAACCCTAAACCCTAAACCCTAAACCCTAAACCCTAAACCCTAAACCCTAAACCCTAAACCCTGAACCCTGAACCCTGAACCCTGAACCCTAAACCCTAAACCCTGAACCCTGAACCCTGAACCCTAAACCCTAAACCCTAAATAGGGGACATATTCTCAACTTTCAGGGTTGAAAGACTGCGGGGTTCGAAGATAACCCGGGGCGGGCAGGTTGGGCTCACGTGCCAAAGAGGCCCCCCAAATGAAGATCCTACAGCCCTGAAATCCCTGAAGCCCTACACCCTAAACCCTAAACCCTAAACCCTAAACCCTAAGGACCCGGCTCTCTCTCTCTCTCTTTCTCTCTCTCTCCCTCTCTCTGAACTTCAGAACTCCGCCCCCTGGGTCCCTTATGAGCACTGCACTGGGTTCTCTATTTTGGAAAGGGGGGGTTATATTGCTGACATTGGTGGAATGTCTAGGGCTCCTTATACATCCTTGTGTTCCTGGGTGTATGTACTTGGTGTCTTCTTTGGGATGGCCGACAAGATGGTAGCTTCTTCATTCAGAGCTGCTGAGAGTGAACAAGGTCCCTCAAAGCCTCGGTCTTCTGCTATACTGCTATAAGCCCAAAGAGTCCTACGAGTGGGCTTTTCTTAACCCGTGCCAAGCCCTCAAAGAAAAACCTTCAAGACGCCATTGAACCTAAACACAGGCCGCAAGGCTTGAGAAAGCTCTGGGACACAACAAAAGACCTTCGACACTACTTGGGGGATATAAGTAGGGCAACTATAATTCTGACTGTGTATAACCTTACTTAAAGTACTTATAACCCCACTTATAAGTACCCATGAACCTTACAAAATTTCTTGCAAGCCCTAGAGCAGAAGCCTTGAACCATCAAAAGCAGTATATGCTTGACCCCGCACCTTGACCAACGGACCACCTTTTAAGTGCCCCTGAAGCCTAACACGCACACACACAGAGACACAGACACACACACACACACAGAGACACAGACACAGACACAGACACAGACACAGACACAGACGACCCGCGCACACACAGACCCGCGCACACACACACCCGCGCACACACACACACACACACACACAGCCACACACACACACACACAGCCACACACACACACACACACCAGCCACACACCACACCACACCACATCACACAACACACACACACAACACACCACACACACACACACACACACACACCAGCCACACACACACACACCACACACACACACACAGCCACCCACACACACACACACCACCACCCCCACACACACACACACACCACACACACAGATCCAGCCACACACACACACACACCCACGCACCCACGCACGCACGCACGCACGCGCGCACGCACGCACGCACGCACGCACCCACCCACCCACCCACCCACCCACACACGCTCGCACGCACGCAGGCACGCACGCACGCACGCACGCACGCACGAACGCACAGACACAGACACAGACGCAGACACAGAGACAGACACAGAGACACAGAGACACAGAGACGCAGAGGCGCAGAGACGCAGAGGCGCAGAGACGCAGAGACGCACACACACACACACACAGACACACAGACACACAGACACACAGACACACAGACACACAGACACACAGACACACAGACACCGACAGAGAGACACACACACACACACACACTTACACACTTTTTTGCACATACACTTACACTTACACTTGGCCACATGTACACACCTGCACTTCTCCAAAACGGGCTGAATCAGGACGAAGCCTTCATTCCTAACTCTTCAGGCAGGCGGCCTTGACTATCGGCGCCTCGGATATGAAGGGCTCGTAGTCGAGATTGCCCTGCCAGCTGTGGGACCACGCGGATTTCGTGATTTCGGCGTTTGTAGGATTTGGGGTTATTCAGGGTTCAGGGTTGTTAAGGGTTTAGGGTTATTAAGGGTTTAGGGTTATTCAGGGTTTAGGGTTATTAAGGGTGTAGGGATATTAAGGGTGTAGGGTTTAAGGGTTGAAGTCTTTCCGGGATTAGGGTTCACGTGGGATTCTGCTCAGACTCAGGGGACGTGCGCGAAATCCCGCGCAACTGAGGGCGTCAGTTTTTTTGGTCGAGGAAGTGTTCTAGTCTAGGCTTTACTAGTTCATGGTTGGGATAATGTTAAAAAAATGGATCTTTATTCCTTATTGGGTTTAAGTACCCTCAAAGATGTAACATGGTACACAACTATGACAAAGTTTAAAGGAGTTGAGGCATTCAGGGGTTAGGGTTGAGGGGCACGCAGGAAGAAATGGACAGTTTGGAGTTGAGGGCTTCGGCTCTGGGAACTCGGGTTAAGGGTTGAGGGTTTAGGGTTTAGGATTTAGGGTTTAGGGTTTAGGGCTAGAAAACATGAAACACGATTCCGTCCTCTTGGCCTTTCTTTTTTTTGAGGTGTTCAAAGACGGGTTCGCAAAAGAGAGCCCACCATGGTAAACGGCACACCCGGTGCCCCCCATGTTCACAGGACGCTTTGCACTACCTCTTAAGTTCGCCTCTTATTCCTATGCCGATGGCTCTACCGGGTCGGAGACTGCCAGGTTTAGGGGGGTTTAGGGTTTAGGGTTTAGGGTTTAGGGTTTAGGGTTTAGGGTTTAGGGTTTAGGGTTTAGGGTTTAGGGTTTAGGGTTTAGGGTAAGTTTAGGGTTTAGGGTTTAGTGACTGCGGGTTGCATGCTTTACGTGTAAAAGCAGAGAAGTCGGAGACGAACTCCCATGGTCGACGACCCAACCCCCGACCTGAAGTCCTGCTTCTGCATTGCTCTTGAACTGCCCCCTTTTTTGAGCTTCCTCGGGTGGTACATCACTTTGACATTCCGGTGTATAGGAGATGCTCGCGGCACGCCACCCAGTTAGCCTCAACTCCTCCCAGCACCAACAACTTTACCCAGACTTGCGGCCAATGAACGTAAACAAAAAAACAGTGCCGGGGTCTCACATCATGCGACCCAAATTGGCCAAACACCATCAGCAGAACGGATGAACAGGCCCTGAAACCCTAAACCCTAAACCCTAAACCCTCATTGTTCTGGCGAGACCTGCCTTACCGTGCAAGTCCACTGCCAGCTTCTGGTGCCGCAGTGTGGCCACAATGGCACCTCACTGCACATCAGTCTAACCCAAAAAACAACAATCCTAAACCCCTAAACCCTAAACCCAAAAAACACAATCCTAAAAAACCGAAAAACTTCCCAAACCTCGCTTAAACCGCGCCTGTGGATCGCAGAGAGAGAGGGAGAGCCCGAGACCCCTTAATGAAGGACCCCCTTAGTTCCGAATCAAGACCTATAGTCTAAATAAAAATGTTTTGTATATGAATTTCTATATATATATATATATGTTTATTGATTTATTTATATTTATATTTATGTAAACAAGCGTACAAATACAAAACCTAACAACAAAAACAATACATGCTTCAATACATGGATATGTACATAGACCCTGACACTCTCCTGCCTATAAGCACATGGTGAAACTGATCCCGAGGTCGGTGCCAGCAGACATCACAGAGCCTGCGCGGCAACGTCGACATGAAGGGGCTCAGGATTCCATGTTTAAAAAGAGTACATAGATATATATGTAGCTATTATGACTATTCATATTGTTGCTTTTAAGATGTACCATACGCCACCCCAAGATCAGAACCTAGACCCAAAAAAACCCTAAACTAGAGCCACAAGTTCCGGACTCCGGACTGCAGTCTCTTAAACCGTCCAAAACCTATATCTTGAACCTTCAAACCTAAATACTGTAAACCCTGACAAAGACCCGGGGGCCCTTCCTCCGCTTGGCAACCATACTGATAGCGCAAGGGCTTTTAAAAGGACCTTCTTGGTTCCGAATGGATTCATACAGGTTTTGAAGCAAGCACGCGCACACCGCTCATAACAGACTATGGGCCCGGATCCGGGCATCAAACAAATACTGAACTCACTTTTTCGCGGGGATCTGGTCTTGACGGAAGTGCTGCAAACCCAGATCCTAAACTTCTCAAAGCTGCTCATGTGAAGTTTTGTTTCTTGCTCGTATTCCCTGAGGAACACTCCATATTTACACTCACCAAAACCCCTATAAGGAGCCCTGTACACACACATACAAACACCAACACCTGAAGATGAGTCCCCTGCTGCGTATAGTTTTGGGGAGTCTCACGCCATGCTCGCTTTGCGGCGAAAGAGCCCCTTGAGTGTGCGTGGGCTCCTTAGTCGTTTGGCTTCTGGGGCCAACTCGCGCTGTGTGCTAAAATCTTCAACCCGAAGCCGTTCAACCCCAAGGCCCTAAAACCCTGAAGCCCTGAACCCTAGAGCCCTAGAAACCCTAAAGCCCTCGAGCCCCAAAACCCTGAACCCTAAACTCTCAACCCCCCCAACAGGTTTAGGGTTTAGGGTGTAGGGTTTAGGGTTGAGGGTGTAGGGTTTAGGGTTGAGGGTTGAGGGTATAGGTTGCACAGATTCATTGGCGCACCTGCACAGCCCAGATGGTAGCAGCTCCGGAGGATCTCTCTGCTGGTTCAAAGGTTCTTAAACCCAAGAGCCAGGATTCCCCAGAAGCCTGGGACTATCTACTCGAGTCTGCTGTTCGACTCTTCTAAAGCCTAAACTCTAAACCATCTGTGAACGTCTTCAGACATGTTTTATATTCCCAACTAGGGCTTCTAAACCCTAAACCCTAAACCCTAAACCCTAAGCCCTAAACATTAGCATGCAAACAAACAAATCCGGAAACGATGGAGTGGCGGGGGCCCTGGAGTCGCAAGGGCCCTGAAGTTCCAGGTGTCTCTGATGGCTATCCTTGAGGGGAAACCCTAAACCCTAAACCCTAAACCCCAAACCCTAAACCCTAAACCTCATGGGTGACATGGGTTCTGGCACTTTGCCTCAGCTTTGAGCCGTTGAATGCAGGGGCGAGAATTCAGAACGCCAAGCCCTAAACCCTAAACCCTAAACCCTAAA
Source organism: Symbiodinium natans (assembly GCA_905221605.1). Taxonomy (NCBI): domain Eukaryota; class Dinophyceae; order Suessiales; family Symbiodiniaceae; genus Symbiodinium; species Symbiodinium natans. Next base: position 514,396 of record CAJNDS010002823.1, read on the forward strand.
CCCTAAACCCTAAGCCCCCCTTCCATCTCGCATCCTGCCCCGGCCATTGAGATGAGATGTTGCCGCGGCCCTTAACACCTAGCCCCCATCACCTATACACCCCATAAACCCTGTAAACCCTGTAAACCTATGAGCCCTGTAAACCCATAAACCCTGTCAACCCCATACACCCAAGAAACCCTAAACGCCAAGACCCTGAAACTTTAGGGTGTCGGGCTTCATGGGCTTTGGGGGAAGAGTTTCTTGCACAGGGCCAAGAAATCCCAAACACCCCCCACCCCACCCCGCCTCCCGCTTCAAACTCTCCAATTAACACATGAGAAATTCTTCTCTGCCCCTTCCAAAGTCGCGCAGGAACATACGTCCTAAACAGCAACAACAAAATGCACCGAATTCGCCCCCCCCCCCCCCCCCCCCCCCCCCCAAAAAAAAAAAAACTAAACCCCCAAGCCTTAAAGCCCTCAGCCCTTACCCTAAGCCCTAGACCCCCGAAACCCTAAGCTCTAAAAAACCCTCAAAGCCCTAAATCTCTAAAGAACGCCAAGGCCGGCGACTGGAGAAGTGGCTGCGCTGCCACTTCTGCGCACCTCCGCCCCTGACGCCATGCAGTTGCAGCCCAAAGGGTCAATGAGGGTTTAGGGTTTGGGGTTGCGGGTTTAGGGTTTGGGGTTTAGGGCTACTTGGTCCTTACAAGGGTTCCGGTATGGTAGCTTCAGGGCCCAAATGAGTGCTATGCACGTGCATGGGCCTAGAGGGCAATTTCCCTGGTACTCTTAGAACTTGATTGAAGGTTGACTTCAGGGTTTACAGAGTTTACGTCCGGAGCTTGGGGTTAGGAGGGTTTAGGGCCTGGGGTTTCCTTCAGGGCTTCGGGCTTGGGGATTTAACCCTAAACCCTAAACCCTAAACCCTAAACCCAAAACCCTAAACCCTAAACCCTAAACCCTAAACCTGGATTTTCGGGGTCCACACCCTGAATCGCTACACTGCCTACACCGTGAGCCCCATGTAACCTTAAGCGCTGGAACCCTGAAGCCCTACACCGGGTTTAGGGTTTCGGGTTTAGGGTCCTCAAGCTCTACACCCCTATGCCCTGTAAAGCCCAAAACCCTAGAAACCTTACTAAAGTCCTAAACCCAACTCCGCTTCAGCCCACAAGTGCTTCATTCCCTTTTTGCCCTGGGCCTACGCAAATCCCTGAGCCCTAAGCCTTGAACCCTAAAACCCTAAAACCCTAAACCCTAAAACCCTAAACCCTAAACCCTAAACCCAAAACCCTGAACCCCGCAAGTTGGGACCGGGGCTCTTTACCCGCAACTCCGGCGGGGTCCTGAAACCCAGGCTGGCCGGCTCGAGTAGCCCTCTGAAACTTGGCTTAGAGTTTAGGGGTTTAGGGCTTTCGGGGTTTAGGCCTTGACTATCCCGACGCTCGCTGATTGAACCCTTTGATAACTTTTATTTTTGAACCCCAAACGCTAAACCCTAAACGCTGTTGACCCTAAACCCCCCTACTTGAAGGTTCATGGGTAGCTGTATGCAGGGTGATAAGCTTGAAGCCCGTTACCCTACCCATAACCCCACCTTTAAGTACCCATGAACCTCCAAGTGTAAACCACTGGGAGCTAGTAGTTTTCCCTCTAAGCAGACCAGCCTCAGGGGTTTAAACCCTTTAAAGCCTTGAGAGTTTGCATGTTGCCTTGCCCTAAACCCTAAACCCAAAACCCTAAAGCCCTAAGCCTCTAAGCAGACCAGCCTCAGGGGCTTGCGCAAGACCGCTGTTGCGCAGCCGCACAAGTTGCAGGGCCTTGTGGCCCTCTCAAGCTCTCAGGGCTCAGGGGTCTTAGATAGGTTCCTGACTCTAAACCCTAGACCCCAAACCTTAAACCCTAAACCCTAAACCCTAGACCCTAGACCCTAAAGCCTAAACCCTAAACCCTTATTGGACATCCATCAAAGCACTTATGGGCACCAAAGAAGGGACCAGAACTTCGGGAACTGGCCACCCATGTGTCTGGAGCCCTCGTTGCTAGAAGCAAAGGTTGTGCCTACGGATTCATGCACCTTCGTAGCATATAGGGCTTAGGGCTTATAGGGCTTAGGGCTTATAGGGTTTAGGGTTTAGGGTTTAAGGTTTAGGGTTTAGGGTTTAGGCTTATAGGCTTTAGGGTTTAGGGTTTAAGGTTTACGGTTTAGGGTTTTGGCATGGTACGTTTTTTGGGACCTTAAACTACTACGAAGGGAACCCCGCGAAGACCCAACAATAGGCTAAGTAGGTACATGGGCCCTTGGGGCTTTTGTTGCTTGGAGATGGCAACTCTAAACGGCGAACGCAAGCAGCGCAACTTGGGGGCCAAACAAACTTCCATACATGCTGTGAGCTTGTGAAGAGCATGTGGTGGGTTCCCTACATTCTGGTCCCGTCTGGGGTACCTCAATAAGAGAGGCCGCCTTTATAATAAGGATCCCAAAAGGAACCAGATTTGAGAGACGTGACCATATAGTTCACTAGACCCGGGAGTAACCTAGGAATAAAAAGGGTAGCCTTTTTGGCATTGGTTTTGAGGGGATGAAAAAGGGAACCCCAACCCTGAAAACAGGAAATAAGGGCCTACTCCCGGTCCTAGTTCTTGCTTTTCAGCACCACCGAGGTTCCCTGGCAAGCCGTGCAAAGCCCTCATGCCAACCTAACTCCCCAGCACAAGTCAAACACAGCCCGACGCCTTGAAACAGTCCACAACCCTAAACCCTAAAAACCTGAAACCCTAAAGCCACCCCACTGCGGCGCGGGGCCGGTAAAGAGTCTTCCTGCAAACCTGGGCGTCCGGCGGACAAAGTTTGGAGGGTGTGGGGGCTTGGAGATAAACCCTAAACCCTAAACCCTAAACCCTAAACCCCCAAATCTTTGGGGCTTTGTGCTCTCTGAGCCGACACATTCTGTTGGTCCTCTAGTTCCTCATTCTGGGGCATCTAAGAATCCCCAGGCTGGCGAATGTCCAGCAGAACCTATAAGCCCTAAGCCAGGAATTAGGGTTTAGGGTTTAGGGTTTGTGGGGTTTAGGGTTTAGGGTTTGGGGGGTTTAGGGTTTAGGGTTTAGGGTTTACGGTTTAGGGGGCTCTCAAGACGAAGTGTAGCTGGCATGACAAGAGAACTTACAAGGCTCGGTGATGGCTTACACCTTCGGGTTGTCTAACATATACTAGGGTTGCGCGTCTTGCTTGCCATGAACGGCGAGATGTCTGAACTCGTGATGCGGCATAAATCACCTGAACCATCCTACTAGGACTAGGAACAAAAAAAAGCTCTAGCAAAGTTCTGCAAAAAGTCGTGCTAAATCCCAAAACCCCAAAACCCCTATTCAACATATAGTTTACCCCTTCCATTCCAACGATGCAGATCAGAGGCTTTCCGCCGCATACGACAGGATCTTGTAGTGCTGAATACCCATGAGCAAGTGCAAGAGAGCCCTAAACCCTAAACCCTAAACCCTAAACCCTAAACCCTAAACCCTAAACCCTAAACCCTGAACCCTGAACCCTGAACCCCAAACCCTAACCCCCTACTAAGGGCTCACGCCCTGGGGGACGTGGGGTTGGAGCCGCAGGCTTCCGGACTCTGGGTGTTTAGGGTGTAGGGTTTAGGGTTTAGGGTTTAGGGTTTAGGGTTAGGGTTCAGGGTAAGAAAAACACTATAGACCCCAGAGCAACCCAGGAACAAAAAATAGGGGTGCCCTGTGGTTTAAAGGGGCTTAGAAGGGAACCTAAACCCGAAAAAAGGGGGGGGGGGGGAGGGCCTACTCTGGGCCTGGCACTGGCGTGTAGACCCTAAACCCTAAACCCCAAACCCTAAACCCTAAACCCTAAACCCCAAACCCTAAACCCTAAACCCTAAACCCCAAACCCTAAACCCTAAACCCTGAACCCTCAGGATCCTGGGGTTCCGGGCCACAACACTCCCGAAATCTCCCCGGGAGGATCCACTTGCAGGTTCATGGGTAGTTATAAGTGGGTTAGAAGTAAGGTAACCTTGTTAGTAACTTGCTATAACCGAGCTTATGGGCACTTATAACCCCACTTGTAAGTACCCCATGAACCCCCTAAACCCTAAACCCTAAATCCTAAATCCTAAACCCCAAACCTTCTAGCATCCCATCCAGCCATGCGGCAGCTATTTGGAAGGCCCATGAGCTGGTTGTCCTGTCGCGTCTCAGTGTTTCGGGCTTAGGGAGGGCTCGGAGGTCTTGTAACCCTAAAACCCTAAAACCCTAAAACCCTAAAACCCTAAAACCCTAAAACCCTAGAACCCTAGAACCCTAGAACCCTAGAACCCTAGAACCCTAGAACCCTAGAACCCTAGTGTGGATTTGAGAGCGGCTTTGGAAGCTGTGGGAGCTTGTGAGGAGGCTTTCGGCCTTCCAAGGAAGAATGGGGTTTAGGGTATAGGGTTTAGGGATTAGGTTGGTTAATTTATAAGGGAACCTTGAACCCAAAAAAAGCCAAAAGGGTACCACTAGGCTACCAAGTCAAGGAACATCCCGTAAGTCACAGGACATATAGGGCCGTATGTATTTATCTCTGTATACACATTTCTAAACTTCACTGTTCATGGACTTTGCCTTGCTTTGTGTGTCTTTCTTTCTTTCTTTAATTGCTTCTTTCTTCTTTCTTTCTTTCTCTCTCTATCTCTCTCCTCTCTTTAGTTTTGGAGCGCATTGGGCTGGGGATGCTAGGGTGTGGGGCTCCCCTGCGCCCCAGCAAGCGATGCCAGAGACCTCCAACTCCGAATTGAGGACCCAAGCTGTCAATTGTCGGGTATACGGTCCCTAGACCCCAAACCCCAGAGCCTAAACCCTAAACCCTAAACCCTAAACCCTAAACCCTAAACCCTAAACCCTAAACCCTAAACCCTAAGCGTCGAGAAGATCTCCACGCCTCCAGCCACAGCATCCGCAGCTGCTTTAACGCGGCCAGGCTGGATGGAAGGCCCTCGAGTGAGTTCTCCTGACTGCAAGTGTTTAGGGTTTAGAGTTTAGGGTTTATGGGGTTCAATGAAACCCACAGCGGGGGTTAGGACTTAGGACGCGAGGGGAACGGTCCTTCCATTGAGCTGGTGCTTTTGACATTCCATCGCCGATAAATATGATACATCACCCTTTGCATGTGAGGGATTAGGAGGATGCACGCTAAACCCTAAACCCTAAACCCCAAACCCCAAACCCTGAACCCTAAACCCTAAACCCTAAACCCTAAACCCTAAACCCTAAACCCCAAACCCTAAACCCTAAACCCTAAACCCTAAACCCTAAATGTGGAAACCTGCGCTTGCCATGGGGTCCTGCAGGTACAGGACCTCCAGTGTCCCCAGCGCACCCAGACCTGAGTCTCTGCCCCGCTGTCCCGAAAGGCGTTTAGGGTTTAGGGTTTAGGGTTTAGGGTTTAGGGTTTAGGGTTTAGGGTTTAGGGTTTAGGGTTTAGGGTTTAGGGTTTAGGGTTTAGGGTTTAGGGTTTAGGGCTGGTGAGTACCTAAGCTCCAATGCCCGAAGCCCCCAAAACAGGGGACTTTAAAATGAGAAGCCGACCTTGTAGTTTCAGGGCCGGGCTATTTTGAGCTATCGCAGTCGCTGAGCGTTCTTTTGGGTTGGGATATGATGCGAAAACACACACCCAAAGCTAGAAGCCCTGTACTGTCCCTTTACATCCTTGTAAAACCCTATACACACACATCCTGACAGCCGGCCTTAAAGCCCTAAACCCTAAACCCTAGCCCTAAACCCTAAACCCTAAACCCCAAACCCCATATATAATCCCACACCTGCTAATCATGCGCTTCGGGGGCCCGGCTGTCTGGCAGTGTCTGCAGGCGGTTGCATTTCAGACTCAGCTCCTGTAGGGTTTAGGGTTTAGGGTTTAGGGTTTAGGGTTTAGGGTTTAGGGTTTAGGGTTTAGGGTTTAGGGTTTAGGGTTTAGGGTTTAGGGTTTAGGGTTTAGGGTTTAGGGTTTAGGGTTTAGGGTTTAGGGTTTAGGGTGTAGGGTTTAGGGTTTAGGGTTTAGGGTTTAGGGTTTAGGGCTTAGGGTTTAAGGTTTAAGGTTTAGGGTTTAGCCCCAAACCCCTGAAGCCGCAACGCTCAACTACCAGCATGGGCTATTTAGGTCTTAGAATCCCCTTAACCAACCCTATCAAGGGCCCTTTTTTCGGGGGGTTATAGGGTATAAATAGACGGGCCTTTTTTAAGAGGTTATAGGGCATAAATACAAGGGCCTTTTTTAAGGGGCTATAGGGTATAAATAAAGGGGCCTTTTTAAGGGGTTATAGGGTATAATCATAATTGCCCATGCAGGTAAACATGTGAGGTTGTCTTGGTGGTCTCCTTGAGCCCGCGCATATTGTGCAGGGCTGTGTCCGGGAGCTGGCGTACTGCCTGGGAGCCCGTCTCAGATTTTGTGGTTTGGGCTTACGTCTTACCTAAAGCACTCTGCTGGGTTTTGACGGACTTTTTGCTTGTGCGTCGGCGTTCGTGAGCCCGATTCCTCGGAGCACTTAAGATTTTAAGATAAACGGTTTTCGGCTTGGTGTTGGAGCCTTTCGCAGAGGGTAGGGTGTCTCAACGAAAGCTGCCCGGCCTCATGCCGGAAGAGGATACTGTACATATGTGAGCTCTTACAACGCCGCCCTTAACCCAAGCTCCCATGCCGAAATCCGACAGTTTGACCCCGAAGCCCTGAACCCCTAAAGCCGGACCCGAAGTCCCACACATCTCCAATCGCAACCCTATCAAGGTGCATCCCAAATGCGAAGCTACTGCCCACATGCCGTCGGAAGCCTGACTTCTGTTTTGACAAGAACTGTACAGCGCCGTAAATCCCCTTTAGGGAACCCGATGCCCTACATGGGTCCCCTACCCTAAACCCTAAACCCTAAGCCCTAAGCCCTAAACCCTAAACCCTAAACCCTAGAAAGGAACCCAAGGTTCCCAACTCCCTAAATCCTTATACTCAGCCTCACAAAGCCCTAGCAACAGCGCCTTGTCGGTTGCGCCACCAAAAAAACCCTCAACCCGAGGGTGGTAGGCAAAATAGGGGTCGGAATCATTACATATTCCCTTAGGGCGCCCCTTTAGAATAACCCCAAACCCTAAACCCTAAACCCTAAACCCTAAACCCTAAACCCTAAACCCTAAACCCTAAACCCTAAACCCTAAACCCTATTCTAATTATTCAGGCCCCTAGAGTACTGGAAGTCGGCATCTGAGGCCACGGGCGTTGCAGCCGATCCACAGCTTCTCTAGACTTGGCAAACCTGGCTCGGTTTAGGGTTTAGGCTTTTTTGGGTTTAGGGTTTAGGGTTTAGGGACGAATATATGTAGTTGCTGAGTTCATGAGCCCCAAAAAGTGTTCACTTTCAGTTCTATAGGGGATTATAGTACCCCAAAAAGTGCAAAGTGTGCTCATTCAGCCAGTAGGAATAGAATCCCCTTATGGTCCCTTCATTATTATGCATATATAAAGCCCCCGTCCCCCCCAACCCTTTTCTATTTACCCAGGCCCCTATATTCTTCGGCTTAGGGTTGAAGGTTCACGGTATTGTGGGCATCACGTGATTTAGGGTACTGCTGGAGTTTAAAGGGTTTAGGAGGACCACTTCAATTCCGCCGCTTTTGCCGCAGAGTCGATGCCGAAGGTTTTGGGGCCCTTGACGCTCTATGCGAGCAGGCTTTCTACTTGAAGGTGCATGTGTACCCGAAACCCTGAACCCTAAATTGCCCTAAGTTGTGAAGCCCTTCAGAGATTCCCCGCAACTCAGCCAGGGTGGCAGAGTGAGCCTGGCACCTCCCGAAGGCAGTTGCCTGGTCAGCAGGAGGCTTCCCAGAATTGGTCTGTTACACCCCTTCAGGTTCTAGGGTTTAGGGTTTAGGGTTCAGGGTTTAGGTTTGGGGTTTGGGGTTTGGGGTTTGGGGTTTTGGGTTTTGGGTTTGGGGTTTTGGGTTTGGGGCTTGGGGGTTGAAAATACTGCAGCAGTATCTGGGGGTCCCTCATAAACCTCAAATAAGGAAGATATGTAAGCCAAACACCCCAAACCCCAAACCCCAAACCCTAAACCTCGTCGCACTGGGAGGCCGGCCGTCCAGGTTCAACACCTGAACGAGGCGTGGCGCTGCGAATTCCATACTGACCTTAATAAGTTTAGGGTTTAGGGTTTAGGGTTCAGCATCTCAAGTCCAAGCATTTCACTAGTAGAGCTCCTTACTCTGGGCTGGCTTTAGGGTTTAGGGCCTACTCGGTACTGGCTTTAGGGTTTAGGGCCTACTCTGGGCTGGCCTTAGGGTTTAGGGCCAAGGCCCTGCTCTGGGCTGCCTTTAGGCTTTATAGGGCCCACCCTGGGCGGCAGCCGACTGAACGAAAAATTCTAAGATTAAAACACAAAGTAGAATATTTTCATAATGTTATGGGATCCAATGGGTGGGTGGGTCGATATTCGATACCGGAGTAGGCCCTAAACCCTAAAGCCAGCCCAGAGTAGGCCCCCCGAGCAACCGGTAAATTTTGGTGGAAAACCGAAAAATTTTGGTGGAGAACCGGGAAATTTTGGTGGAAAACCGGGAAGTTTTGGTGGTAAAACCTGGAATTTTTGGTGGAAAAGCCGGGAAGTTTTGGTGGAAAAACCTGGAAGTTTTGGTGGAAAACCTGGAAGTTCTTGTGGAAAAACCGGGACTTTTTTGTGGAAAACCGGGAGTTTTTAGTGGAAAAACCGGGAGTTTTTGGTGGAAAAACCGGCAAGTTTTAGTGGAAAAACCGGGATATTTTGGTGGAAAGCCGGGAAGTTTTGGTGGAAAAACGGGATTGTGGAAAACCGGTAATTTTCGGTGGAAAACCGGGACCTTTTGTGGAAAACCGAGAATTTTTTGTGGAAAAACCGGGAAGTTTTGGTGGAAAACCGGGAACTTTTTTGTTGAACAACCGGGATTTTTTGGTGGAAAACCGGTAATTTTTAATGGAAAACCGGGATTTTTTGTGGAAAACCGGTAATTTTTAGTGGAAAAACCGGGAATTTTTGGTGGAAAACCGGGAATTTTTGTGGAAAACCGGGATTGTTGAAAACCGGGAGTTTTTGGTGGAAAACCGGGAGTTTTTTGTGGAAAACCGGGAATTGTTTGTGGAAAACCGGGAAGTTTTAATGGAAAACCGGTATTTTTTTGTGGAAAACCGGGATTTTTTAATGGAAAAACCGGGATTTTTTGGCGGAAAAACCGGTAAGTTTTAGTGGACAAACCGGGATTTTTTGGTGGAAAACCGGGATTTTTTGTGGAAAACCGGGAATTTTTAGTGGAAAACCGGGAATTTTTAATGGAAAACCGGATTTTTTTGTGGAAACCCGGGGTTTTTTGGTGGAAAACCGGGAATTTTTAGTGGAAAAACCGGGAAGCCATTAGCCATTAAATATACATAGGATAGAGTTTAGGGTTTAGGGTTTAGATGATATTCTTAATGTTGCCTTGTACTTAGGGTTTAGGGCTTAGGGTTTAGGGATCCTCCCCCCAGAGCCTGAACGAAAATACAACATGAATCCCAAGGGGGCCAGAAAATTCTGCTCTAAAACGACAACCACCTACTAGAGCAAGGGGTAAGCCAGGAATAAAAAAAGTGCCCTTTTTGGTTTTGAGGGGATTATAGGGGAACCCCTACTCCGGGTCCTAATTACCTTAAACCCTAAACCCTAAATCCCAACCCCTAAGCCTAAACTCTATAAACTCTGATCTTAAGCAAATAGTAGCAAAAGGCCATGCCATCATCAAACTATTTCGCAGAAGAGAGCAGGGCTCTCCTATCCTCGTTGGCAGAGAGCGTCCACACCCCAGACTTTCCAAAAACCCTGAACTACTACACCCGGGAGTAACCTAGGAATAAGGCACCTTTTTTGGTTTTAAGGGGAGCATAAGGGAACCCCAACCCTTAAAAAAAGGGCCTACTCGCGGTCCTAGACTAAACTCCCCTTAGAACCTTAAACAATGACACGTTTTTTCCCCACATCTTTGTGTGGGGTTCTTACTTTTGGGGCTGTCCCGCCTCCTTCTCCTTCCCTCCTTCCTCTTCCTTCTCCTCCTCCTCCTCCTTCCTCCTCCTCTATCATCACGCACATCACGCACATCACGCACATCACGCATCACATCACGCACATCACGCACTTCATGCGCCACACAACATCAGGCACGTACATGCACGTACTACATCACGCATCACGCACCTCATGCGCCACATAGCTCCATCACGCACTACATCATACATGCACATCACGCACCTCATGCACACACATCACCATACTGCACGACATCAGGCGCGCGCGCGACACATGCGTCGTTTGTGCTGACAGGCGCGGTACTTAGAGGCCCTGGACCCTTGCCGCGCGCGCGCTGGGGGGCTCGCCAAACGCTGGCAGGCGCGACACATGCGTCGTTTGTGCTGGCAGGTGCGGTACTTAGGGGCCCTGGACCCTGGCCGCGCGCGCGCTGGGGGGCTCGCCAAACGCTGGCAGGCGCGACACATGCGTCGTTTGTGCTGGCAGGCGCGGTCCTTAGGGGCCCTGGACCTTTGCCGCGCGCGCGCTGGGGGGCTCGCCAAACGCTGGCAGGCGCGACACATGCGTCGTTTATGCTGGCAGGCGCGGTACTTAGGGGTCCTGGGCCCTTGCCGCGCGCGCGCTGGGGGGCTCGCCAAACGCTGGCAAGCGCGACACATGTGTCCTTTGTGCTGGCAGGCGCGGTACTTAGGGGCCCTGGACCGTTGCCGCGCGCGCACTGGGGGGCTCGCCAAACGCTGGCAGGCGCGACGCATGCGTCGTTTGTGCTGGCAGGCGCGGTACTTAGGGGCCCTGGGCCTGGACCCTTGCCGCGCGCGCGCGCTGGGGGGCTCGCCAAACGCTGGCAGGCGCGACACATGCGTCGTTTGTGCTGGCAGGCGCGGTACTTAGGGGCCCTGGACCTTTGCCGCGCGCGCGCTGGGGGGCTCGCCAAACGCTGGCAGGCGCGACACATGCGTCGTTTGTGCTGGCAGGCGCGGTACTTAGGGGCCCTGGGCCCTTGCCGCGCGCGCGCTGGGGGGCTCGCCAAACGCTGGCAGGCGCGACACATGCGTCCTTTGTGCTGGCAGGCGCGGTACTTAGGGGCCCTGGACCCTTGCCGCGCGCGCGCTGGGGGGCTCGCTAAACGCTGGCAGGCGCGACACATGCGTCCTTTGTGCTGGCAGGCGCGTTACTTAGGGCCCCTGGATCCTTGCCGCGCGCGCGCTGGGGGCTCGCCAAACGCTGGCAGGCGCGACACATGCGTCCTTTGTGCTGGCAGGCGCGGTACTTAGGGGCCCTGGGCCCTTGCCGCGCGCGCGCTGGGGGGCTCGCCAAACGCTGGCAGGCGCGACACATGCGTCCTTTGTGCTGGCAGGCGCGGTACTTAGGGGCCTGGACCCTTGCCGCGCGCGCGCTGGGGGGCTCGCCAAACGCTGGCAGGCGCGACACATGCGTCCTTTGTGCTGGCAGGCGCGGTACTTAGGGGCCCTGGACCCTTGCCGCGCGCGCTGTGGGGGGCTCGCCAAACGCTGGCAGGCGCGACACATGCGTCCTTTGTGCTGGCAGCTCACACTCACGCACTCACTCATGGCCACACACTCACTCCATCGCTCTCTCACTCTCACTTCTCTACTCTTTCTGAATGGAAAACTTTGCATGTGGGGTTATCCGGTCCTTTAATTGTTAATACCCTTTTGTTTTATACAAGAAAAATGACAACTGATTCCTAACACAGCTTTTCGTGAAAACCACTGTGCTTCCCAGTGCCTCGGACTTCGGTGGCATTCTTAAGATTCTTAAGGCGGGTGCTGAAGATTCCCCGAAACGCCCCCATGCAGGGTTTAGGGTTTAGGGTTTAGAGTTTAGGGTTCAGGGTTTAGGGTTTAGGGCTTAGGGCTTAGGGTTTTCAGCAGTTCCTGCAACGCCGCCCCTGCTCCCGCGGCACGTTCACCGGAGAGTAAAGCCTCCCTTTGCCTTCCCTTACCTTCCAGCATGGGCGATTCGGCCCTATTGTCCCCATAATCAACCCTATAAAGGGCCTTTTTAAGGGATTATAGGTTGGGATGTTCCCCCTATACTAACAGACCTTAATAGGGATTATAGTACCCCCTAGTATAGGACTGTCAGTATAAGGGGGAACATCCCAAGTTATAGGATAGAATATCACTGCCTGAAGACAAGGACATGAGGCCTATGGAAGCTGCTGCTTTAGGACAAAGACGAACCCAAGCCTTGTTCTTGTGAAAGCCAAACTTGCTAGCCCAGCAACCATATTGTAACAAGGGCACCCTTTCTGGGGTTTTTTTACTAAGGAAAGAAAGAAAGGGTAAAGGGTACCACTGGGCAACGGCAGTTTGCCCTAAACCCTAAACCCTAAACCCTAAACCCTAAACCCTAAACCCTAAACCCTAAACCCCAAACCCTAAACCCTAAACCCTAAACCCTAAACCCTGGCAAGCCCGGGGCTTTGGGTCACGGAACGAAGGGGGAAATGGCCATCGACCAAACAACTTTTTTCTGGCTCTTAGTAGGGAATGAGGGGTTTAGGGTTTAGGGTTTAGGGTTAGATTATGTAGGTACCCGAATGTTTAGGGTTTAGGGGCCTATATGTACCCCTTATGGGATTATATAGGGTGCAGTACCTCATTCCCTCAGTCCCTACTAAGAATCAGCCAGATTCCTGGGATTCCTGGGACGGGCATCGGAAGCGCCTCGTACTGTTTAGGTTTAGGGTTTAGGGTTTAGGGCTTAGGGTTTAGGGTCCATATTATATACTTGGGCCCAAAAGTCTCTGTTAGAGGTCTTTTAAGTCCCGATTTAGGTACATGGACCCTTAGGGTCAGGATTCCGGACCTTGAGCTATTTTAGGTGTTTTCGGGGGCTCTCAAAAGGCATAACCCTAAACCCTAAACCCCATTCAGTTGGCCTGCAGAGAGCTGAGCTCTGCGAAGCTGTCGGGCAGCTCATCCACCAAATTCTCCTTCCCGCTTTAAGGCTGCCACAACCCTATGGTGGTTTCCGAAGACTAGGGGTACCCTTTAAGGGATTCTATTCTTTTAGGGTTTCGGGTTTACCCTTTTTGGGGTACCCTTTAAGGGATTCCATTCTATTTGGGGTAGAAAAGGGGGACGTGCCCGTATTTTGGGAATATACCCATATGTCTCAGTCCCCAAGGCCCAGCAACTCTCCAATGAAACAACGCCACCGAAATACGTTGACCCTACCTGGACCCCAATGTATATAAAAAAAACAGCCCAACACCCTTAAAAGGGCCATATCTTGTGTACATATTTTGGGGTTGAGGTAAGCCCTAAGCCGCGCGCACGATGCCCGTACGCCAGAGTATGGCAGAACGTCCAAAAATCCCCGCAAGCCCCACACCCTGGACATCGAGAATTGGGCTGACAGTGCGGAGTATCTCCCTAAAGCCTAAACCCTAAACCCTAAACCCTAAACCCTAAACCGGCTGCGAATTGCATGATGCCCTTCCTTCGCTCCATGCTCCCGGAGCGCGTCCTTCGACTTGACCCGATGCGACTTCAACAACTAGACCCAGGAGTAACCAAGGAATAGACAGGGTACCCTTTTCGGTTTTAAGGGGATTAGAAGGGAACCCCGACCCCAAGCAAAAGGAAATAACGGCCCACGCCGGGTCCAAGGCTACTAAGAACCTAAACCCTAGGCCCTAAACCCTGAACCCTAAACCCTACACCCTAAACCCTAAGGACCTGTCCTCCAGTGCAAGAATCCGCAGTGCAGATAAGGCCCCGAAGCTCCTGGGGCCCCCAAGGATGGCTCTGGTGAGCCCGGCTTGCAATGTAGGGTTTAGGGTTTAGGGTTTAGGGTTTAGGGTTTCGGTCTTAGGGTTTAGGGTTTAGGGTTTAGGGTTGAGGGTTGAGGGTTGAGGGTGTAGGGTTTAGGGTTTAGGGTGGGTGAAGGATTAAGGGGCGTTAACAGCTTAGGCTTCAGGCATTTGCATGTTGCTTGTGTGTTGCTTCTTCGGCAATGCTAAGGAGTGCTGTCAGAACCCGCCTGGCCTCTTGAACCCTACCCAAGCCAACCATGAAACTCTCGCTATCCACTCCCATCTCGTCCCCAAAGGTCCCCTGAAACCCTAGCCGGCCTCCCTGTCAACAGAAGTCCGACATGTACCAAGAAAGGCAAACTGATGAGCTAATGAATGCTGCTGGCCACCTTGAGGCCCAAATCCTTTAACCCTTCAAGTTGAAACTCGCAACCCGAATCCTCTACATCCTGTAGACGTTTCAGCTTTTTACACAGACCCTGAGGGCCTCAACACATTAACCCTAAACCCTAAACCCTAAACCCCAAACCCCAAACCCCAAACCCTAAACCCTAAACCCTAAACCCAACCCTCCCAACCCGGGTCGCCAGTGGAGCTGAGGCACTCGGGCAGACGCCGAAGGGCGTTGCGTCCCAGGCGCAGCCTCCGTCGCCAGGTGTTGGATGGGAGCTCCCCCTTCACTTCAGCTGGGTTAGGGTTTAGGGTCTAGGGTTTAGGTTTAGGGTTTAGGGTTTAGGGTTTAGAGTTTAGGGTTCTGGGTTCTGGGTTCTGGGTAGGATGTGGCCCAGTCCGTGTGCTGAATTACTCTAGTAGGGTTGACCCCAAAAAGAAGGCCCTAAACCCTAAACCCTAAAACCCTAAAAGAAGGCTCCGCATGATAGGAGCCCCCCAAGCAGATCATGGCGTTCAGAACCTTCGGGTTGATGTCGGGGGTTGCTCCCAGTTCCCCCCCCCCCCCCCCCAGGGTGAAACTCAATAGCCTCAATCCCTCAGAGTAAAGTATAGGGAATCCCAGCACTACTTGTCCTTTAACAGGTGTCCAACTTTTTGGGGTTCACTGTAGGGCGAGGGTTAGATGAAGATGTATCACATGACTATTGGGTTCAGCATTCCCCCGCTCTCTCTCTCTCTATAGTATCAATCTATCTATCTGTATATATATATATGACTATACATACATTACTCACAGACATATACGCACAAATATACGTATGTATATACATACACACATGCTCAACATGAAAGTTGCTTTCTGTTGTGGAGGTGCGAAAAACGCAACTAAATTTTCCTGTCGCGATGAAGCTCCACAGAGATGGTCGAGTGGCTCATCTGATGCGGCACAAAAATCATCACAGTTGTAAGAAATCGCACGAGAGATCCTTATGTCTTCTGCAAAAAAAACGAACGGGGAAGCTAGACATTCAATCTAGTCCACCATCATAAACCCTAAACTTTCCAACCCTAAACACAAAACCCTAAACCCTAAACCCTAAACCTTAAACCCTAAACCCGAAATCCAACCCCCCCACACCCTAAACCCCCAAAAGCTCAGGCCCCGGGCTGTTGTAAGGTGCGCAGACCTCGGGGGCGCGAGGAAGCATTAGATTCCCCAATGGCTTAGGAATTTGGCTGCTTGGGTTTAGGGTTTAGGGTTTAGGGTTTAGGGTTTAGGGTTTAGGGTTTAGGGGTTCAGGGTTCCAAAACCCCTAAACACCCCTAAACCCTAAACACCGAACAGAGGAACGCGGCGTGTCCGGAACTTTAATAAGCGTCATAGTAGTGATGGTAATAGTAGCACCCGACAAAATACTAGTATTAACAGTTTGATGATACGGATGGTCATCATTGCAACATAGAAAGCACTGCATTGACAGATTGAAGGAACAAGAGAAAGAGAACGAGGGGCGCTGAATGTTCAGGGTATATATATATATATACATATTTGTTTATTTTTTTACATATGTATATGTATTTTGATTATTGTTGTTTTTTGTTTTGTTTGGGCGGGGGCGTAAGCCCTAAGACGTAAATCCTAAACTCTAAATCCTTTCAAGGGTCGAGCAACAGAAAGCGCCGAATCCTAAGCCCCGTAACCCAGCAAAAGCCCTAAACATTAGTAGGTTAACAACTACATGTACCCCAGGGCTCCGACGACTCCTGTTTGAGGGGGATGCGGGGCCCGCAGACCATACAGCGCGCCATGCGGAGGAGTACGTCGAGGTTAGAGCGGCCACCAAAAACAACCCACATACGAGGCTAACTCGTAAACATAGGGCCTAAGTCCAAAAAACGTGGTCGGCAAAAGGAGCCCCTTAAAGCCTAAACCCTGAACCCTGAACCCTAAACTCTAAACCCTCAACCCTAGACCCTAAACCCTAAACCCTAAACCCTAAACCCTAAACCCTAAACCCTAAACCCTAAACCCTAAACGCTACAGAGTCGGGGCCCCCGCGCCCGAAGTGCTCAGGCAACTCAGCAATGCTGTTGCTGCTGAGCCACAGCTCCTCTGGGAAGTTGTTGGCAAAAGTAACAGCCTAAGTAATTAGAACAGGGCGTTTGGGGGTTATTCTAGTATTTATATAGAGACCATGAGAGAATGCGATTGGTAACTATTCCGACCCTTATATTCCCAAGATCCCGAATCTCTCGTCCTAACCGAAAGGCTCCCTTTATTTAGGTGGACTTTGGGTTATTCGGAGCCTTGTAGGGCCGCTGGGCAGAACATACAGTTTAGGGTTTAGGGTTTAGGGTTTAGGGTTTAGGGTTTAGGGTTTAGGGTTTAGGGTTTAGGGTTTAGGGTTTCGGGTTTAGGGTTTAGCCTGTGGGAGCGTTGGAGTGAGCGCCTTTTGGGGTTAAAGGGGCTTAGAAGGGAACCGACACCCGAAAAGAAGGGAATAAGGGCATACTCTGGGTCCTAATTCCCCTAAACCCTAAACCCTAAACCCTAAACCCTAAACCCTAAACCCTAAACCCTAAACCCTAAACCCTGAACCCTAAACCCTAAACCCTAAACCCTAGAATAAGGGCCTACTCTGGGTCCTGGATCAGGTCTCCCCAGCTGGCTTGACAATATGTTCGCCGTCTCTGCTGCTGCAGCTGCTTCTGCCCAGAGCACTGCCAGCCTTCCTATCCCTAAACCATAAACTAAAACCCGGGAAAACCCTAGCAACCCTACAACAGCCCTAACATCCCCCCTCCCCCAGCCGAAAAAAGAACTAAAACACTTAGACCTGAACCCTAAACCCCAAAGCCTATATAAAAAACCCTAAACCCAAAACCCAAAACCCTAAACCCTAAACCCTAAACCCTAAACCCTAAACCCTAAACCCTCCCCCCCCAAAAAAAAAAAAAGAGAAAAAACAAAAAAAACTGGACCTTGAGGTTGCTCAGCTGCCCAAAGCTGCGCGGAAGCACCTCGAGCTCGTTCTTCACCAGGCGCAGCCTCGGTGGTTGAAGGAGGTTGGGTGGTTTAGGGTTTAGGGTTTAGGGTTTAGGGTTTAGGGTTTAGGATTTAGGGTTTAGGGTTTAGGGTTTAGGGTTTAGGGTTTAGGGCTGCTGCCTTCCGTACTCGCCGTGAAACAGACTGATTTTACGAACTCTCCTTTGCTGCTTACCTAAGCCCTGTACCCTGAACCCGAAACCTAAGAACCTTCAACCCTAAACCCTGTACCCTGAACCTAAACCACTCTATTCAGGGTTTCGGCATCTGATAACTACAAGTGCTGACCTCCCAGCTGTGGGTGGGGACAAGCCCGTTGTGGGCCCCGAAGCGCGCCTAAACCCTACAAAACTTGATGTAAAAAAAGCCATGAACCTTAAATCAAACCCTAAATGTTGGGATGTTCCCCTTTTTCTGACAGTCCTTGAGAAAAGGATGAGAATAGCTTGTACTATAGTCCCCTATCAGGACTGTTAGTATAAGGGGGGACATCCCAAGCTACAAGCCCTAAAACCCCAAACCCTCAAACCTGAACCTTAAGCCCAAATCCAGCCCAACAATCACGACCGAGCACCCCCCCCCCTACCGAGAGCACTGTACTGGGCGAAGATCTTTCATTGAGCAACTGCAGGAATTTCAACCATCCTAAACCCTTGGCCCTAAACCATCTGAACCATGCTAAACCCTATATACCCTAAACACGTGGGCCAAGTGGCTTCTGCAGTGACCGGAGATTCCCAAAAGACTCGGGGAGCTCTCGCCTGCGTGTAGCGGTCTACAAGACGAAAAGCGTAACATTCTAGGGTTTAGGGTTTAGGGTTTTTGGGTTTTGGGTTTAGGGACCAGGGTTTGGGGTTTAGGGTTTCGGGGAGTTTTAGCATGAGAAGGGACGATGTTGAAAACAAGCTTGATTAGGCTGCATCTGTGATCCAGGCTCGGACACGTCTTGAGGCTCCCCACCCCTTCCCCCCCAAGCCCTCCATTACAAGCCTGCCCACGGCTTCATGTGCCCACAGCCTGATGGCAATTGCCCCTGCAAGTCAAATCCGCATCTCACGTGGAGAAAAGCGGTAAGTTGACGTGCAGAACCTTGACGACACCCCTTTGAAAGGGAGATTTGGCCCTGAGCCAAAGACGTTGTTCCACTTGCTCTAAATATCATCCAACCCAAACAGCAACTCAATAACCTCACAGCAACAGCACGTCTGAGGTGCCAGCAGGTGGTTGCAGTCCAAGGACAAGCCTCTCATCGCAACAGAAAGCCAGCAGCGTTCGGCGAGGTTCAGGCAAAACACGTTCGAGGCTTGAGGTTCTTGGGTTTAAGCTTTAGGCCTTCTCGGGGCCTTGGGTGAGCCCATGGGCTTTCCGACAAATAGGCAGAGAGTAACTAGCATTACAAAATCTGAGTCAAGAACACGTGATTCCCAGCGTTTCGGACTTCGGGCTCCAGGAACCTATACCTAAACCCTAAACCTTTCTAAAACCCTGAACCCTAAATCCTAAACCCGAAACCCTAAACCCAAACCCTAAACCCGATACAGCTCAACAGTCCTTGGAGCCTAGGTCGTTTGTGATTTTAGGGATGAAGATCTCAGCCCCCCCTCAAAAATGCATGTTCCTTCACAAACGTGCTGCTCGCCGTCGTGGTCGGCCGAAAACCCTCACCACGCGCATCACGCGCCCTCAACCCAACCCTGAAACCCCGAACGTCCCTCCAACACCCTCATCCCGAAACCCTAAAGCCCATACCCTAAACGCGGGGTTTAGGGTTGGGGCTTACAGTTCTGTACCAATCTGAAGCATGACTTTCCAGAGTTTAGGATACATACAGGTGCTGTCTACCCATACCTGGGCAAAGACGAATCGTAACCCTCAAGCCTTCCAGCGGCCTTAGAATTGAAAAAAAGACCACAACCTTGCATCCCGGATCGTGCCCAGAACACCCAAACACCAAAACAAAAGCTGTCCTGCATCACCCTCCCCCCGCTGGTAAATTTCGCGAACCAGGTTTCGGGAAGGTGAGTTCGACACCAATCGGCGCTAACTCCCCATATAGGGGTTGGGAGTGCATGCTTGCTTTTTTCTAGACTGAACAACCATTTGAAGGCTCTGCACACCCACAGCAGCGAACCAACATGTTTTACTGTTTGTTAAGGGCCGGCGTCCCGCCGGTGACCCTCCATGAGCCTCAGATTCCCGAAGAACCTGGCCAGAAGCCAGCCCTGCCCCTCTATAGACTTGCCATGGCTGACCTTAACTTCCAAGTTAAGCGCTTGCAGCGGGCTCACGCGCATTTGCTCCAGTTGCACCCACGGTATATAGCTGGAACCAAAAGCACCATAAATGTCAGAGAAAACCCTGAAGTTCGACACAGTGTGTTGGGAGTGTTGTCGCTAATTTTGCAGGGCCTCTTTTCTACGAACTTTTCGGGCGGCCACAACCATGCGAAACGCAATATTTGTCATTTCTCTCTGGTTTGTGTTGGTTCGAGGCGCAAAACAGGCTAAGGTCAGTGAAAACCTTAAGTTCAACATGCGGTGTTGGAACTGTTGTAGCTGATTTTGCCAGACAGTTTTTGCTACTAACTTTTCGGGTGCCACACCCATGCGAAATTCACTGCCTGTCATTGTTTCCTGGTATGTGATGGCTCGAGCCGAAAAATACGCCTAGGCCGGTGAAAGCCCTTAAGATCAACACCGGGCGTTGAGCTTCTTGTTGCTAACTTTCCGGGGTGGTTTCTCTACTGGTTTTTTCGGCTGTCGGGTGACCGTTTTCGGTGCTGAAAATGGGCAACAACTGTTTGCAAGGAGAATTAATTTAGGAACCGTCTTTGCTCTGTTTTTGTTTGATTTGTTTTTGTTGGGTCTAGGTTAGGGTTTTGCGTTTAGGGTTTAGGGTTAGGGTTTAGAAGCCCAACAAAGGCAAAACACGTTCGGTTAAAAAACCAAAAAAACCCAAAAACAAATAGACCTCCCCCCTGAAATCCAAGTGTCAGCTGTGTGTGGCGGTTTGCAGCTGAAAGGGTTGGGACGGTTGGTTGTTCGGGCTTAATCTGGGAGTTAAAGGTGGCTTTGGTAATGATGACCATGGCAGTGCGGTGTGGGTGGCTTAGATCCCGAAATCGAGTGACTCTGACCCCAAAAAAAGTTAGAGACCAAAAAAAAAGTTAAGTTCAACACCGTGTTGAACCTAACTTTCCGGGTTGGAAATCCAACGTGTGTTGGCTGTTTTTCTACGTGTTTTTTCAGGCGGCAAGGCTACAAACCGACTCCGTTTGACCTTTTTTTTTGTTTTTTACAAGCACGCGGGGGTCAAATCGTGTCTGTCAACCCTTATTTCCCACATTTTTCCCTGAAACACGTCACACGACAGCCCAAAAACAATGTAGAAAAACCGCCAAAACACGTTGGATTTCCAACCCGGAAAGTTAGGTTCAACACGGTGTTGAACTTAACTGTTTTTTTGGTCTCTAACTTTTTTTGGGGTCAGAGTCACTCGATTTCGGGATCTAAGCCACCCACACCGCACTGCCATGGCCATCATTACCAAAGCCACCTTTCACTCCCAGATTAAGCCCGAACAACCAACCGTCCCAACCCTTTCAGCTGCAAACCGCCACACACAGCTGACACTTGGATTTCAGGGGGGAGGTCTATTTGTTTTTGGGTTTTTTTGGTTTTTTAACCGAACGTGTTTTGCCTTTGTTGGGCTTCTAAACCCTAAACCCTAAACCCTAAACGCAAAACCCTAACCTAGACCCAAAAAAACAAATCAAACAAAAACAGAGCAAAGACGGTTCCTAAATTAAGTCTCCTTGCAAACAGTTGTTGCCCATTTTCAGCACCGAAAACGGTCACCCGACAGCCGAAAAAAACAGTAGAGAAACCACCCCGGGAAGTTAGCAACAAGAAGTTCAACGCCCGGCGTTGATCTTAAGGGCTTTCACCGGCCTAAGGCCTAGACGTGTTTTTCGGCTCGAGCCCTCACATACCAGGAAACAATGACAGGCAGTGAATTTCGCATGGGTGTGGCACCCGAAAAGTTAGTAGCAAAAACTGTCTGGCAAAATCAGCTACAATAGTTCCAACACCGCATGTTGAACTTAAGGTTTCACTGACCTTAGCCTTTTTTGCGCCTCGAACCAACGCAAACCAGAGAGAAATGACAAATAATGTGTTTCGCATGGTTGTGGCCGCCCGAAAAGTTCGTAGCAAAGAGGCCCTGCAAAATTAGCGACAACACTCCCAACACACTGTGTCGAACTTAAGGGTTTTATGGTGTTTTCGGTTCCAGCTACAAACCGCGGGTGCAACTGGAGCAAATGCGCGTGTTTAACTTGGAAGTTAAGGTCAGCCATGGCAAGGCTATAGGGGGGTAGGGTTTGCTGACCTGATTTTTTCGGAATCTCTCGGGACTCTCGGTCTCATGGAAGCTCATCGGTGGGACGCTGACCCTTAACAAGCCCTAAGACATGCTTGCTCGCCGCTGTGGGAGCGCAGAGCCTTCAGACGGCTGTTCACTCTCAAAAAAACAAGCATGGACCCCCAACCCCTGTGTCAGGAGTTAGCGCGGGTTGGTGTTGAACCGACGTGCTCCGCGAAATTTACCACCCCCCGCCCCCCCGGTCCTCACCCCATCCTTGCCGCCCACCCTAACCCCCAAAACCCAAAACCCAAAACCCTAAACCCTAAGCAACTCTGAGCCCTAAACCCTAAACCCTAAACCCTAAGCCCTAAACCCTAAACCCTAAACCCTAAACTGGGAGCTGTGCGCTGGAGTGACTCCAAGGCGCCGAAGCTGTCAGGCAGAGCCTTGCTACGATGGTTGCGGGTGCTCTCCTCATCCGGAGCTTCGCGATACTTCTAGGATGGCCCTGAGCAAGGCCTCGGAAAAAGATTCCTACATATGATGCTCTTGACCTCATAAGGGAGAAAAACCCTAAACCCTAAACCCTAAACCCTAAACCCTAAACCCTAAACCCTAAACCCTAAACCCTAAACCCTAAACCCTAAACCCTAAACCGTGGCTTAAGGCCCTAGCTCAAGGTCTTCTGAGTTGGTTCTTGAGGCTTTCGATCTTAGGCTTCATGGTCAAGGGCTGGTGCTTTGTTGGAGCTTAGACCCAAGTTACACCAAAGCCCTTTAAGTGTTAAAAAAAAAAAACAACAAGCTTTAAGTGTTTAAAAAAAAAAACAACAACAAGCTCCCAACTCGAAACCCTAAACTCATCTGGCCGGGTTTTTGCCGTTTGGGGTTTGGGGTTTAGGGTTTAGGGAAACTCATCTGGCCCCGATGCCCAGAGCTGCTCATCTGTGAAAGGCTCTGTCGGGCGTTGTCATATCACATGCTTGAGCTATGCCTGTCCCACTTGTTGCAGTACCTGCCAACAAATACTCTAAGAAATTATTGAGAATGTGGAAAATGTTGTACTACTACTATTCTTTCTAATATGAACGAATAATATTTTTGTATGTATTAAGATTCATCATATGAATATTCTTAAGAGTGGGAGTTGGTCTGGATTGGGGTGCCCTGCCTTTCGAGCGTCTTCTTTGCATGGCTGGGCACTGGTAAACCTTGTGGTCTGCCTGACCACACTCAAAACATCGCCGGTCCTGCCGACAAAACCAGGAAACAACTCGATTCACTTTGTGAATCCTGGAGGGTGCCCTTCTGACATGCTTCTGGACCCAGGCCTGAATAACCCGAAACCCGAACCCTAAACCCTAACCCCCCCCCCCCCCCCCCAAGCCCTAACCCCACAGATCATTTCTTCCATGGCTTTGGCCGTACTCTGAGGGGACCCTCTTAGAACTGCATGGTTAGTATGCGCTCGCCCTTGACGTCTGATGTGAGGGTTCAGGGTTCAGGGTTCAAGGTGTAGGGTTTAGGCTCTTGAAGTCTGCCGTGAGAATATAAGTTTTAGGGTTTAGGCCCCAGCTGGTTTAGGGTCCATAGGGCTTGGTATCCACTTAGGGTCCTAAGGCGGTCTGTGAAACCCAGCCCTAAACCCTAAACCCTGAATCATAAGACCCTTAACCCCTAAAACCCTAAACCTGGAATCCTAAACCCTAAACCCCCAAACCCTGAATCCTAAACCCCGAATAACCCCTAAGCGCCGAGTCCTAAACCCTAAACCCGAAACCCTGAACCCTAAACCCTGAACCTCCAGGTTGTTCTCCTCGAGCTGCAGCTCTTGCAGGGTCCTGGCTGCTTCAGGGCTTCTTTGGCGGGTGTGGGTTTAGGGTTTAGGGTTTAGGGTTTAGGGTTTAGGCTTTAGGGTTTAGGGGGGTTTAGCCTTTAGGCCTTTGGGCCTTTAGGGCCTTCATCCCCTTCCCCGAACAAAAACCCCCCGTATCCCCTAATCAGAAAAACTTCACCATTATAGTCACATTAGAGAAAATGGGGGGTAGGGGGGGGGTGTATTTAATCCGCCGACCCTGGCGGCGTGTTGGATGGGAAAATCAGGTGAAAACCTCCCTCTTTCCCTCCTTACCCCCCTAAAACGGGGGGGGGGGGGGGGGTAGGGGGGGGTACCCGGGCAGCTTTTCCATGGAGGGCCAGGCCACCCACACCGCATAAACTCACGGACCATAGGCGGTTTCGCACAGGACATAGGGGCCTTTGGGACCCCCCCCCCCCCCCCCCCCCCCCCCCCCCCCCCCCCCCCCCCCCCCCCCCCCCCCCCCCCCCCCCCCCCCCCCCCCCCCCCCCCCCAACGTTTCACAGAGGCTCAAGCAAATCAACTTTTGGCATCCTTTGAGCTCTTAAATATTAGGGGATATAACCCTAAACCCTAAACCATATAGGGGGTGGGGGGGGGTTTAACATTAGGAAGGGAGGGGGTGAGAGGGTTCGAAGGGTGGTTACATGGTCACCTTCTTCCCTTACCTTCTCTGAAGGGTTCTGGAGCCTGGGCTCCTGGGCTTTATGGAGTATATGAGGTTTAATAAACCCGAAACCCTATACCCTAATCCCTAAACCATTACCACACTACCCTAAGAGTAGAAGCCCCTAAACCCAAAGGATCCTTAGAATTGAGGCACTTGCTCTAGGGTTTAGGGCTGAGGGTTTAGGGTTTAGTTCCGTCACCAGGGTGTGATTGGAGCATAGTCATGCAGAGAGGCATACAAGCTTTGCCAACCCTAAACCCTAAGCCCTAAACCCTTAACCCTAAACCCTCGCGCAAATCGCATCAGCTCTGGCACAGGTCCCATCCCGGACTTGGCCTATTGAGATAGTGGTCGGACTCAACGCCATAAGCCTATTAGCCTGTTAGCCCCAAAGGCCTACTAGTCCCCGCATCATTGCCTAGAACCACGCTGCACGCAAAAGAACCAAGTTCACCACATGGTAATCCAGATCCATTCGTGATCACCAACGTGCCCAACACCTTATGCTAAGTCTTTGCCAGCCACTGAATTACCGATCCCCACACCCCAGAGCCTGAAGTTTCTTGCGCATTTGCCCCTCATTGGCATACAGTACTACTATTTGCTTAAGAACTCCCCAAAAATTAAACAATAATCCCTATATTACCCTTATAAGGAACAAATGTTTTCATTTTTTGTGGGGTTCTTAAGCAACCCTAAACCCTAAACCCTAAACGCTAAACCCTAAACCCTAAAGCCCGGAGCCCCAAATCCAGCATCCTCAGCATGCCGAAGTTCGTAGGCAGGCGGAGGAGGTCGTTGCCCTGGCAGCAACATCTGTGCGTTGGGGCACCAAATTTGGGTTTAGGGTTTAGGGTTTAGGGCTAGGGTTTAGGGTTTAGGGTTTAGGGTTTAGGGTTTAGGGTTTAGGGTTTAGGGTTTAGGGTTTAGGGTTTAGGGTTTAGGGTTTAGGGTTTAGGGTTAATTGTGGGCTTAGTGAGCGCAGTGGAATTACAGGGCCTGGGGTCGGGCAAGCCCACAACCCCCACACTCAGCCTGAAACGAGTTGTTTTCTACTTCAGCTGATGCCATCACACTACGGCTTCTGCCTCTTTCGCGCGTGTGCCGTCGTTTTGTTGCGATACAAACCCTAAACCCAAAACCCTAACCCCTAAACCCTAGGCCCGGAAATTACCGGCTTGGAGTCGGAAGGGTCTGCGCTCTCAATTCTATCCCAAACCTAATCTTCAACGCCAGCTCACGATACCGCCAAAACCTATATGCGCCCTCTAACATGCAGTAGCTGTTTTGCTGGTTGGAATGCTGGCCTAAATTCTGGGGCCTTTCGGAGCCCTGGTATAGCACGAAGGGCCCAATACTTTGGATCAATCACCCCACGGGTGACCCCCTCCAAGCCCTGAAGCCTGAATCCCACATCCTCCTCACTTACGAAGGCTCCGCCCGCAGTCTTAGTACCCTAGGGGTCCATGTACCATATTTGGGCCCTAAAGCTATTCTATAGGAACCCCTTCAAGGCCCAAGTAGACATTACATGGGTACATGGACCCTTAGCGGTATGGAGCTAGGGGCCCATCGCACAACTTTACTAAAAGCGGATCCTGGGCATTGTCTTAACGGGGGCTTATTTAACGCGGGCTTAGGCAGTTGAGCTTGCCTTACTAGGATGGCCCTTAAAACCCTTTGACTAAAATATTCCTGAATACGATCCTCTTAAACCCAATAAGGGAAAATGAAAAATGCCCCAAGGGCCTACCTAGCTTATCAATTTGACATGTAGGTTCTTAGTATAAATTCCTGTAGCGGATTCTTGGGAACCCAAGTTTCGGGTTCTTACGGTGGGAGCCATGAAGCATCCTCTAAATGCGTTCAGGTAGAGTTGAGCCCGGACTTTAGGTTTAGGGTTTAGGGTTTAAGGCTTGCTTTGAGAAGCCTTTGCAAACTCCGATGGCCACCTCTGCCTGGAGCGTCTGCAACTTTGGCAGATGTCCTTGGGCCCCCCACTAAACCCCTAAACCCTAAACCCTAAACCCCTAAACCCTAAACCCTGAACCTTGACATCTTTGAAACGACCTCGGAAGCGTAACCAGACACTGATGACGCACAAGCACATGATACTCACATCTCAGATGCAAGCGTGAGTGAGGTAACTCTGAAGGGTTGAATCTCAGTTCTACCATGCACCCGAGAGTGTAAGGGTTTAGGGTTTAGGGTTTAGGGTTTAGGGTTTAGGGTTTAGGGTTTAGGGCTCTGCATGCTGGAGCCCCCTCGGCACTCCGCTCCTGACGGTTTAGGACATTTACCCGCACTATCTCGCGAGAGCCATGGACAAAAAAGCTGAGGGTTTCGGGCTTGAGGCTCAGGCGCAACATAGCGCAAGACCATGGTGCCATAGGGCTCTGCTGTTTCGGGTTTAGGGTTTCGGGTTTAGGGTTAGTATGGCGGGGAGGGAGGGGGGGGGGGGGGGGGGGGGGGGGGGGGGGGGGGGGCAGGGTCCCTGCAAATCCAGCCTTGCATCGAACCACAAGGAAATGATGAATTCCCAGCAGA
Organism: Symbiodinium natans; assembly: GCA_905221605.1. Lineage (NCBI taxonomy): Eukaryota > Dinophyceae > Suessiales > Symbiodiniaceae > Symbiodinium > Symbiodinium natans. The sequence continues at coordinate 541,130 of CAJNDS010002823.1, forward strand.
GGTGCCAAAAGTTCGCGGCAACAAGCGTAGCCGGTTTCCTGGCCATCCTAAACTCTAAACCCTGAACCGGAAACCCGGATGAGGAGCCTTGCCTTTTGCTCAACATGTTCTGCTTTCCGAGGGTATGGCCTACTTGCTGAGTACCCTGGGCCAAAAAAGGTTAACCTTATGACTTGCCCGAGCACACTAATGGTCAGCACAAACACACCCACAAAATAAAGCACCCGTGAGATTGGACATTTCTGAGTGCCTCATGATCATACCTGAAGGCCTGATGTATGAGTGTGATGAAGTTTTCCGGTGCTCTTGTTTGTGCTCAAGATTGTGCTTTCTCCGGTGCTATTTTTTGTGCTCACGATTGTGCTTTCTCAGGTGCTTCTTTGTGTGCTCATGATTGTGCTTTCTCCGGTGCTATTTTTTGTGCTCATGATTGTGCTTTCTCCGGTGCTATTTTTTGTGCTCATGATTGTGCTTTCTCCGGTACTATTTTTTGTGCTCATGATTGTGCTTTCTCCGGTGCTTTTATTGTGCTCACGATTGTGCTTTCTCCGGTGCTATTTTTTGTGCTCATGATTGTGATTTCTCCGGTGCTTTTTTTGTGCTCATGATTGTGCTTTCTCCGGTGTTTTTTTGTGCTCACGATTGTGCTTTCTCCGGTGCTATTTTTTGTGCTCATGATTGTGCTTTCTCCGGTGCTATTTTTTGTGCTCAGAACGAAGCAATGGCACCATCAACAAGCACCAGCAGGAGCACAGTGACTAGCACCAGAAAAGACCACAAACCAAGGCCCAAAGTGTGATCTCGTCTGCTGAGCCAGGTCCAAACTCGATCAGACTTTCTGGTGCTGGAATTTTGCGCTATGTTTAGTACAAAACCCTTTATTTGACTGTTAGTGTGCCGAGGCAGATCCCAAGGTTAACCTTTAAATTATGGTAGGATTATATATATATATATATATACATATGTATTATATATACCCCAAAAGGTTAAAGGTTACCTCCTAAACCCTAAACCCTAACCCCAAACCCTAACTACAAAGATGGGGAGCATGGTCGGAAGGTTGTAAGCCTCAAAGCCTCAAAAGCGCTTGCGCCGAAGTGAAGGGCACCACTCAAAGCAGCCAGCGGCGCAACACACATCATGTTTAGGGTTTAGGGTTTAGGGTTTAGGGTTTAGGGTTTAGGGTTTAGGGTTTAGGGTTTAGGGGTTTAGGGTTTAGGGGTTTAGGGTTTAGGGTTTAGGGTCTAGGGTTTAGGGTTTAGGGTTTAGGGTTTAAAAGGCAAGCCATTGTCAGATCACAGAAGCCACAGTTCTTGAGGAGTCTACAGCAAAGCTCCAAAAACGCCGCTACCACTGCGGCATGCTGCGCAGACAAAAGTGAGCCATATATCCCACAAAAGTGTGCCAGATATCCCATGAATAGACATGAACGCATGCAGAAGCCTGTATGCAAGTTCACAATTTCTGCGCACATGTTCATATTCTTGCAAGTACTACCAAGTAGTAACGAGGTCTAAATCGGAAACCCAGAAAGGCCTAGAATGCTCTTTAGACCAAACCCTAAATCCTGTACCAACCCGCCCGCCCCCATCCCCCCGCCCAAGAGAAGAAGAACCCCCCTCCCCCACCCAAACCCTAAACCCTAAACCCAAAACCCAAAACCCTAAACCCTGAACCCTACACCCTAAACCGCAGAGAGCCCTTCCCAGATAAGCCTGAGAGCCGCAGCTTCCGCAGCCTCCGCGGATGTGGGGATGCTTACTTGGAGGTTCATGATAAGGTAGGGTTTAAGGTTTAGGGTTTAGGGTTTAAGGTTTAGGGTTTAGGGTGACCCAGGAGTAACCTAGGAAATAAGCAGGGTGCCCTTATTGGTTTTCAGGGGATGATAAGGGAACCCCAACCCTCCAAAAAGGAAAACAGGGCCTACTCCCGGTCCTAGTAACCCAATCATAACTGTGGAGCTTGGGGCTTAGTTAGAGCTGTACTTCCAACTGTACTTACAACCATATTAGGGCACTTGTTTAGGGTTTAGGGTATAGGGACTTGAAGGATTTTGGGAAGATTTCGGGTGAGTGTAGGGTTTAGGGTTTAGGGTTCAGGGTTTAGGGTGTTCAGGGCTTAGGCGACCCCCCCCCCCCCCCCCCCCCAAAAAAAAAAAAAAAAAAAATCCGTGATAGGTGGCACCCGGACTTCCGGGCACCACTACTATAGGGGCCTCAAGAATTAGAGCATTTTATTATTATTGCGTTGTTGCTTTTATTTTTTTGGGGGGGGGGGAGTTATGATAGCATGAAAAAAATATATATATATATATATATATATAGGGACCATAAGGGAAGACTGTTACGTAATTATTCGGACCCCTGTCGTACCGCCAGGAAGGGCGCATACCCTAAACCCGAATATCCTAGAGAACCCATGAGCCCATATAATACTTCAGAACCCTTTAGAGGAGGTAAGGGACCACATTTAGGGTTTAGGGCCAGTTTGTTTTAGGGTTTAGGTTTAAGCGCCGTAAGGGACTAAGGCATTTCTACCTTGGAGGCTTGAACACATAATCCCCCAACTCCCTTCGACGTTTCAGCGCAGTTCTTTAGGCAGATGGCTTTAATTTACGGCCAGGGGCTTCGTGACTTTAGGACCACTTCAGAACCTTGGCAGCTGCTCCCCAAAGGAGTCTGGAAGTAGGTCAAGGCCGCTGTCCTACCAGAATCTGGGGGTTTCCGAAGTTCGGGGTACCTTATTGGGGTCCTTATTCTTAGGGAATCCTACTGTTCGGGGGACTACACTAGGGGCCCTTATTTTCGCAAGCCCCCACCTGACAAGCCCGACCCCAACCCAACCCAGACAGCACTTCTAACTCTCTAAAGCTTCAGCGTCCTGGGCTCTGCTGGACTCTTGAAGGAAACCCCTACACGGCGTAGACTACTTCGGGGGATCACTCTGCTTTTCGGCGCAGTTTTGAAAGCACTTTTCTTAAGGGTGGGAGCCGGCGCACATGCTGTAAACACCTCCCCCTTCCCTCTCCCCCTCTCCCCACTCCACCCATCCCATCCTGTGGTTGTGGGGTTTAGGGTTTGCAGTAAGTACTGCGAAGTGCCACACTCTTTCAGGCCTACACCCTGTTTAACAATGTTCTCCCCCTCGTTGGCTATGAAGTTAACTACTACTTGCTTAAGAACCCCAACAGAATGAAAACTAATCTGTATATTTACCTTATAAGGAATAATACTGTTATTCTGTCGGGGGTTCTTAAGCAATTACTAGTTAAGAAGAAGAAGAAGAAGTTGTTAGGAGGTGGCACTGCGGACTGTGGGAGCACTGGGGGGAGAGGGAGGAGGGACTGAGAGATTGTGCAGGCGAGGGTAATATTTATCCCTAGGGTTTAGGGTTTAGGGTTTAGGGTTTAGGGTTTAGGGTTTAGGGTTTAGGGTTTAGGGTTTAGGGTTTAGGGGGGATGGAGGGGGTCAGAGAGCCACCGCGTTTTGCACTTAAGCTTTTAGCTGACGCTCCCCTGAACCCTAAACCCTGAACCCCGAACCCTAAACCCCTGCAAGCCCAACTGCTACAACGGCGTGAGCCCTCAAAAGCCGTATGAACCCTCTAAGCCCCAAGTCCCGTTGATAGGCCCTGAAAAACTCCCACAAGCGCCCTCGCCTAGGCCCTAAACCCTAAACCCTAAACCCCAAAAGCCCTAAACCCTAAAACCCTAAACCGTAAGACCTTAAACCCTAAACCCTAAACCCTAATCCTTGTCCTGGAGGTCTGCCTCCTTCAAGTGCTCCACGTCTGAGGGAGGGCATCCGAGGAGCCTGGTGGCGGTGGCTCGGTTAGGGTTTAAGGTTTAGGGTCTAGGGTTTAGGGTTTAGGGTTTAGGGTTTAGGGTTTAGGGTTTAGGGCTTAGGGTTTAGGGCTTAGGGTTTAGGGTTTAGGGCTACTTGAAGGTTCATATGTGTTTATAAGTGGGATTACAAGTGCCCTAAGTAAGGTTCTAACCAGCTATGAATATAGTTCCCCTACAAGTAACCCCACTTGTAACTACCCTTGAACCTCCAAGTCGTGCCTAAAGAACATGAAGTTTTAGGGTCGGATTTCAAGATTTAGGGTCCAGGGTTTGGAGTGCTGATGGTATGAAATGCAGCGCTGGTAGGGCCAGCGTCTGGGCTGAAGGGTTAGCCTAGATTGCTGGGAGGTGGGGGAGGGGGGAGTGATCCTTGCAACGAAGTGCAGCTAACCCTAGACCCTAAACCCTAAACCCTAAACCCTAAACCAAAAAAAAAAACGACATATGTGCTTCATCCCACCGGCCCCGAAACCCTCACCGTGCCCTCCTCTCTCATAGACACGCACATATACACACGCCCAAGCCTCGCCGTTTCCTCCCGCAGGGGGTCGGGAAGGATGCAAACCTGACCACACTCCCCCCTGGTTCTTAGTAGGGAATGAGGGAATGAGGGCCCTAAATACCCTTTAAGGGATTATGTGGGGCCCTCATTCCCTCATTCCCTACTAAGAACCAGCCAGAATTCAGGGCATTGCAGGCCCAACAGCAACTTTCGGGTTGAGGCTTCAGAAGGGTTACACTGCGTTGCTGCGAGCGGGTTTAGGGTTTAGGGTTGAGGGTTTAGGGTTTAAGGTTTCAGGTGAACCTGCAAGGCCTGTTGAAGGAGTCAAGCAAAAGGGACATCTGTAGAAAATCATTCATAACCAACAGAGATCGCCGAAGTCCGCACCAGCACCACTGACTACCCTAAACTCCTGAGATCCCAACGACCTTAAGAACCCAAAATCTACTTTTTTTGGTAGGTTGTTGCCACAAAACCCTTGAAAAGGATTTTTAGACCACCTCCAAAAGCAATAGGCTTTGGGTTTTGAAGGTAAATCCTAGCCCGAACCACACCAAACACGACCTTCCGTCGAGCCTGAATGACTGGCGCTGGACTCCCGCCTGGCAATGCCAGGGTTGAAGGTTTGGGGGCAGAGGGGGCAGGGTTTAGGGTTCAGGGTTCAGGGTTCAGGGTTCAGGGTTTAGGGTTCGGGTTTAGGGTTCAGGGTTCAGGGTTCAGGGCTTAGGGTTTAGGGTGCGACCTGTTTAAGATTTTGGGTTTAGGGCTTGACCCTTAAGGTTTCGGAGTGACTTGAGAAGGGTCTAGGGCTTACAGAGAGCTTCCGAGGGGAGTTGGCTTAGGGACCCCTAGCCTACAACTCTAAATCATTTAGAGTTTAGGAGTTTAGGGTCTAGGGTTTAGGGCGTATATCTGGGGCTATAAGTAGGGTAACTAGAGGTATAACGGGTAACCACCTCTCTTAGGGTACCTAGAACCTACTTCTAACTAACCATGAACCTTCAAGTAGGATCTTGTATCTAAGCCCAGAAACTCATCTTGCTTGGGTCTATAGCGTTTCGAGTTGTCTATACCCCTACGACCCCTACATGAAGAAGTCCAACGGACCCCAAAACGGCCCCAAACCCTGAACCCCAAAGCCTCTACATTAACTGTGCTTACAGGTGGCCAATAGAACCTACCAAAAGTGAAAACACATTCTCAAGGAGGGTCCAGTCCAACCCGCCTTAAGCCACATCCGCCAAACATCCAACCAGCCCTACATGAGGGAGGTTCATGGGCAGCTATCAGTGGGGTTTTGAGTAGGGTTATTGGAGTTATACCTGGTTACAACCATATCTAGGGTACTTATAACCACCCATGAACCTTCAAGTAGCCCTAAACCCTAAACCCTAAACCCTGAACCCGAAACCCGCCTTCTGGGAGAGGATCCGGATCCCGCAGGCAGCCCTCGGGAACGGATCCGGTGGGATTCAGGAGCCCTCGGGTCTCTAGAAGGCTCATGGCGAATGGCGAGCATTGCAGGGTTATGAAAGCCCTAAGCCCTAAGCCCTAGGCCCTAAGCCCTGAGCCCTGAGCTCTAAGCCCGAAGCCCTCAGCCCTCAGCCCTAAGACCTCAGCCCTAAGCCCTAAGCCTACTTCAACATCCCCAGACTCCGAGCTCTCGAGAACCCTGACCCTCAGGCTTTAAACCCTAAACGCTAAACCCTAAAGCCTAAACCCTGATTACAAAAGAAACCCGGGGCACCTTCTAGTTGAGGGTGGAGGGCACAAGCCCTAAGCCTAACCCTAAACCCTAAACCCTAGAGTTTATAATAAAGGTCTTTAGAGTTTAGGGTTGAGGGTTTAGGCTTAGGATTTAGGGTTTGGGGGTTTGGGGGTTTGGGGTTCGGGGGGAGTTCGGGCTTTGGGTGCTCCAAGAATTAGGGTCCCCTTGCATCCTTTGCTGGCCTTGCCCAGGTCCCTCCGCCTCCAGCTTCCCGGGCTCAGGGTTTAGGGTTTAGGGTTCAGGGTTTAGGGTTTAGGGTTTGGAGTTTAGGGTGGCGACGTCCATGCTACCAGCTGCATGGCTCGCTGCGTCCATGCCTAAGGATGCGAGACATAGATAAATCTGGCCAGACATATCGTGTTTTGTCTTGGTCGTTTCCCTTTTTGTGGCTCCTGCACAAGAAGCCAACATATGAATACGTCAGTAACAAAATACAGCCGCTGACCTCGCAAAAACATCGAGCTATGGTGTGCTTGCATCGGCCCTGCCATGCTTTGCATTGCTTCTGCTGGCTAAACCCTAAACCCTAAACCCTAAACCCTAAACCCTAAACCCTAAACCCTAAACCTTTGTGTGCCCCCTAAGGGCCGCTCTCAGCCCTTCGAAGATGCCCAAAGCAACCTCCCAGCCTCACTTAGCATGTCCCTTAAGAACCTCCCAAACAAACAAAAACACAAAGAAATGTGGTAGTATAGGGATTATGATCTGCAACTTTGGGTTGGTGCTCTCTTAAGCAACTAGTACATGGGTGGTTTGTCAAAATCATCATCCCTTTTTGGGGTACCCTAAAATTTGGCGCCATGTTTTTATAGGGAACCAAAAAGGGACCATAATTTTGATAACCACCCATAGAGCTCACGAGCCCAAGGCTTTTTCTCTGAGGCCCACGCATCATTCAGGTCGGCGAGCTCAAGGCATGCAGGCTTGGCCTAGCCATGGGTCATCTAGACCCAGGAGTCACCAGGAGAAAAAAATGGTAAAGGGTTTAGGGTTTAGGGTTAGGGTTCAGGGTTAAGGGTAAGGGGATTGTAAGGGACACTAAAAGTAGGCCTGGTCCAGGCCTGCAACAACTGGCGTGAGATGATACGCCGTACTAACCAGAGGCAGTACTTGGAGCTCCCAGTCTCCTTCCTGCGGCGCCTCTGGATAGTTTGGAACCACCATTGCAACGTCGAGCCCTGGCGTAAGTGCCATGATGCCTTGAGCGACCAGGGTCGTCGCCACTTGTTCTGGGTGGTTTAGGGTTTAGGGTTTAGGGTTTAGGGTTGGTTTAGGGTTTAGGGTTTAGGAGATTTGGGGCCGGGTAGTGGTTAGGATCTGCACAGCCGCCAAAAAGGCCCCAAAACGCTCAGGCATGCTCAAGCGAGGGTGCGCCATAGGTCTCATCTGCCCAAGAACTTAGAAATTCATGTGAAGTAGGGTATCTAGTAGGGTTTAGGGTTTAGGGTTTAGGGTTTAGGGTTTAGGGTTGTGCCCCCAAAAGGGCCCGGTAGATACACTCACCAATATTAGAAAGGAACCTTATATGAACTCACCAATCACAGCAATAAAAACCCTGCTTCATGTCTAGTCAGGACTGGGCATAATCAGTGGCAAAAAAAACTCTACAGCCAGGATTCCCCCCCCCCCCTTTCCTCCCTATACTAACAGTCCTTTGTAGGGATTCTCGTAACCCCTATTATAATCCCTATGAAGGACTGTTAGTATAAGGGGGGGAACATCCCAACAGCTACCCATGAATCGAGGGCCCGTACAGCGCACCTATGAACCAGTGTAAAATCTCTCACCAGAGACTAGCAGTACTATTTGCTCAAGAACCACCCAAAGAAACCAAAAACATTCTTCCTTACAAGGCTTTTATAGGGAGTTTATTTATTATTGTTTTTCTTTTTTGGCGGGGGGGGTTCTTCAGCAAATAGTAGAAGAAGCCGTGAGGCTTACAGTAGTAGGGCTTTGGGGTTTAGAGGTTTATAGGTTTATAGGGCTTAGGGGGTAGCCTAAACCCCAAACCCCAAACCCCAAACCCTAAACCCTAAACCCTAAATCCTAAACCCTAAACGGGGTTAAAAAGGGCTTAGGGGGTATGTCAGGGTGTTCTTCGGGGCTTTTGGGGGCCCCAAACCTCGGACGCTTCGAATCGACCCGGCCTCATCTGGGCGGTGCGCCTGCAGCTCCCGCTACACTTTTAGGGTTTAGGGTTTAGGGTTTCGGGTTCAGGGTTTCAGGAGTAACGTAGGAATAAATAAAAGGGTGCCATTTTTGGTCTTAAGGGGATTGTAAGGGAACCCCAACCCTGAAAACAAGGAAACAAGGGCCTACTCCGGCTCAGGTTATAAGTAGGGTAACTATATACTTATAACCTAGAGCACTTATAACCCTACTTATAGCTATGCAATGAAAATTCCCTGCTTAGGCACATGGACCCTTAGTTTTCATCAGGCTTCTTAAGCCCCCCCGCCACCCCCCCCCCGCCGCCCGCCACCCCCCGCCCCGCCCACAAACCCCCCCCCACCCCCCCCCTCCCCCCCCCCCCCCCCCCCCCCCCCCCCCAAACCCCCCAACCCTCCCAAAACCTGTGAGCCTTAGATGAGCGGTTCTCCGCTAGAATCAAGAGTGCCCTAGGACCAAAAAAGGGAACAAGGGCCTACTCAGCGTCCTAGCCGGCCGTGCGAGGTTCGCGACCCCAAAAAGAGACCTTTATCATCCTCAACCTCGAGAACTACTTGAGCCCTCAAGTGGACTGCCACGCTGCATTTGTCCGAGAGATGCCGGATGGAGGCTCTTGGGGCTTCTCATCTTCATTTCACGTCTGGAGGTTGTTCTTAAAATGCTCACTCACCCTACAACATGTCGCAAAACTTATATTTGCTTGTAACCTCAAACTGCTAAGCCTGTCGATGGAACCAGCTTGGGTCCCAAATCCTACACTCCAATCCTCACCGTCTGAAGTTCCGGCCTTCAGGTTTTGCCCACCACCCTCCCCCTTCCCCCCCACTCCTTGTTATACGCTTGTATATGGCACTCTAGGGGTAGTTGGGCAGTACGAACGTCTCATCAGCCTTTTTGCAAGCTTTGTAGGGTTTCGGGTTTAAACTCTCGGGTTTAGGGTTAAACTCTTAGAGTGTATTGTATAAAGATTCAGGGTGAAACGCTTAGAACATGGCTAGTGTGTAACCCTAAACCCTAAACCCTAAACCCTAAACGCTTGAACTAAAGAAGGGATCCAGCTGACCGGGAACCCAGCGATAAGGGAGAGGCGCTCAGGCGGGAGCTCCAAGGAAGCGGCCTCAGGGCTCTTTTTCAAAAAGCCCGCCCACCCTAAACCCTGAACCCTAAACCCTAAACCCTAAACCGTAAACCCTGAACTACTCTTTTTGCTTAAGAACCCCCCAAAAAACAACAAATCTTCTTCTGTATAAGGGGACGTTCATTGATTGATTGGGGGAGTTCTTAAGCAAATCGTACAGGGAATATACGTCATTCTCAGACCCAGTTTAAGGGATGTAAGATCTTCCTTGGGAATAGCCATGGGGTCGTGCTCGGCGGCTTGCGCCGCAGGTGGATGCAAGACAGCTTCTAAACCACATGAACCCTGAACCCTGAACCCTAAACCCTATGTGAACCCTAAGCCCTATACGAACCCTGAGCCATAAACCTGAAAGCTAAACACCCCTCAGAACCAGCTGCAACTGGCCGGGGGGGGGGGGGGGGATGGTCAGTCTTTTGTGGATGTTGCCGGTGCTGCTGTTGCTTTTAACATCTTGGCTTTGGGTTTAGCACAGGCTTGGTGAACCCCCAGCCCAAGCAAGCTGTATAACCTCAAGCTGCAAGTTGCCAGGGCCACTTCCTCTTCCTGAGGTCCGTGGCCAAAGCATCGCGAGCATCCGCGACAGTGACGAGGTTCGCAGTGTTGCAACCTCAGAGTTCAAGCTTGGCCCTGAATTTCCCTCAACTTGACGAAGGCCCGTAAGCCCACATTTCTGCTGAAAAAAGGGTTGCGAGCTTCATGGTACCGAGGGCGTATGGGTTTCTGCTGGAGTTGGGGCTCCCATCGGGCTCGTAAGTTCTAGGATTCTCAGGGGGCAAACCCCTCTAAAAAAGACGCCCAAAAAAAGCTTTTGCCTCGCATCCCTTAAGCCCTTGTTGCCCCAAAACCCAACATCCGATCCCCCAACGCCCAAGCACCCCAAAACACACGCAGCGAAAAACCCTAAACCCTAAACCCTAAACCCTAAACCTCTCAACCCCCCCCCCCCCAAGGAAAGTCTCAAACCTTCGCACAATGCAAACATCCCCCAAGCCCTTAGGAAAAGTACTTGGAGGTTTCCGAAATTGGGGGGGGGGGGGGCACCTATAATTGGGGTCCTTGTTATAAGGGGAATTCTACTTTTTGGGGATTAACCCTAAACCCTAAACCCTAAACCCTAAACCCTAAACCCTAAACCCTAAACCCTAAACCCTAAACCCTAAACCCTAAACCCTAAACCCCCCATTTGGGGTACGAAGCCAACAGCTCCAGAAGTTGAGCTCACGACGGATGGTCTCACCACTGAGCCTTGGCACGGACTCACTTGGAGGTTCGTAGGTAGCTATGAGTGTGGGGTTTAGGGTGTAGGGTTGAGGGTTTAGGGTTTAGGGTTGAGGGTCTAGGGAAATCCCCAAATAAACGAGGTTAGAACCAGCTGTCATTGGTAGTTACCTTACTAAACCCGACTTTGAACTACCCCCTCAACCTCCAAGCAGGCTAACCAACCTTTTCGGGGTTTAGGGCTTCAGAGGGCTCGTGAAGAACCTTAATTAGGCTTCATTACCCCTGAATAGGCTTGTATAGAGGGGGGTAGTCGGAAACTCAGGATATGAAGCCCGGCTGCCTAAACGCTAAACCCTAAACCCTAGATCCGAAGCCCTGCAGCCAAGCAGCAAGCAGAAAGTGAGCCGCCGTTCGCCGCCGTCCATGCTTTGTGGACGTCGAGGGATCAGAAGCCGTTTTCAGGGCTCAAGGGTTTAGGGGTTTAGGGTTTAGGGCTACTTGAAGGACCATGGGTAGCTACACATGGGGTGATACGCATCTATATGAACTCATCCTACTTCTAACCCTACTTCTAACCACCCATGAACCTCCAAGTAAGGACATTGGAGTTGGGAGGCTTGGTGTAGGAATCTTGTGGTCGCTGCAAGGATTGTCACCTCGGGCGAGGGCGGCGAGAAGAGCTTGGCTGATGGGTTGGCGCGGGCCGGAGGGCCCGAAGCCAGACCCTAGACTAGTATTGGCTTAAGAATCCCAAAAGAATAAAAATTATAATCCCTATATTACCCTTCATAAGGACGAATAGTTGTATTTTTTCGGGGTTCTGAAGCAATTAGTAGTAGATGCTAAACCTAAAACCTTCGTCCTGAGAATGGGGGCCGAGCTGCGTGTGGACAGCTGCAGATCCTTTGTCGACCTTCTTCTGAGTTTGGAGGCTCCCTAAACCCTGAACCCTAAACGATAAACCCTACATATCTGAGTTGCGGGGAGGGAGGGGCGAGGGCGAGGGCAGTGCAGGGGCGGCGTGGCGTAATAGCAACGAACGTAGACTATCTTACGCATAACTCTCATGAAGCTACCTGGGCGGGCAAGGTCCCAGAAATCCGAAACTCCCCAAACGCCACCATGCTTGCTTCATGTATAACAGTTAAGCTGCACCTTCTGAACTGCCCATAGAGACCCTCTACTCCATGTTGCAGGGCCTGTTCCATCAGAATAAGGATTGCGTAAGAAGGGGATACTTCTCTCTAAGCACTAAGTCCCTAAAGCCTTGACCTGGACGTATAGTCTGCAGGGTGGCTCACCCTTTTGTCGCGCGGCGCTTTTCGGTGACCCTACCGGCTCGGGGCTAGTCTGTTAGGGGATAGGACTTTCGGGATTTGGGGTAGAGGGTTTAGGGCATAGGGAGGGTGTATGGGGTCAGGGTCTTAAGGCCGTAGTGTTATAGGGTTTAGGGACATGGGGGCCGCAGTCGTCACTTTGAAGGCCCTCACTAGAGGCCCGCCAAGCCCATCTCTCTTCTTCCGCTTTCCACCCTAAACCCTAAACCCTAAACCCTAAACCCCAAACCCTAAGCCCTAAACCCAAAACCCTAAACTCTAAACCCTGAAGATGACCCGTATTATCCCGAAAATGTTCTTCTTGCAGACTTACAAAACATCCCGCCAGTCCCGTTCCTGGTCTTAGGGTTTAGGGTTTAGGGGTTTAGGGGTTTAGGGGTTTAAGGGTTCAGGGTTTAGGGTTTAGGGTTCAGGCCTTGCGTCGCACCCCACTGGGTTTAAAGGAGCCGGGGGGGGTGGAGGGGAGGGGGGGTAGAGAGGTAGGGTGGCTGTTTCGCACATAGGTGCAGGTATACAGGGTCAGGCTTCATGAGAATGTTTAGGGTTGAGGGTTTAGTTAGGGTTTAGGCTTTAGCTCTATATCCGTACGACTTGGGTCACGGGAAGCTCCCCACCCCCCCCCCCCCCTAGAAGTTCGTCTGCTCTCTGCGATTTCAATACGATTCCGCACGCGTTACACTCAGCATCGCAGCCTTGCATTGACCTTACAGATCTTCTTAGTTGTTGAGTTCATAAGCCCCAAAGAAGTGCACACTTTCAGTTCTATAGGGAATTACCGTATCCCAAAAAGAGAGTAAAGTGTACTCATTCATCTACTAAGTAGTCCTACGCCTACTCCACTCCGTCGGCTGCTTGTTTGTTCTTACGCTTTTCTTCTTCGCCTCTCTCTCTCCCTCCCTTTTCGCGTCTCTTTGTCGTGTTCTCTTGTTGCGCAGTTTGTGCGGGCATCAGAATCTGTTGGCTCTCCCTGCCTTATACCCGAATTAGTAGACTCTGCGGGCTGCGCTACGCCTGCCGAGGCAGTCCCAGATTCGGCCGCCGCATCACGCCAGCCTCTGGGTTTAGGGTCTATACAAGTAGGGGCCCCCTTACTATACTAACTGTAGTTAAGGGACTTATAACCTAATTTCGGATCCTTATAACCCAATTTAGGGCTCTTATAACTCTGCTTATAACTAGGGGGCCCCACCTTGTAGGGTTTAGGGTAGCGCTTGAAGCTTCCTTGCTGTGCTTTGAGATGACACAAGATCACGTGGCTGAGCTCTCCTTCTGAATCCGCACGTGAACCTAGTCTTGCTGGGTCCACCGGTCTGAGAGCGGCTTAGGGCAGCAGGCGCTAAGAGAGGGTTTCAATAGGCTTGACTTCGGATAAGTGGATGCACGACAGCACTATGTAAGGAAAATGATGAGCTTGTGACAAAGGCTTGTGAAGATGTTGGTAACTCATATTGCTCCTTTGATGGTTCGCGCAGCCAAGTGCACCAGTGAATGTAGCGTCACAATCCCTGGATGTTCCTTTTGCATTTCTACTTTGCTTACCATCTTAGGTTTTGCAGGAAACGTTGGCAGATCTACCATAGAGCTGTTGCGTATCCAAGAACCCTTTTAAAACAGCAGATTTTCTGAGAAACGACAAGACTCACGAAGCCTAGCTTGCCGAATGGGCATTGCAGGACTTTAGGGTTTCGGGCTTCGAAACTTCATGTCAAAAAAGGACTTCGAGGTTGATGGGTACTTAGGGTTTAGGGTTTAGGGTTTAGGGTTTAGGGATTAGGGTTTAGGGTTTAGGGTTGCAAGCGGCCAAGGTGCATATCCTGATCCTCAGCGGATGTATGGCCCAAGCGGAGCTTGGGGTGTGGTCTTGGGGCCACGTACAGGGCTTGAAAGCCATGAAGGCCATGAAGGCTATGAAGGCGATAAAGGCCATGAAGGCCATGAAGGCGACGAAAGCCATGTAAAGTACTTACAGCATGAAGCTCAGGTTTTTGGCCGAAAAAGAATCCTCAATTCGAAGCCTTTGCTGCCATGGACATGTCTGTCGGGGCCTCGCCGGCCTTTGATGATCATCAGGTTATGGGCGCCCAATCGGGTGTCCCTGCGCAGACTTCCGCTACGTTTTTGGATGGAGAGAATGCTGGGCCGGCCTATGGCACCATGATGAATGGTACGAGTGCAGCCATGGGTGCGGATGTGGCAACCGGAATCGGAGCGCGCGGTGCGTGTGCAGTTAACGAAAACGCGATAACCGGATTGGAGGCCACAGAAGGACAGCGTGTCATGGTGCAGCATGGCGATGTGGTTGCAGAAACTGGAGCCATGAGAAACTTCGGGGAGATGCAACAGAGCCAACAGGTGAGACAAATGGAGTTTTCGCCACCAGAGGAGCTTCAGAGAAGCCCGCTTGGAGCTTCCCCTGCGATGACAGCAGTGCGAGAAACTGTTTGGCTATCAAGGCTGGGTGAGTTTCTACATCGTCGAGTATCGCAAGCTTCGGCCCTGATGACCCCTGTGATGCAAGCAACTACTCAGGGGCAAGCCGTTAGGCCAGCTCCCAGGACACCTCCAATGCCGACGACATGGGCAAATGGTCATGGGAATGCTGGGCAAAGTGAGCAGCCGCTGTTCGGACAAGACGAGGTGCGAATGATGGAGCAATGGACAGATCGTGCACCGCTTTTGCATCCTCGGTCGAGTGGGTATGCAGGCCACTCGTCGTCGGATAGTGGTTCGATTCCTCAGGAACTGGTTCAAGCTGAAGTTCAGAGGCAAATCCAAAGGGCCTTGGAAGCTCGTGATGTGGAATTGCAGGAGCTGAAGAAAGAGAACCTTCGTTTGCAAAGGGCTGCTGAAGCACGGGCCTTGGAGGATCGTGAAGTACCTCAGAGTTCAGCCGTACCTCAAGGCAATCCCGTCAACCAATCAGGTCCCTCTGCAGTACGAGTACATGAGACTGAACCACACCGTCCTGAGGTACCACCTAGTCAGCTTCCCGAACAACAGAGTCGTGCAAGTGGGCTGCTAGGAGCTCTAGGTTTTGTACCGCAGAGTTCAACCGTACCTCGAGGCAATCCCGTCAACCAATCAGGTCCCGCTAATATGGTCAGTGAAGCAGCAATGTCTGGGTCGTCTTATTTGCCAGGCAGCAGGATGCCAGGAACAATACCGCAGGGTCCGTCGACAGCGCCAAGGGCAGAACATCGTGATGCTGGCTCAACTGGTGAAGGCCGGGCAGGGCAACCAACATCATCAACAGTGGATCCACTGAGTGTCCTCGTCCAAGGAATGGCGCAGCTGCAGCAAGCTATGGCACTTCAGCTGTCTCCAGACAAGTCTAAGCCTGAGGCGGTGAAGCCTGGGGTCACGGGATCAGAGCTAGCGAAACTTCCGGAAATGGGCGAAACCGCAGCGCTGGATGTTGGAGATTGGCTACATGCTCTGGGCGGACCAATGGGAGATTTGAGCGACACTTCAAGCCAATGGTGGCAGGAGGTGATGGCGACATTGGAAAGATACTATGGGGGCTTTTTGGCTGCAAGTGCAGTGCAGAAGGTCAGCATGAAGGTCCTGGACTATGCCTCAGCAGATCTTCTATCGGCTCGCTGGACTCGCTTGGACAAAAGAGCATGTGGGATGGTTTTGCAGGCCATTCCGGAGTCGGTGAAGAAGGAAGTGCTCGCAAATCGCCTGACAACCACCCTGGAGGTCCTGGCCAGGATTGTCACCCTGTACCGACCAGGATCGGCCACCGAGAGACAGCAGATCCTGAAGGCTTTGTCTGAACCTGGGGCGGCAACAACACCACTCGAAGTGGTGGATTCCCTGAGGCGTTGGGCGAGGTGGCTGAAGAGGTCCAGAGATCTGGGGCTGCAAGCGCCGGACGCAAGCATCTTGTTAAAAGGCCTGGATCAAGCGGTGAAAAGGGTCAACGAGTCGCAGCCTGAGGTGAGTTTCAGATTGAATTTGGTTCGCTACACCTTGGACCTGGACGCAAGCCCGACATTGGATGCGGTGGAAAAGTACCACTCAAATTTGTTGGGCGAGTATGAGCAGCTGGCATATCGTGGGCGGAACAAACAGCCTCCTGTCCTGAAGGGTATCTCCTCTGAGGGTTCGCCGAAGAGTGGAACAGATGGAGGAGAATCGCCAAAGAAGGAAGGGAAGATTCCATGCAAGTTCTTCTCCAGTGAGTTCGGGTGCAAGAAGGGCAAGGCGTGTTCCTTTCAGCACGAGTTCGTGGATAAGAAGGACAGAACTTCTCGGTGCTGGACCTGTGGAGCTAAGCAGCATCGAGGAAAGGATTGCCCGAGGCAAGAAGGACGAGCGCCCGCTGCGAAGCCCAAGGGCCAGCCAACGAAGCCCACCGAACACAATGCCACCTCGAGCACAGCTACTCCGAGCATGGCTACGTTGACCACTGCAACGGCTGGGGTCCCGTCTGAGCCTGCAGCATCTTCGACAGGCAAAGGGGGGTCGGACACACCTTCAGTGGTACTGGGTGAGCCAGTGGGGCCAGATGGCATCAAGCAACTTATGGAACAGGCGCAAGCCATGCTGAAGGAGATGAGACAGCTGAAGATGATGGTCAAGCCTATGAGTCCACCAGCGTTCACGGTAGAAGGTCTTCGTGAATTGAGTGACGGTCTACCAGGGCGAGCAGGCCTGCTGGACAGTGGGGCATCACATCCTTTTCGGGCTGCGACTGACGAGGAACTCTCGGGCGCTGAGACCGTGTCTGTTCAGCTTGCAGATGGGGGCATGGTCACTTTGAAGCAAGCAAGGAACGGCACGCTCTTTCCAACCAAGACAACATCGACAACCATGCCGTCACCAATCGTGCCACTGGGAGCTCTGGTGGAAGTGCTTGGCTGCAGGGTGTCGTGGACCAAGAAGCATGGAATGGTGGTCACTCATCCTGAGTGGGGTCCCATCAAAACCAGCGTGGTTGGATCATGTCCAACAGTGTCTGAGGCCCAGGCTTTAACCCTCATCAAGCAGCTCGAGGACAAGAAACTTGAGGACCTGAAGCGGCGCACTTCCGAGGGCAAGAAGTCTTTGAAGGGTATGGAAAATGGCAACAACTTCAAGAAGTACCTCAAGGACTACGTAAGTCAGGGACAACGCACCTCTCTGCTGGCGGCCATCAATTCCGACGACTCCATCTACAAGGGGGTGCCTGAAACCATCAAGTCCTCATTGGCGGAAGAAATCAACATCAGCGACAAGGCTGGCTGGAACTACCTCGCAGCGCTTCCCGTGAACCGGAAAACGCGGAAGAGAATGATGACAGCGAGGTGGGTGGTGAGGATTTGCAACAAGGGCATCAAGGGCACGCCTGTGGAGTATAAGTTGCTCGAAGGTCCGGACGTCGTGGTCATCAATTTGGACTCGGAGTTGAGCAAGTCTCTGAACCTGAAGAGGGTGGCAGGTGTGTATCGCGCACTTCTTTGGGGAGCTGCCACCAACCGAATCGAAGGCATCATCGGTGGTCCATCCAAATGGAGCAACTACAGGGATGAGTTAATGCTGAAGCAAATGATGGTGTGGGAGGTGGCCAAGGAAGCTGCGACGAGAGTGTATGCACCAGCGCCATATTTCGAAGCAAGGCTTTCCGAGGGAGGTGAAGAGCTCTTGGGAACTGAAGGTGTGTGGGATGATTTCGCTGCAAGCAACATGATGGAAAGGATTGCTGGACAAATTCAGGGCGCAGCAACCAAGGGATTAACATCTCTTCCTCTCGAAGAAGTGTGTGCCAATGACGGCGACCTCGTGAATGCGGTGCTGGAATGGAGAAAGCAACCACCAACCTGTAGACTCAGGGCAATGCGTGGACCTCGGCGATTTGCGGACATGTCTGACAAGCAGCTTGAGTACTGGAAGGAGCACGTCAGGAGTGGACACATGAGGTACGATCGCAGGTGCCAAACATGTGTAATGGCGTCAGCAACTGGAAGACAGCATAAAAGGGTCGAGACACCTAGCGCCTATGTGATCAGCTATGATGTCATCGGACCGCTGAAGGAGTGTGGTGAAGACATCGACTACAACGACTACCGCTACGCCCTAGTAGCTGCTTACACATACCCAAAGGACCTGGTCAAGCTCAAGGAGGAAAGTTCAGAAGAACAGAAGGATGATGAGCTTTTTCCCCCTGAGATTGAGGAGGAAGAGGAGGAGCCAGAAGGGGGGCTTCGTGGTCTCTTCGAGGAGGACCTTGAACAAGAGCCAGATCTCGAGGGTGAGGATGAAGACGAAGCCCGTCGGTCTGCGAACACTGTGAGTGATGAGGAGTATGCCAAGCTCTTTGTGGAGGTGGGACATGGCCTGGAGTATGAGACCAGGTATTATGTGAGACCTATGAGGACTAGGATGGCAAGAGAAGTGCATCCCCTCGTGAAGGAAATCTACCTGGAGGTGAGGGCCGAAGGATTTCCAGTTGCTCGAGCCCACGCTGACAGGGCACGGGAGCTAAGGCATCAAGAACTCAAGCAATGGTTCGCGGACAGGGACGTGCTGATGTCGTTTACGGAAGGCCAAGCACCACAGGCCAACGGGCGGGCGGAAGCGGCGGTCAAAAAGTTGAAGGGCTGGGCACAAAGACTGCTTTACTCAGCCAAGCTGCCGGCATCGTGCTGGTACCTCGCCATGAACTACTCGGCTTGGGTGCATCGACTTCGTCTTGATGGGCGAGAACATGAAGCCTTACCGTTTGGAGCCGAGGTCATGGTGAAGAAGAAGCGATACACTAAGGAGCCTTGGAGATTTGATCCAAAATGGGGCCCTGGAGTCTATGTGGGACCAGCAACCGATGTGCATGGTGGAAGCTTGGTCAGATTCGCTGGCGGATACTTCGTGGTGAGCACTCACCTGCGGGAAGGTTTGCTGCAGCCTGAAGAGTTTGTGGACAAGGCAGTATTTGAGGTGGAGAACCCAGCGCCTGAGCGAAGGGTCAAAGGAAAAACCAAACAAACAGAAATGCAGGAGGATGATGATGAGCCGGTCCACGAGGCGGAGGTCTATGCAAATCGGGTTCTGACCGCTGGAAGACACATCATGCCAGAGGACATCGAGATGCTGATGGAGATGCTTCCCACGATGACACAGCCCAGGGAGACGGATGTAGAAGGAAAGACCTGGAGCACGGGTGCTTTCGTACATGGAGGCGTTGCTGGGCTTCGGGTGCCAACAAGGAAGTTTCCGGAGACTACAAGATTGCTGGCCCAGTATGTAAGACAAACACTCCCCGACCACAAGTTCAGCAGCGTGTGCCTATCCCTCAACAACAAGGTCAACTACCACCGTGACGTCAATAACTCAGGCTTGACAGCAGTGATGCCGATTTCTGAGTTTGAGGGTGGAGAAGTTTGGATAGAGGAGGAGGGTGGCGACGACATTGAGCACTACAAGGACAAGGAGCGAAGAGGACGTCTACATCGAGTCGAAGATGGCCCGGTGATCTTCGACCCAAAGAAGAACCACCTGGTGAAAAATTGGACCGGGGAAAGACTGGTTCTGATTGCCTATGGAATCCGAGAGCCTTGGAGATTGGTGCCTAGGGACAGGGAGCAGTTGGACGCTTTGGACTTCAATCTGGATGAGGAAGCTTGTGAAGGGCCGGCGCTACGTGCGATTGGGAAGGATGGCCATAGTCAAGTACCAGGAGAAGGCACCTTTATACGCCAACTGCAAGAAACCGTGGTGGAGCTGAATATGGTCATTGAGGACATGCAGCATCGAGAAAGGGCTCTGAAGTTGCTACTTGAGGAGGAGGAAGCGTTGGGTGAGCAACTAAAACGAGCCCGAGGCGTTGTGCAAGATGATCTTCAAGGACTACAAGGTCAAATCACGGGATTCCTGACCACTGTGGGCACACACCTGGAGGAGGCGAGAACAGCAAGGGATGTTCATCTTATGGCCATTGCCCTTGAACCGGAGTCTGAGGTGAACTACGAAGAGATGATAGCAAACCTCAAGGTACCACTTGAAGTGGTGCACACTGTTCCCCTGGGACAAGTCAAGGAGAACATTGCGAAGTGGAGGGAGGCCATTGCAAAGGAGATTCAGGCACTGTTTGCATCGGGAACGCTTCGGGCAATACCAGACCATGAGGCAAGGTTGCTCGAAGAAAAGGGGCTACTGAAAACGGTGCCGGCGAAAGGAATCTTTACGCTAAAGCCTCCGTCCTCAAGCTCCGAAATGTGCAGGCGGAAATGCAGGATTGTGCTGTGTGGAAACCACGTGTCGGCGGATCAGACCACCATGGACGTCTATGCTGGGGGAACGTCGGCCGAGGCGGTGCGCATCGCTCTGTCGGTGGCGGGGTCACGAAAGTGGGCGGCTGCGATCAGCGACATCACATCAGCTTTCTTGTTGGCAGAGTGGCCAAAGGACCTCCCAAAGTACGGCATCAAGGCGCCAAAGGTGGTCCAGAATGCAGGGTTTCATGAAGAATGTGAAGGAAAAACGTGGATAGTGGATAGACCGCTATATGGACTACGTGAAAGCCCAGCGCTATGGAGCGACTATCGCAACAAGAGGTTCAGAGCTGCTCGCATACGGTTCAAGGACCAGCACTTGAGGTTGGAGCAATTGGTTTCGGAGCCGGACGTTTGGCGAGTACTGGATGAACAAAACCGACTGGTTGGGTTGGCAGTCACGTATGTTGATGATTTCCTGTACCTGGGCGAGCCGGATGTGATCAAGGCGGTGGACTCATGGGTGCGTGAAGAATGGCCCGCATCACCGCTGGAATGGGTCAATGGAGATGAGCCGAGTAGGTACCTTGGAATGGAGCTTTGGCTGCGTGACGGCAAGTACATGATTGGGCAAGGAGGGTACATTCGAGACCTACTACGAAGCCACGAAATGACAGATGCTCGAGCCATGTACACGCATGTTCCTCGTGAATGGCTAGACGGTGACTATGACATCCAGGAGGAGTACAGTGAGGAGGAGTTGCGATGTTCGCAACGCCAAGTCGGCGAATTGTTGTGGCTGACCAGTCGGTCACGACCAGACATCCAATATGTCGTTGGATGGATGTCCTCCTCTGTAACCCGTCGACCGCGGCGTGTTTCGCAGGTGGCTACAAGACTTCTGGCTTACGTTGCTGGCACAGCAGAAATGAAGCTGGTGGTTGGGCAACCTCGAAGTGGGCAAACGCCTGTGTCGATTGGACATCTGGAGAGGTACAGCATGCCAGGAGCCAAGAAGTTGGATGGGGAAGTTGAGGGAGCCCTTCGACTACAAGTCTTTTCGGATGCTAGCTTTGCTCCCCATGGAGAGCGAAGCTATGGTGCCTCAGTGTTTACAGTGAACGACTGCGTGGTCACGTGGAAGGCAGGAAAGCAATCGTTTGCCACAGTGAGCGTGGCGGAAGCAGAGCTTTTTGCTGGCTCAGAGGCTGTGGTCTTGGCCGAAAGTGCTGGAAGCGTCATCGACGAGATCCTGGCTGTGGCAACCCAACGTCATCTACACGTTGACAACGCAGCAGCAGAAGGACTGCTGGGAGCTGGACCAGGAAGCTGGCGGACCCGCCATCTCAAGGTGAGATGTGCAGGAGTCAGAGACATGGTGGTGGCTGGAGCTTTAACAGTTGGTCACACCCCTGGACATTCGCAGTTGGCAGACCTTGGGACAAAGGTACATGGACAAGACAGATTGCGACAGCTGCTCGTGCTGTGGAATTTCGTCGATATCCCAGAGTCTGGTGGCACAAGACAGAGGCAAGCATGCATGATGAAGTTGCTGTGCTTGTTGCTGGTGATCCAGATTGGGGAAACAACGGCCATGGAAGATGAGGGCGATGATGCGGTCGCCTACTATGGTTTGCAACCGGAGCTGACGTTTGTGGGTTTGCTTTTGGTGGTCGCTGCAGTGGCTGTTTGGGAAGGGCTGAAGTGGATTGCAGGCTTCGTGTTTGAAGACAGGCTGGAGCAAAGGCAGTCAAGACGTTTGCAGCGACTACAAGATCGGGCACGCAGGGCAGCAGAGCAAGCGGTCGAGGAGGGCCTGAGTGAAAGGTCCAACCAAGGCTACAAGCAACCTCCACCTGTGCCACGTCAACAACCGGAAGGTGCAAGGAGTCGGCGTTGGGAGGATCGAGGAGTGCAGACGGATCCTCTGGAGTCCGATTTCAGGGGGTTCGTCGGGCCTTTCTTCATGACACAGCACCGTGAAACGGTGCATACGCATGAGTTCTGCGAGGGGCTAAGGAATCGCAGTCTGAACAGAGGTCTTTGCCGAGCACGGTACTGCAATTTCTGCATAACTGACAGGACGCTGTTCATGCATGGGTCCCAGCACCCCGAATACCAACCGCCTCCTACGCCAAGTGCATCGTCTACAAGATCCACTCCGATTGAAGTTCAGGCGAGGCGACTGGGACTTTCGAGGAGTGGATGAAGCCAAGCCAATGTTGCATGGTATACCAGTTTCTGGGCGTGGTGGAGCCACGAGCTGGATGTGAGCCTGGATGAATTCACTATCGACACTGGGTTTTTTGGCCGGTGTATGAAAGCGATTGAACCCCGAAGGGGTTAATCGAGGAGGAGTGCAAGCGGCCAAGGTGCATATCCTGATCCTCAGCGGATGTATGGCCCAAGCGGAGCTTGGGGTGTGGTCTTGGGGCCACGTACAGGGCTTGAAAGCCATGAAGGCCATGAAGGCTATGAAGGCGATAAAGGCCATGAAGGCCATGAAGGCGACGAAAGCCATGTAAAGTACTTACAGCATGAAGCTCAGGTTTTTGGCCGAAAAAGAATCCTCAATTCGAAGCCTTTGCTGCCATGGACATGTCTGTCGGGGCCTCGCCGGCCTTTGATGATCATCAAGGGTTTAGGGTTTAGGGGTAAGTCGGGCTAAGGAGGGGCAACTGTATCTATAAACCTATTGAAAGTTCATGCCACTTTTCTGTGAGAAATTTCCGTGCTGCTCCTTGAAAAGTACATATTTAACCTTCATGTGACGGGGACAACTATCCATGAAATGTCCCATACCTTAAGCCCTGGTGTTTACTCGAAACCCTCTACCTCGAGCCCCAAACCGCCCCAAACCCTCTGCCCAAACCACAAAAACCTCAATCTTACTTCCCCCCCCCCCCCCCCAAAGCATCCTCAACCCTAAACCCTAAACGCCAAAACCCTCAACCCAAAACACCCTACACCCTAAACCCCCAAAGTGTCCCGCCCCCAAATAAAATAAACCCTCAGCTAAGGAGCCTAAACCCTAAAACCTAAAACCAAACCACTAAACTTTAAACCCCTGCTCTAGTACCCCCTACTATAATCCTACTGAGGACTGTTCGTATAAAGGGGAACATCCCAACCCTAAACCCTAAACCTTGAACCCCGAACCCTAAACCCTAAACCCCAAGCCCCAAACCCCAAACCCTAAACCCTAAACCCCAAACCCTCAAACCGGCAGCCTTGCCAGTCTGCAGCTCTCGCAGTCGCAGGGCCAACTGAAGCCCAGGGCCGGACAGCCTTCCAAAACACCATAAGAAGGGTTTAGGGTTTAGGGTTTAGGGTTTAGGATTGAGGGCTTAGGGTGTTATCTTCCCCCTGGTTCTTAGTAGGGAATGAGGGAATGAGGGAATGAGGGCCCTATATATACCCTGTAAAGGATTTTTTAGGGCCCTCATTCCCTCATTCCCTACTCAGAACCAGCCCAAAAAACCCTTCCGGGATACCGGTTGAGGGTTTAGTGGTCTAGGGTTTAGGGTTGAGGGTTGCGGGTTAGGGTAGAGGCCGGTACAGGGCCTAGTGGCCTGAAACCTCCCAGGACATTCAGGGTTTCGGGTTTAGGGTTTAGGGTCTAGGCGGTGGAGGATTTAGGTTTAGGGCCTAGGCCTTTTTAAAGGTTTTGGGGGGGTTTTGGGGCATGCCCCCCCCCCCCCCCCCCCGCCCCGGCACTTATGGCTTGAGGCTCGTAGGTTTTCGGATTCAGGGCTGGGAATAGCACGGTCCAGGGCGTCAGATCCAGGGGCCCCGGATTCAGTATATAGCCACCAGCGTTTAAGGTTTAGGCTTCAGAGCCAAAGTGTGAAACCGTGTCTTGAGAAGCAACGAAGGTGTTAGCGAGTCGGGGTTTCAGAGGCCCTGACTGAACTTAACCCTGAACTCTCTCGGAAAACACAAAGCCAGGTTTAAGGGCTAGGGCTGCCAGGCTTCCTGATCTGGGGGGGGGCTTCCGTGGGGCTTAAACCCTAAACCCTAAACAATGAACCCTAAACCCTAAACCCTAAACCCTAAGCCTAAAACCCTAAACCCTAAACCCTAGCGTGCTTCTTCGTTCAGGTGCGGTGTGTTCATTCAGGGTTTCGGCTGACAGGCTGGACAAGAGAAGAGAGGGTGCACCAGCATTCCACCCAATGGTTCTTCCTCAGCGCTAAGCTACTATTTCCTTAAGAACCCCCCCCCCCCCCCCCAAACAAAAATATTGTCCCTTATAACGGCAAAATTAGGGATTCCTGTTGTTTTTGTGTTGTTTTTGGTTGAGGGGGGGGGGGTGCTTAAGCAAATAGTAGTAAACGCCCTTCGAACCGACAACTCTGCAAGGTTAGGGTTGAGGGCACATCCATCTCAGAGTAGGGGTTTAGGGTTTAGGGTTTAGGGTTTGGGGTTTAGGGTTTAGGGTTTAGGGTTTAGGGTTTAGGGTTTTACCGAGGAGTCTACACTCTGACTTACGGCCCAGGGTCCACACCGGCAATTAGGAATGTCTCGAGGAAACAACTTCCATAAAGAGGGAAATGGCCTAAACCCTAAACCGTTAGCCTTACGCCCTAAACCCTGAACCTTTAACACCCTCAGTCCCTTGTACGAGGAAAAGGCCTAAACCCCAAACCCTAAACCTTTTCCCTTACACACTAAATAAGCCCTGACCTTCAAAACCCTCAGTCCCTTGAAAGAGCTGAAACAACCCGGATCAGCGTGTGCCTGCCAGTAGACTGCCGGTCCTGCTGCGACCGGCTCCAGAATGTCAGGGCTCAGGGCTTGGGGTTTAGGGTTTAGGGTTTAGGGTTTAGGGTTTGGGGTTCAGGGTTTAGGGCGCAGTCGGACTAGCAAGAGATCCCCATCCCTTTGGCTTACGAAGGCTCCTGGCCATTTATAAGCAGGGTTAGACCCTAAATATATATATATATATATATATATATAGCCAGTTATATCTTCAGTTAGCCTCCACTTATGACTACCATGAACCTCCAAGCACCGTTCTAAGTTCTAAGGGAACCTAGACTTGTGAGCTCCGCCAATGGAGTCAGGGGGGGGGGGGGGGGCAAAACTTCAGGGAACAGTCCTTAGTAGGGATAATAACAGGGGTACTACAGTATGAGGGGGCACATCGCAAGGTTCTCTTTTTGGTACGTACAGCTGTACGGAATATGGCAGCAGAACTTGAAACAAAGGCCCCACGAGGAACCCTCATCGGGAACGTTGCTGGGGAGTGTGCCTTGTGCTTGGGATCACGTGAGGCATGATCAGACCCCGCGTGCTGCACAAGGGCTGCAAACAACAAACCTAAAACCCTAAACCCTAAACCCTAAACCCTAAACCCTAAACCCTAAACCCTATAAACCCTAAACCCTAAACCCTAAACCCTAAACCCTAAACCCTAAACCCTAAACCCCAACCCTAAACCCTACTAAACCCTAAACACCTAACCCCTAACCCCTAAACCCTACGCAGGGGCTCGTGGCTTAAAAGCTGGGCGCCGAAAGTCCTCCATGGACATGCGGAAGCTGAAGTACTGCCTCGGCTTCGTGCGCTTAAGCTAAAGCTTGGGGAGGCCCCCCTGGTTGATGTACTAGGGTATAGGGTTCAGGGTTAAGGGTTTAGGGTACTGGACATTTGAAAACCAAGCTAAGGAGCTGAGGAAAGGCACCTAAACCCAACCATGAACTAAGGCGCATCTATTTCGTGAGAGTCCTTGGTGTGACACATCCGGGTCTGCAGCTAAGGCATGAATCCTTGCGTTCAAGGCGTAGTCTGGATGATCAACACCACATCATACTCCAAAGTCAGAGGAATGTCGATCGATTACCCTTGTCGCATGCTAAGCCCTGAGCTGCCTTGTGGGCCGCACTTGTAAAGGAAAGTGGACACTTGGCAATTTTCAGTCGTGACGTGATTGGGCATAGTGACAGACAGGTGATGGGTCTGAGCGATAAATGCCAAACCCTTTGCAGACTATATAGTGCAGTTCCACATCTGCATGCTTGGCACAGGCATGCGAGGGCTCAACGCGTCATGTAAGATAGAGGGAACGAATCTGGTTTAAGATCATGGGGCTTTTGGTTTCTGGGTTGGGTTCAGCTTCATCACGCTTCCCACGCTTTTTGGGAGAAGGGAGCTTTGCAATCCAGGCTCTCCGCTCGATATCCTCTAACTCAAGGTTTAGGGTTTAGGGTTTAGGCTTTGGGGTTTGGCGCCCATCCAAGTGCCGACTGGCGTCTGACCATGCTTGCCCCGCACGCGGCGCAGCACGTCCTCTCACAATGTGGCTTCAGGGCTTAGGATTTTGGGTTTTTAGTTGCATCCCTAAATCCGAAACCCTAAACATGCCCTGAACCCTCAACCCCAAAGCATAAACCCTAAACACCTAAAACGACCATGGTTACTGCGAGGCCTACATCCCCGAGCATCCCAAAGGCTTCGCAGGCACACAAGCACGGGAACCTCAAAAAAAGGAGATAACATGATTTACCATGTGGTAACTCGAAATTAGGTTTTAGGGTTTAGGGTTTGGGGAGCTACTCTGATCAGGCGGCCCCTAATATTTAGGGTACACATGAAGGGTCCACAAATTTGAAAAAGTCATCATGCGCTTCTGCCATGCTCTTGGGCTGCCTTTTGCGGGCCCCGTGTGATTTAGGGCCTCAGCATTTAGGGATTCGATGTTCTCCTGAACCCTCAAATAAGACGGCACAGCGAAGACTAACAAACCAAACCGCGAAACTCTGAGCCAAACCCTCAGGGGAGGGTTTATGGTTTAGGCCTTCGGGCATTAGAATGGTCATTTTGGGGCAGCCTACTTGATAAACATTGAGAGGAATATCAGGCGATGATAGTGGCAATGCTTTCGGCTTCCGTATGCAAAGCCTAAGCCCGCAAACCCTAAGCCCCCAACCCCTCAACAATCAACAAAACCCTAAACCCTAAACCCCAGACCCTAAACCCTAAACCCCAAACCCTATACCCTAAACCCCAAACCCTAAAACCTAAACCCTAAACCCTAAACCCCAAACCCCAAACCCTAAACCCCAAACCCTATACCCTAAACCCGAAGCCTAGCCTGCACAGACAACCTCAGCTCGGCCAAGGGCGCCTTGCAACAAGGAGTGCGGTTTTGGGGTTTAGGGTTTAAAGGGTTAAGGGTCAAGGTTTAAGGGTTAAGGGTTTAAGGTTTAGGGTTTAAAAGGGTTTAAAGGGTTTAGGGCTTCAAAGGGTTTAGGGTTGAGGGTTTAGGGGGCTAGGCTTAGGGTGTCGGGTCTGTGCTTCAGGGACCGCAACAAATAGGGTTTTCGAGGGGCATGTTTGGTGCTACTTGGGTTCTTCGAGACTCTCTCAGGACTGATTACCCACAACCCAAAGCCAAAAGCAGTGCCAACTGAAAGCCTGCAACTCGGTCCCCTAAACCCAGAGGAGATCCTGCTCTAAACCCTAGAAACCCGAAACTCGTTTCGACCCCAAACCCCGCAGCCTAGGGCCCAAACCCTGAACCCAAAACCCTAAACCCTAAACCCTCAACCCAAAAAAACAGCCCTAAACCCTAAACCCTAAACCCTAAACCCTAAACCCTAAACCCTAAACCCTAAACCCTAAACCCTAAACCCTAAACCCTAAACCCTGCGCCTCGAGTCGGTCCCCAGCAGCCAGCAGTCGGAAGACGCAGGCCTCGCCTGGGCTTCTGCGCAAGTAGCTACACGGCGTCCCTGGGAAAAGGGCCCAGGAAACCTTTGGCTTGTGGGTGTAGGTTTAGGGTTTAGGGTTTAGGGTTTAGGGTTTAGGGTTTAGGGTTTAGGGTTTAGGGTTTAGGGTTTAGGGTTTAGGGTTTAGGGTTTAGGGTTTAGGGTTTAGGGTTTAGGGGTATTCCTGCTTCAGTTCAAGGGGGCCCCCAGAGTTAAGACAGGCTCAGCTCGGGACTTGACTGCACGAGGAATTCTACATCTATTTTCGGGCTTCCTTTACGGCAGTTGGCACTTTGGAGGTTCATGGGAGCATATTCCCTAATTTAGGGTTCAGGGTTTGGGGTTTAGGGTTTAGGGTTTAGGGTTACGGTTTAGGGTTTAGGGCTACTCGGAGGTTCATGGGTAGTTGTAAGTGGGGTTATCCGTACGGTACCTATCATCATAACTGGTTACAACCTGATGTATACCCATAACCCTGCTTACATGAACCTTCTTCTCAAGTAGCAAGCAATTTACAGGGTTCTAAAGGGAGGGGGGTTCATGGGGGGGGGGTACCTAAACCACCCTCGAAGCCCCCTCCCTCAAGAACCCTATAAGTACTAGAATCCCCATTGAGGACTGATAGTATCAGGGGGAACATCCTAACCGATAAGGAACGGTCCGGAGTTACCAGGCCGATGCGGAATCCTGTGGTTTAAACCGACTCGTGCTTCGGATGAGGTCGGGGAGCAAGCTCCGGCGTTGAGCCCCAAGAGTATCTGCAGGTTTAGGGTTTAAGGTTTAGGGTTTAGGGCTCAAGCCACTCTTCAATCCTTGCTTCTCCGGCAAAATCCACGACAGCTCACCTCCTCTGATCGGACCTCCGGTTCCTTAACCACCCTGGCCCCGCCTCCCTCCGCCTCCGCGCGCCACGGCCCCTGCCCCCAAACCCCTCCCACCCCACCCCCCGAGGTGCCCGTTGACCGCCTGTGGTGGTGAGGCGGTTTTCGCTTCTGGGGTTATGGCTTGTTGCATTATGCGCGTTTTAGGGTGCAGGCGTTTAGGGCTTTCTGTATGGCTTGGGCTGTATGGGGTGCGCAGGACACACATATGCCATCCGGCTGAGAAAAATGCAGGTGTAATTGGGTCTCAATAACCCTAAATCCCCAAACCCCCATTCCCTAAACCCTAAACCCTAAACCCTTCAATACCAATGTCTGCCACCAGCCATATCGAACCTCTGAGCCCTACAGGCCCTGTGAACCCGCCCGGCCTGCTCTAATTGCAAAGGGACCGCAATGGAATATTACTAGCAATTCTTCCGACCCCTACCCTAAACCCTAAACCCTAAACCCTAAACCCTATACCTCTTCTAAGCGTCTTTCACCATCTAACCATCGAGCCCCTGAAACGCCCCAAGCCCCAGAGGGCCTGAGGCCCTAAAGCCCTAAAGCCCTCAAGCCCTAAAGCCCTAAGCCCTAAAGCCCTAAGCCCTAAGCCCTAAACCCTAAGAGCCCAAAGCCGTCACACCGCAGAAGCCCCAAATCCTAAACCCTAAGATCTCAAAGCCCCCCCAAAAGAACACCCAATACACACAACACTCACCAATTTTTAAAACGGAACCTCATATGCACTCCCCAATAACAGTAATATATGTGTAGCTAAAAGTAGGGCTGTACGTAGTGTTTAGGGACTTGTATCCTTGCACAGGGTACTTATAACCCTACTTCGAACTACTCCTGAACCACAGCCCTAAACCCTAAACCCTAAACCCTAAACCCTAAACCCTAAACCCTAAACCCTAAACCCTAAACCCTAAACCCTAAACCCTAAACCCTAAACCCTAAACCCTAAACCCTAAACCCTACGTATAACCCTACAAGTACATCCCCGAAACCTGTCTGTGCTGCCCAGCGATCTTTTGCTCGGAGGCGTAGCCTGAGACTGTCCTGGCAGCTCGAGAAGCTTAGGGTTTAGGGTTTAGGGTTTACGGTTTTAGGGTTTAGGGTTCAGACTTCAAGGTTATAAGTAGGGAACTGCAACTATGACTGCCTCTAACATTGTTTAGGCCACTTATAACCTTCCTTATTCGTACCCATGACCCTGCAAGTCCTCCGCCCCTTTAGATTCCAAGGGGCTCTGCTAGATGCTCGGGGTGAAAGACTTCGGGTGATCAGGAGCGCTCACAGAAAGAACCGAAATAAAGAAACACAGAAAGACACATGGCGAAACAAGTCCAACAACACTAAAGTTCCAAGGCCCTGAACCCTAAACCACTGACTAAACCCTACATAAACCCCAAACCCGCTAACCCCTACATAAAACCTAAACCCTACATAAACCCTAAACCCTAAACCCTAAACCCTAAACCCTAAACCCCCAAACCCTAAACCCTAAGCCCTCTAAGCCCTACACCGTCCTGGAAGCGCACCAGCCCATTTGAGGGCGCTGCGTGTGCAGACGCCTCTTGGAAGTCACCTCTGGAGCTGCCGATGGCGACTGTGGGTTTAGGGTTTAGGAAATTAGGGTTTAGGGTTTAGGGTTTAGGGTTTAGGGTTTAGGAAATTAGGGTTTAGGGTTTAGGGTTTAGGGTTTAGGGTTTAGGGTTTAGGGTTTAGGGTTTAGGGTCCAGAGCTGCCGATGGCGACGGTGAGTTCAGGGCTCACAGGACTTATAGGGTTTTGGGTTTAGAGGAAATCTAGGGCTGAGAGGATTTATAGGGTTTTGGGTTTATTAGGAAATCTAGGGCTGAGAGGGTTTATAGGGGTTTTGGGTTTATAGGAAATCTAGGGCTGAGAGGATGTAAGGGGTTCAGGGTTTGAAGGTCTCCGTGGTCGACTCCAACATCTTTCGCTCCAACGCCTAAACAGCCGAAACAAGCCGGAACTCTACATTCAATGCGAAAATGCGGACCAGCGGAGACACTAGCCCTGTGTTCTAACGATACCTAAGGCAAAGGTAGGAGTCAGAATTTCAACGGCGCAGGTAGGAGTCAGAATTTCCACAGCACGGGGATTTACGAAAATTTGGAAGCCTTCATATAGACCCCCAAATAGTCGGATTCCCTTAGAATAAGGACCCCAACAAGGTATCCCTAAACCCTAAACCCGAAACCCTAAATCGTCATAAACCCCCACATTGACAGGGTTGGGAGCCTTAGAGTTCAGCGGCTTTGGGCCACTTTGTGACTTGAACCCATTGCTTCTTAAATCCTAAACCCTAAACCCTAAACCCTTTTGTGGCTTTCGGTTGGCAGAAGAAAGGTCTGACTGTGTTGTTCAAAGCTTCCTAGCCCTTCCTGGCCTACATCGACGGCCAGGTACACCTGCGGGGACTGGCTTTGTGGGGTGTTCTGGGTGGGGGGGCGGGGGGAGGGGGGGGGGGGGATAAGTTATTTGATTTCATTGTGTAATGGTTGGGGGGGGGGGGGTGGGGGGGTGGGGGGGGGGGGGGGTGGGGGGGGGGGGAGGGGGGAGTGGGGGGGGTGGGGGGGGGTGGGGGGGGGTGGGGGGGGGGGGGGGGGTGGGGGGGGGGGTGGGGGGGGGGGGGGGTGGGGGGTGGCGGGCATGGGGTTCAGGCTCCACACCCTAAGCCACACGACCTGACATCAATTCTTAATCGAAAAGAAAGAGCTACAGCGACAGTGTCATTGGCATCTATGTGAGTGAATGATTGGATAAACACAAGTAAGTACAAACATATATTAAAACTACAAAATGTGCAAAACTATAACACATGATGAAGTACATGGGTATAATACTAGAGTCTTATATATATATATATATGATGTACACAATGTACCTATTTTCATATATGTGTATACAGACATATCTGTGTCATAGTTGCACACACACACACACACACATATATATATATATATACACACACACATATATATATATATATATACAACTCTGTGTATATCTGCATATGCATGCGCTTACATACATATACATATACATATATACATATACATATACATATGCATATACATATACATATACATATACATATACATATATATATATATATGCGGTCACCAAAACTACGTGTGCGTGTAGAACAAAGTAGAGCAGGGTGGGTGCGTAAATACAACGTGTATACACATACACATATGCAAACATATAAGCATAAACAATGTAGAATACTATACTGCAGGAACATATGCATGTAACAATGTATAAATGCAACACATAGAAGAATATCGACAGAAACAACAACAGCTGTGATCCCGCACATGTACGACCTTTGCACATGTACATGATGATGGCTATGTTACGATTATGATGACGACGGTGACGATGACGACGATGATGATGATCATCATTGCCTAAAGGCATCCGTTGGGGGACATCTATTTTCTGCTTTGTTCATTAAGGTTCTCTACTAGGAAGTTCTCTACTTTAGTACTGCTATTAATAAAAGGCGGCTGCGTGCTTTAAGACACCGCCATTTTCTGTGACGCGCTAGTCAAGCCGCTAATCATTTCCAGGTTTGTCCTGTGCCACCTGGAAACGTCAATACCTGCTGTTTCCATCAAGATCTGAAAAGGATGTTAGAACCAGGTTGTGGAGAGTTCTGGCAGGACCCGCTCCTTCTGCGAACTTGAGGTGTTTCACAAGGCCTAGTCAAACATGTTACGAAACCTACTCTTACCTCTTTGTGGGCGTTCATCCCAGGGTCCCAATCTTGCCCTTTTTGGAAGCCTCCGAAAACCCCCAGACTCGGCCAAAAACCGCCTTCACACCCGGAAATCCTCCTTTTTGTGTCAAGAACTCTCAGAAAAGTCATCCATTCCCTG
The DNA here is from genome assembly GCA_905221605.1 of Symbiodinium natans. Classification (NCBI taxonomy): domain Eukaryota; class Dinophyceae; order Suessiales; family Symbiodiniaceae; genus Symbiodinium; species Symbiodinium natans. The sequence continues at coordinate 573,796 of CAJNDS010002823.1, forward strand.
CTGCTGCTGCTGCTTATGATCAGGACTGCGGATGCCCTGGCCTGGCCGGGCACATACAAGTTTGCCACCTGTTCGAAGATTCATCCGGGTAGTTGTAAGAAAGGCAAGTGGCTATGATATGTGTTTCTTCAAGGTACTTACAACCCTACTTCTAACTACCCATGACCTTCAAGTAGAAGTAGGCCGAGAATGTTGAGAATTAGAGTCGGCCGTTGAGTTTGGATTCGAGTCGGGTTGAAGTAGAGGTTGAGGTAAAGCTGCAAACACGCGGATACATGCTGTAAACATGCTGTAGTGCCGAAAAGTCCCGCTCTGTAGGTCTTGTGCATAAGCACATCCCATCGGCAACCCTAGAAGTTTGATTTCTTGTTCTTTTTTGGGGTGAGGCCTCCGAGCATAGGGTTAGAAGGTAGGAGTAGGATCCTGTATAACTAACATGTGAAGTAACCATACTTAAGGCCTAGACCTGACCACCCTACCCCCAAAATGCTATGGTGCTTGTTACAAGAGCCCCAAGAAGCCTCCTAACTGGAAAACGCTAGGCCCCAAACCCTAACAAACAAAAACATAGCAAACCCAAAGCCAAAAACAAAAGCCAAAAGCCCACACCGAGCGACAAAAACAACACCACCGAACGCCTAAACCCTCATACCCTAAACCCCATCAGCAAAAAACCCTGAAATACTCAAAACCCTAATTAAGCCCACGGCACCCCCAGCCCACCCCCCCCTCCCCCCCCCACCGCCCCAAGCCCTGAGCCCTAAACACACAAACAGGGCAGCAAATGAGGATTCAAGGTCGAAAACCCCCTGAACCTGCTACCGCCTCAGCGAGCCCCCGGTGCAAATCTTCAAAACCTGGATCATCCTCTCTCAGATCTCGCTAGAGTACCGGCGGGGTACGGCAAATACAAATGTAAAATAAAAATGTATGAACATATATACATATATACATATATACATATATACATATATACATATATACATATATACATATATACATATATACATATATACATATATACATATATACATATATACATATATACATATATACATATATACATACATGTATACATACACATATACATATATACATAAAAATACATATAAATATATATATATATATACACATATATACATATATACATCTATACATCTATACATCTATACATCCATACATCTATACATCTATACATCTATACATCTACACATATATACATCTACACATATATACATCTATACATATATACATCTACACATATATACATCTATACATATATACATCTATACATATATTAAATATACATATATACACATATACACATATATACATATATACATATATACATATATACGTATATACGTATATACGTATATACGTATATACATATATACATACAGACACGCATCACATATATCCATATATACACATATACATGTATACATGTATACATGTATACATATATACATATATACATGTATACATGTATACATATATGCATATATACATGTATACATGTATACATATATACATATATGCATATATACCTATATACATATATCTCCCTTGTATATATGTAGCATATTAGGCTTAATATATCTAGACCCGGGAGTAGCCTAGGAATAAAAGGGTGCCCTTTTTGGTTTTAAGGGGATTATAAGGGAACCCCAACCCTAAAAAAGGAAACAAGGGCCTACTCCCGGTCCTAGTATATCTATAGAATAGCAAGCCGGTCTTTTCGCGCTTCTGCGGGGCCGCTTCCGCCCGTTGGGCGCCAAGCAGCTTCTTGCCAAGCCGATGCACCATTATGGGTTTAGGGCTTGGGGCTTAGGGCTTAGGGTTTAGGGCTTAGGTAACTGCAACTCTGAACAATGGAGCATGGCAATGTGAGCTATGGTGCAAGAAGAAGGGCTTCTCAGCTGGTCGCAGGCTAGGACGAAGAAGAATTTTTTAGGGGATAGGATTAGGGGGACCCTTGGGGATATAGACCCTCTGAATAAGGTCCTTGCTTAAGAGAGCCACAAGAGGGTTCAGAAAGGGGTCCCTTTTAAGGCTTGTCCTACCTAGAGTTTATAGTGGTCAGAGGGCAGGATGAAGACCTGAAACCCTAAACCTTAAACTTGCTCCTGTTGGCTGCTCGAATGTTCAGTCTGCCCGCCCCACCAGCCATGCAAGTAACGCATCTCCTGGGCTAAGACAACCTTTTAAAGGAGTCGAGAACAACCTGGGTTTAGGGGTGTAGGGCTTCCGGGTGATTATGCATGAGTTCCTACCCAAAGGCTCCAATGTAGTTCCTTTGTGGGTTAGTTATAGGGGATTCTAGTACACTACCCCAAAAAGGTACTACATAGGAGCCTTTGGGTAGTCGCCACCCCCGCCCCGCCAGATATTATTAGAGTTTCCCTACTTTTGATCCCACTAAAACCTGCCTATGAACCTCCAAGTAGGCCAGGACTTCGCTTGGGGTGTAGGGTTTAGGGTTTAGGGTTTAGGGTTTAGGCTCTAGGGCTGTGAAGGTTGAGGGTTTTCTGCCGACAGCCTTGTGGGAAGCCCGCGTGATTCCGCAGAATCTGATGGAGGTGGCGTTTTCCAGGTTCACCTGCGCCTTTGTGAGTTCCCTATACGATGATGTACCGTGTAAAAAGGGCTAAGTGTGACCTATAGCCTGAGTGTCGACTAAAACCCAACACTGATGCAGAAGCTCCAAATAGCCCAAAGTAGGTATTGAACAACAATGATACACCATATCTACATGTATTCCATTTGCTGATAGTTCTCCTATATTTACATAGGTGTACGTATTCTGTGAATATGATGTGCGTATACACTTGTCTACTTTTCGCGTATGTCATGCAAATAAACTTTGCCAACTTACTAACACCTGCTCATAGACTGCAGACTGAACAGTCGGCACAGTGCTACTAATTGCTGAAGAACCCCCCGTATAATATTCTTCCTTATACGGGCAATATGGGGAATGTTTTCCTGAGAAGGGAAATTATTCTGCCCAACCCAAGAGTGTCCCTTGCGTGCCCAACCCCTCAAAACCTCAAATCTGTGGGGCGGGGATGTTCGAAGTAAAGAACAATATGACTTCTGTTTTAACATTATTTATTATTACTGATTTTTATTTATTATTAGTTTTTTTTTTTTGGGGGGGGGGGGGGGTTCTTAAGGAAATAGTAGAGTACTGAGTGCTGCTTGTATTCATGCAGTCTCAGGGTACACCTCGGCAGGCCCCGGCGACCCCGGGAAGAGGCCGCAACGCTCTCAAGCTCTAATTGTGGAGACCGTGAGTCTTGCACACCGGCGTTTTGGCTTGGAGGGTTTCAAAGGGTTTCGGGTTTGGGGCTTAGGCTTTCGGGTTCAGGGTTTAGGGTTTGGGTTTTAAAGTTCAGGTTTGTCTTCTGATGGGTTTGCGGGCTCTTCTCTCGCTCTCTCTCTGCCTTTTCTCTCCTCTCCTAAATGCCCAAAACTCAGAAGCCCTAACCGCTGCCACCGAAAGTGCGGAAGCCCTTCCTCCGCCTCCGCGCTAAGGCGTGGAACGGCTAGAAAACCTAAACCCTCAACCTTGGGAGGGTAGCTTAGGGTGTACAACTGTAAAGTTCAGGGCTACGATTTAGGGATCGGCACGTGGACCTCGAACTCATCTCTTTTCATAACGGCCCTTCTGTTCCTTGGAGCTTGCGATTAGGAGAAACTATAACCCTAAACCCTAAACCCTAAACCCCTAACCCTAAACCCTAAACCCTAAACCCTAAACCCTAAACCCTAAACCCACAGATTTCTGGTGTGCCTGCCGGACTCACGTCATCCAGCCTAGGCAGTCCTAAGAGCAGCCTTATTAAGAGCGCTTGGAACAACGGATCCTTCTGATATGGGTTCCCCTAGGTTTAGGTTTTCAGGGTTCAGGGTTCAGGGTTCAGGGTTTAGGGCTTAGGGTTTAGGGTTTAGGGTTCAGGGTTTAGGGTTTAGGGTTCAGGGTTTAGGGTTTAGGGTTTAGGGTTTAGGGGGAACCCATGACTTCTGATACTTGCAGAATTGCCTCTCGTGTTTGGGCCCTTGTTGTGGCAAGGCGTGGCTTGGCTGTGCTTGCCGGTGACGCAGAGGTGCTGCAGGCTCCGGGGCTTGGGGCTTTTAGGGTTTAGGGTTCAGGGTTTGGGGTTTAGGGTTTAGGGTTTAGGGCTACTTGAAGGTTCATGGGAAGTTATATATGTCGGGGTGTAAGTAGGGCACCTCTAGTTGAAACCCCACTTCCCTGGCAACCCTACTTCTAGCTGCCCATGAACCTCCAAGTAGGGTTTAGTGGTTCTTGTGTCTCAATTGAAGCGGCTTCGCTGTGCACTTCGATAAAAGGCTCCCTTTCACAGCGCACCTCGCTCCGGGCTATCTCTACATGATCTCAAGCGCCCGCAGATGAAAGGGAGGCCACTGGCTGAGCTCGACGTTCTGAAGCTGACTTAGATGTTTCGGGTGGCCCTAAACCCTGTGCATACTCAGAATGCGCGCTGCGGGTGCGCGCTTCAGAAGTCATGAGGCTGTTAACCACCACCACCACCACCACGACCCCCCCTCCAATTTTTGGGCGTTGGGTGCTTCTGTTTTATCAATGCAAACTCTGACTCTATTGTTTGAGAATTTAGGCCTCACATGTATGCCTACAGAAGGAAGGACCCTAAACCCAAATCCCAAACGCTAGCCAAACCCCCCTCTTCTGCTCATTGGCACTGCGGGTCCTCGCCGCGGCTGCTCTTCCTTTGGAAGAACCCACCACTGGTGCGGGGCTGATCGAGACCAGGGCTTCTCTTGGCCTATACCACCACTTTAAAATTAATTGCGGCTTTTCGATCAACCCTCTGAACGACATCCACTGGCAACGGAAGCGTTCTGAAGGCCAAGAGCTAAGGACTTAAGTGTTTGCTTGGAGGCTCATCGGTAGCTATGAGTGGGGTTATATAATTCAAACTGGTCATAGCCGTGTTTCGGGCACCCTATAACCCTTATAACTACCGCCACCCAGTAGGGCTTTAGGGTTCTTGGGAACTAGAAGACGCGAAGTTGAGTGAGTTTGGTGGCGAGTGCCGCCGAAGGGGTGTTGCACAGACAGGTTAAGTCTACTTGAAGTTAAGTTTACTTGGTTCAATAATACCCACCAAACTTACATTTGAGCCTCTTTGGGCCGGGCTTGTCACAGAGAGGGATTAGGGTTTAGGGTTTAGGGAGTAGGGTTTAGGGTTTAGGGCTCAGGGTTTAGGGTTCAGGGTTTAGCTCGGCGTTTGAAGCCAGTGGGAGTCATAACAGTGTGAACGGCATGCCCCTGCGACCTGCCCGCCGTGATCCAGGACAGAGGCTTAGCCAGGGACTGTTTAGCAAGGGACTGTTTTAAGCCTTCGATATGACGGGGGTGATGGCATCTTGATGACAGCGAATTCCGAAGTTGTCTATAGGGGCTCTGGCACTGGGGTGGTTTCGGCTCCCTACAGCCGCTGCATCCTGCATTGCACATGAAGGGTTCGGGGTTTAGGGTTCTGGTATTTTGCTGAAGAACCCCCAACCCCTCCCTCCCCACCCCCAAACAAATGATAATAGCAAGAGAGAATATAACAATGCCTATATTGCCCGTATAAGGAATGATATTTATTTTTGTTTGGGGGGGGTTCTGAAGCAAATAGTAGGGTTTCGGGGTTGCGGCTTCCTTTCCGAGACCCTAGAAGGGCGACAGGTTCTGCTTTGGGTCACTTCAAGGCTCATGGGGCGGTGGTAAGTAAGGTTCTGGGTACCCTAAATCAGGTTATAGCCAGTTATGATTATACTTGCCCTACTTAAATAGCCAGTCCTGATTATATTACCCGACTTACAACCCCGCATGTAGCTGCCCCCTGAACCTCCAAGTAGCCCTAAACCCTAAACCCTAAACCCAAACCCTAAACCCCACAATTGGCGGTGCGGGGCATGCCGTCGTCTACACACAGACTTCGCTGGGCGTTTTCTCGGTGAGGCATCGCAGGGCAGGTGCCATCAGAGAACGGCAGTGGGCAGAATGGTTGTTTAGGGTTTAGGGTTTGGGGTTTGGGGTTTAGGGTTTAGGGTTGTGCAGCACGAGGTGTGGAGTTTCTGGCTTCATGGGAACTATCTTCGAACCGAAGTGGGCTGTTTGGGGCCGAGGAAAGCCCTCGTTCTGAGAGAAAACTTCAGTAGCGCCCGCGCCCAGCGGAGAAAGTAGCCGTGGGTTCATGCTGTGCTGGCTCTGGGTCTATCCACGTTGCTGACTTCGAGGTGTTTCAGGCGGATGGCTGTATAGGATCTAGGCCACATCTAGAACTTCGCACAGTTTACACACTGGGGCTACAACCATGGTGGCTTTGGGGACGGAGGGCTGAGGTTTGCAGGGATTCGTCGGAACCCAAAGCTCCTAAACCCTACCTATAAGCCCCTACCTTAAGAACCCAAAAAGGCCTACCAGAAAGGACAGGCTTGGGGTTTAGGGCTTGGGCTTCCCAAGGCAAGCCAGTCCTCGATGGCACCTCACTGCTGGTATTTGCCCGTACGTGGGCCGGGCATGGCCGACCCGGTATTTGACGGATAACTTGCCGCGATCTCGGCAGTCTTGCAGGATCCCCTCGTGAACGGCTCGGACGCATGGAAAAAAACAGGAGCCCTTAATGGGAACCCCTGCCTGGGACCCTATTTACCTACAGTTTTAAGGGTTATGCCTGCCAACTACTAATCCCTAAACCCTAAACCCTAAACCCTAAACCCTAAACCCTAAACCCTAAGTAGGGTCCCAGGGTTCAGGGATAGGGCACTTACTACTCATCTGTAGGTAAATCGGGTCCCAGGTATGTACCTTAGAGGGGGCCGGCACTGGGATCCCGCGAAAAAAGCCGAGGCTCAGCCTGCCTGGAGCTGGGGTTTAGGGTTTAGGGTTTAGGGTTTAGGGTTTAGGGTTTAGGGTTTAGGGTTTAGGGTTTAGGGTTTAGGGTTTAGGGTTTAGGGTTTAGGGTTGAGGGTTTAGGATTTAGGGTTTAGGGTTTAGGGCTCAGGGCTTTCATGTGGCCTTCGAGGCCCTTCCGCGGCTTCGCAGGGATCCAGGACGACAACCCGAAACACCCGCTACGTTCCCTGTATATACATATATATATATATATATATACGTGTATATATGTATGTATATGTATATGTATGACTTAGAATTATATATGCGTATATATATATATATACACTTTTGTTACAATACATTATACAAGATTTTATTAGAGAGAGTGAAGGTGTGGCCACGCATGTCTCAACAAAAGACCCCAAACACGTTTGGGTTCAGGAGTCAAATTCTTCTTCTGGTGAAGGAGCTCTCTATTCCCTGCTTCTGGGGACTTATCCCGCTGATTCTAGTACCTCGGGCCCTGGCCGGCTCCAAGCAATCTGTGGCTGTTACCCCGCCTTCAAGCAACAGCCCTGACAACTGGCAGGCTCCACCTTGGGGTCTCTATCTTGGCCAAGATAAACCCTAAACCCTAACCCTCAACCCTAACCCCTAACCCCTAACCTCTATATAACCCCTAAACCCCAACCTCTTACTGTTTCCCTCGCTCAGGGGTCGTGGGGGGGCACAAGGGCGGGGGCCCTGTAGTCTCAGCTTAAACGGGAACCTCAACCCTAAGCAAAGACTAAGGGGCCTACTCTGGTCCTAGTGACCCTAAACCCTAAACCCCCAAAGAAAACGGAATAAGGGCCCACTCTGGGTCGTAGATTTGATGCGCCTCCTAGACTCCACTTTGGCCGAACAGTGACTTGACATTCTTTCAGCCCCTACAGTTTGGGGTGTCTAAAAGCCCTAAACCCTTCAGACCCCTAAACCTGCAGTCCTCAATTCCCGCGTAAGTCCTGGTTTAGGGTTTAGGGTTTAGGGTTTAGGGTTTAGGGTTTAGGGTTTAGGGTTTAGGGCTAGGGTTTAGGGGTTAAGGGGAAATGCAGCTCTGCCAGCCGATAGGCGAATCCTACTGTGCCTCTTAGCTGTGGCGTGGCAAGGAGTGCGAAGAGCTTCGAGTTTCTGCAGTAACCTTTTAGGGTTTAGGGTTTAGGGTTTAAGGTTTAGGGTTTAAGGTTTAGGGTTTTCTACTATTTGCTGAAGAAGCCCCCCCCCCAAAAAAAAAAGAGTTAGTCCTTGTATTACCCTTATAAGGAAGAGTATGTATCTATACTTATGGGGGGGTTTTTTAACAAAAACTAGTTTCACGGCTTGGGGATTAGAGATTACCATGTCAACTCAGAGGGCTCCGTAGTACTTATCAGGTTCTTGGGTTCCAAGCCCAAAGCCCAGAAACCCGCAACATCCCAACCCTAAACCCTATAAATCCCAAACCCGGATGACCCGCTCTTCGCAATCCCTGGGCCCTGGCGGAACGTTGGCCGTGAAACGGTACCTGAGGCGTGTTTACGATTTGTAAGGTTTAGGGACTTTGTTTTCAGGGTTCAGGGTCTTGTTCATTAGTGGGCCTTGGTGTTTTAAGGGTTTCCAACTCGAACGTACATACCGTGGTATAAACAAAAGTGGGCTTGCGGAGATTGCCTCTTGGTTTTGTGGAAAGCTCTGGGTGCATCTTAGAATGATTCACCATACCCCAAACCCCTACCCCGTAACCTAGAACAAGGCAAATAAAACGAAGTCTAGGGGAGGATTTTACCATGACCATTCATTTCTATTAAGGGTATGCCCCAGGGGTATGTTGAACATCTTTTAGAGTGCAGGGCGTAGGCTTGCTGGAGCCGATGCTTTGGAGGCCAAACCTGGATGCCGCCTTTGGTGGGTCTTCAGGCAGGGGTAAGAGCGACTTCGGATATGATCCGAGATCTTGAGCTGTGTGCAACGTCTGTGCTTAGCCTCGTGACGCCTGAAACCTTGAACCCCGGTGGTAGCACGGGAAGGGGAACGAGGGGGAGGGGGAACCAGCCAGCAGCAGGCCAATGTGTTGCCAAGCGCTGACAAAGAAACATGGCTCTTCCGTGGCCACTCGCAGAAGCCCCACAACGCCATTTTAGCATGTTGCACAGCATTTCTGGCCATTCTGGCCAAACAAGACCCAAAAGCAAGTTCAGAGGTTGGAGGGTTGGAGGGTTGTGGGGGGGGGGGGGGGGGGAGCGGGGAGCAGGGCTCATGTCTGACTCAGGGGCTTCCGTGGTGGAGGCGGGTGGGGGCGAGGGGGGGGGTGATGCCTTCTTTTGTGGCTGGGCGCATCTTGGGGGGGGGGGGGGGGGGGTGGGTGGCTTAAATAGGGTCTATTTGGAAGCTGGGACTCGGGTTTTCTTATAGCCATACACGTTTCCACGAGGGTACGCTGCTGTCACGTCAGTCGTACTATGGAGGCCTCAGGAACAAGAACCAGGTAGTTCCTCTTTTCTCTTCTCTTTTTCTCCTCAATCCTAAAGTCGAAGGCTCTCGTGAGGAGAAGAGAAGGGAGAGAAGGAGGGAAAGATAAGAGGAACACGATTTTCATGGGAAGAGCCAAGAAAAGAATAGAAGAGAGATAAAACAAGGCGCAAAGAAGATGGTACTCTTCTTTATCTATCCTCTCTCCCTTATCTCTCCGTTCCCTCTGTCTTTTCGAAATGAGAAAAACAAAAAGAAAGATGAAAAGAAGAAGGGTTAGGAAAAGAGCCGAAGAGATAGGCCGAAAAGAGGGGTATGGTGAAGTACGGCAAAGGTCCACGCACAAGGAGTCACCTTCTGCTTACCCTTCCACTGCTTGATTTTACAAGCTCCTTTCTTGTGTTTTATCAGTTAAAATTAAAAGGAAACAGAAGGAGAGAAGGGAAAGGGAAGTGAGAGAGGAGAGACAACAAGGAGGCCATTTTAATTTCCTGTGAGTTATCAAAAGGAATGCAATATTATGGGAAGAGCAATGGAAAAAAAGAGTGGAAGAGAAATTAAGACAGGAGAGGGAGGTGCAAAAATAAGGCAAAGAGAAGATGGTGCCGTTTTCATCTCACCTCTCGTTCTTATCTTCCTCTTCTCTGGTTCTTTTCCCTGTGAAATAAAAAAACAAAAGGAAGGACAATGAACATATAAAGGAACCCGTTTTCGTTTTCCGTTTGGGCACAAGGAAAAAAACAGAGGCGATAGGGCGAGAGGAGGGGTTTGCTGAAGCATGGGGAGGGTGTACGGGCAAGGGGCCAACTCCGCCCACTTCCCCCATCCATTGAAAGAGGAAAAGGAACAGGGCCTCCATTCCCCTCTTATTCTTCCTTTCTTGCGTTTTTGTCGTTTAGAAGGGAACAGGAGAAGAGGAGGGAGAGAGAAGGAGAGAGGAGACATAAAAAGGGTTGCATTTTTAATGGGAAGAGCAAAGAAAAGACCAGAAGAGAGATGATGGGAGAAGAGGGGGAGACAAAACAAGGCGCACAGAAAATGGGCAGATAAGAAGAGAGGAAAGGGAATGACCAAGTACAATGAGGAGTTCTTCAATTTCCCTCCCTATCTCTTATGTTACTTTTCCTTCTTGTGGGGTGTCCCTTTTTCTCTTGAAGATGCAGAAAACGATTGAAAAGGACACCCGTTCCATCGCCCATGTGTAGGGAAAGAGAGAGAATCATGAGCATCAGCTGGGCTTGCTGCCAATCCAACATGGGCGTCCCTTTTAATCGCATTCTGTGTCCTTTTTTCTGGCTTGAAGATGCAGAAAACGATCCAAAAGCACATCTGTTGGAGGAAGAGAGAAGGAGAGAGGAGAGATACCAAGGATTGCATATTTAATGGGAAGAGCAAGGAAGAGAATAGAAGACAGATGAATAGAGAAGAGGGAGAGACAAAACAAGGCGCAGAGAAGACGGCACTCTTCTTTATCTATTCTCTCTCCCTTGTTTCTCCCTTCCCTCTTTCTTTTCGAAATGAGAAAAACAAAAAGGAAGAACTATGAGAAGGAGAAGAGTAAGGAAAGGAACAGAAGAGATAGGCCGAGAGGATGAATATGATGGAGTATTATGGAAAGGCTCACGCGCAAGGAGTCACCCTCTGCTTACCTTTCCACTGCTTTATCATATGAGTTCCTTTCTTGTGTTTTATCAGCAGAAGAGAAGGGAAAAGCAAAAATTGAGCCCAACATTTTAGGACCAGGGCTTGCGATCTGACTCTTTGGAGCAAAAATCGATTCCAAAATCTTAGGGACCAGGGCTTGCGATGTTACTCTTTGGAGCAAGAAATGAGCCCAAAATCTTAAAGACCGGGGCTTGCGATTTCACCTTTTGGAGCAAATACTGGGCCCAAAATCTTAGGGACCAGGGCTTGCAATTTGACTCCGTGGAGCACAAATCGACCCCGAAATCTTAGGGACCAGGGCTTGCGATTTGACTCTGTGGAGACCCCGACAACTTAGGGACCAGGGCTTGCGATTTGACTCTTTGGAGCAAAAATCGACCCAAAAATCTAAGGGACCAGGGCTTGCGATTTTACTCTTTGGCGCAAAAACTGGGCCCCAAATCTTAGGGACCAGGGCTTGCGATGTCACTCTTTGGAGCAAAATTGAACCCAAAGTCTTAGGGACCAGGGCTTGCGATTTGACTCTTTGGAGCAAAAACTGTGCCCAAAATCTTAGGGAGCAGGGTTTGCGATTTGACTCTTTGGAGCAAAAACTGGGCCCCAAATCTTAGGGACCAGGGCTTGCGGTTTGACTCTTTGGAGCAAAAATTGAACCCAAAATCTTAGGGACCAGGGCTTGCGATTTGACTCTTTGAACCAAAAACTGGGCCCAAAATCTTAGGGACAAGGGCTTGCGATGTCACTCTTTGGAGCAAAAAATGAACCCAAAATCTTAGGGACCAGGGCTTGCGATTTGACTCTTTGGAGCAAAAACTGGGCCCAAAATCTTAGGGACCAGGGCTTGCGATGTCACTCTTTGGAGCAACAATGAATGCAAAATCTTAGGGACCAGGGCCTGCGATTTGACTCTTTGGAGCAAAAATTGAACCCAAAATCTTAGGGACCAGGGCTTGCGATTTGACTCTTTGGAGCAAAAACTGGGCCCAAGATCTTAGGGACCAGGGCTTGCGATGTCACTCTTTGGAGCAAAAAATGAACCCAAAATCTTAGGGACCAGGGCTTGCGATTTGACTCTTTGGAGCAAAAACTGGGCCCCAAATCTTAGGGACCAGGGCTTGCGATGTCACTCTTTGGAGCAAAAAACGAACCCAAAATCTTAAGGACCAGGGCTTGCGATGTCACTCTTTGGAGCAAAAAATGAACCCAAAATCTTAGGGACCAGGACTTGCGATGTCACTCTTTGGAGCAAAAACTGGGCCCCAAATCTTAGGGACCAGGGCTTGCGATTTGACTCTTTGGAACAAAAACTGGGCCCCAAATAATAGGGACCAGGGCTTGCGATGTTACTCTTTGGGGCAAAAACTGGGCCCCAAATCTTAGGGACCAGGGCTTGCGATGTCACTCTTTGGAGCAAAAATTGAACCCAAAATCTTAGGGACCAGGACTTGCGATGTCACTCTTTGGAGCAAAAACTGGGCCCCCAATCTTAGGGACCAGAGCTTGCGATGTCACTCTTTGGAGCAAAAATTGAACCCAAAATCTTAGGGACCAGGGCTTGCGATTTGACTCTTCGGAGCAAAAACTGGGCCCCAAATCTTAGGGACCAGGGCTTGCGATGTTACTCTTTGGAGCAAAGATTGAACCCAAAATCTTAGGGACCAGGGCTTGCGATTTGACCCTTTGGAGCAAAAACTGGGCCCAAAATCTTAGGGACCAGGGCTTGCGATTTGACTCTTTGGAGCAACTGGGCCCAAGATCTTAGGGACCAGGGCTTGCGATGTCACTCTTTTGGGCAAGAAATGAGCCCAAAATCTTAGGGAGCAGGGCTTGCGATTTGACCCTTTGGAGCAAAAACTGTGCCCCAAATCTTAGGGACCAGGGCTTGCGGTTTGACTCTGTGGAGCAAAAATTGAACCCGAAATCTTCGGGACCAGGGCTTGCGATTTGACTCTTCGGAGCAAGAAATGAGCCCAAAATCTTAAGGACCAGGGCTTGCTTTGGAGCAAAAAACTGAGTCCAAAATCTTAGGGACCAGGGCTTGCGATTTGACTCTTTGGAGCAAAAACTGGGCCCCAAATAATAGGGACCAGGGCTTGCGACGTTACTCTTTGGGGCAAGAAATGAGCCCAAAATCTTAGGGACCAGGGCTTGCGATGTTACTCTTTGGGGCAAGAAATGAACTCAAAATCTTAGGGACCAGGGCTTGCGATGTCACTTTTTGGAGCAAAAACTGTGCCCTAGTATTGGGGGGAGGAGGGCTCGTGATTTAGTATTGGGAGGAGGCCCGGGCTCGTAAATTAGTATTGGGGGGAGGCCCGGCTCGTGATTTAGTATTGCGGGAGGCCCGGGCTCGTGATTTAGTATTGGGGGGAGGCCCGGGCTCGTGATTTAGTATTGGGGGGAGGCCCGGGCTCGTGATTTAGTATTGGGGGGAGGCCCGGCCTCGTAATTTGGAGGCCCGGGCTCGTGATTTAGCCCGGGCTCGTGATTTAGTATTGGGGGAAAGCCCGGGCTCGTGATTTAGTATTGCGGGAAGGCCCGGGCTCGTAATTTAGCATTGGGGGGAGGCCCGGGCTCGTGATTTAGTATTGGGGGGAGGCCCGGGCTCGTGGTTTAGTATTGGGGGGAGGAGGATGCCCCAGCCCCCACCCCCCATTTGGAAATAAATGAATTACTTGAATTAATTGAAATAATTGAATTAATTCAATTAATTCAATTAATTGATTTATGTCCAAAGGGGAGGTGGAATTAATTTAATTAATTGAATTAATTCAATTATTTCAATTAATTCAAGTAATTCATTTTTTCCAAATGGGGGGGATTCCCCAGCCCCCACCCCCCCCCCCTTTGGAAATAAATGAATTAATTCAATTAATTGAATTAATTGAATTAATTCAATTAATTCAATTAATTCAATTAATTCATTTATTTCCAAAGGGGAGGTGGAATTAATTGAATTAATTGAATTAATTCAATTATTTCAATTAATTCAATTAATTCAATTAATTCATTTATTTCCAAATGGGGAGGATTCCCCAGCCCCCACCCCCCCCCCCTTTGGAAATAAATGAATTAATTGAATTAATTGAATTAGTTGAATTTCAATTAATTCAATTAATTCATTTATTTCCAAAGGGGAGGTGGAATTAATTGAATTAGTTGAATTAATTCAATTATTTCAATTAATTCAATTAATTCACTTATTTCCAAAGGGGGGGGAGGGGTGGGGGCTGGGGAATCCCCCCATTTGGAAATAATTGAATTAATTGAATTAATTGAATTAATAGAATTAATTGAATTAATTGAATCAATTCAATTAATTCAATTAATTCAATTAATTCAATTAATTCAATTAATTCAATTAATTCCACCACCCCCTTTGGAAATAAATGAATTAATTGAATTAATTGAATTAATTGAATTAATTCAATTAATTCAATTAATTCAATTAATTCAATTAATTAATTAATTCAATTAATTCATTTATTTCCAAAGGGGGGGGGTGGGGGCTGGGGAATCCCCCCCATTTGGAAATGAATGAACTAATTGAACGAAATTATTTAAACTATCGCGGCTCGATTTGGCCAAATTTTGCCGGGCAGCCTGCGGGCAAAATTTGGCCAAATCGGGCTGCTCTTCGTATGTCATGAGAAATGCGCGGCTCGATTTGGCCAAATTTTGCCCGGAGGCTGCCCGGCAAAATTTGGCCAAATCGAGCCGCGCATTTCTCAGCGCGTACGACGAGCAGCTCGATTTGGCCAAATTTTGCCCGCAGACTTCCCGGCAAAATTTGGCCAAACCGAGCCGCGATAGTTTAAATAATTTCGGTCCTCCAGAAAGGCGCGGCTCGATTTGGCCAGATTTTGCCGGGCAGTCTGCGGGCAAAATTTGGCCAAATCGGGCTGCTCGTCGAACGCGATGAGAAATGCGCGGCTCGATTTGGCCAAATTTTGCCGGGCAGCCTCCGGGCAAAATTTGGCCAAATCGAACCGCGCCTTTCTGAAGGCCCGAAATTTTTAAACTATCGCGGCTCGATTTGGCCAAATTTTGCCGGGCAGCTTCCGGGCAAAATTTGGCCAAATCGGGCTGCCCTTCGTATGCGATGAGAAATGCGTGGCTCGATTTGGCCACATTTTGCCCGGAGGCTGCCCGGCAAAATTTGGCCAAATCGAGCCGCGATAGTTTAAATAATTTCGGGCCTCCAGAAAGGCGCGGCTCGATTTGGCCAAATTTTGCCGGGCAGCCTCCGGGCAAAATTTGGCCAAATCGAGCTGGGGGGGGTGGGGTCTGGGGAATCCCCCCCATTTGGAAATAAATGAATTAATTGAATTAATTGAATTAATTGAATTAATTGAATTAATTCAATTAATTCAATTAATTAAATTAATTCAATTAATTCCACCCCCCCTTTGGAAATAAATGAATTAATTGAATTAATTGAATTAATTGAATTAATTGAATTAATTGAACTAATTGAACTAATTCAATTAATTCAATTAATTCATTTATTTCCAAAGGGGGGGGAGGGGTGGGGGCTGGGGAATCCCCCCCATTTGGAAATAAATGAATTAATTGAATTAATTGAATTAATCGAAATAATTCAACTAATTCAATTAATTCAATTAATTGATTTATTTCCAAAGGGGAGGTGGAATTAATTGAATTAATTGAATTAATTCCAATTACTTCAATTAATTCAATTAATTCAATTAATTCAATTAATTCATTTATTTCCAAAGGGGGGGGGGGTTCAATTAATTCAATTAATTCAACTAATTCAATTAATTCCACCCCCCCTTTGGAAATAAATGAATTAGTTGAATTAATTGATTAAATTCATTAAATTCCAGGGGGAAAGTGGAAATTAAGGAATTTAATGAATTAAATTCTGTCTGTGCAACCCTACAGGACCTAAAATAGGGTCTATTTAGAACATGGCTCTTGTGAATAAGTATACGTTTTGGGGCCTGTTTTCCTCTTGTAAATACGATTCCCAGCTTCCAAATAGACCCTATTTAAGCTGCACACGGGGGGGGGGGGGG
>CAJNDS010002823.1:589969-762469 GCA_905221605.1 Symbiodinium natans
TTAGTGTTATCGTTATTGCTTATAGTATGATTGTTTTTTATGATATATATATATATATAATATTTGTTTATTCATTTTCATAAGTTCGCTGCATGAAGTTGTAGCTTACATGTTTGCATACATACATACATATATATATATACATACATACATATATACTTTTCTTATTATCTTATTTAACCCTTGGCCCAGCAAATGCCTTCAAATCTAGCATACAGCTCAGCGTGCAGGCGAAGGTACACAGGCCGCGTGCGGCGAGCTCAACTCACGTCACGCAGCTTGGTCACTCATCCTGAAACTGGACGGGGATTGGGGCTCAGATTTAGGGTTTAGGGCTTAGGGTTTAGGTAGGGAACCCTAAACCCTAAACCCAGAACCCCAAACCCCATTAGGGCTTTGAGCCGGCGGCCGGGTTCACTTGGAGGTTCATGGGCGGTTTTAAGTAGGATAACTATACTTCAAACCTTACTCAGGGTACCTATTGCCCCACTTGTAGCTACCCATGAACCTTCCATGTAGGGTTCAGGGTTGAGGGTTCTCCAAAAAAAGGAGTTCGCACCTGCTATTGGAATTCGGTGTGGTACGTTGGGCCCGAAAGAATGTTCTACTACTGGAAGGTTCGCCGGTAGTTCTAGCTAGGGTGGGTCAGAAGTACCTTACACAAGGTTACAACCGGTTATAGCGGTGGCTGCGCTGCTTGTATCCGCACTTACAACTACCCATGAACCGCCAAGTAGCCCTAACCCCTAGACCCTAAATCCTAAACCCTAAACCCGAAACCCTAAATCCTAAACCCTAAGCCCGAAACCCTAAACACTGTCAAGCCCAACCCGCCCCAAGCGACCCCCGAGGGTTTAGGGTTTCGGGTCTAGGGTGTTAGGGTTTAAGTTCGGTTGCAGGTCCCAAGATTTGGGCCTTCATGTTTAAGCCAAGGGCTTGTACAGTGTTGCGTGGGAACATTCTGTTCAAGTAGGTGCAAGGTCACTCCCTGGGACCCTATTGACCACAGATTAGGAGTAAGTACCTATTTGGTAGGCATAACACTTAAAACTGTAGGTCAATGGGAGTTTAGGAAAATATCGGACCCTAATACCGACGCCCAAATAGTAGGATTCCCTTATAATAAGGATCCCAACAAGGTAAGGACCCCAACAAGGTGCCCCTAGTTTCGGAAACCCCAAATAGGGTCCCAGGTCCAGGAACTATACTGAACTTGGCACCCTAGCAAAAATCACCATGTTAACTGTTCCTCAGGGAGTATAGTAACCAACAAATATTTCCAAGTACCCCTACGGGAAGAGTTCAGGGCGTGTCGGGGTTTAGGGGTCGGTGCAGTGCTTAGGGCAGACACTTTTGCCAAGCGGCCCGGCTTTAGCCATGAGGACCTGGCAGGGTTAGAGCTCTTCCATAAACCCTAAACCCTAAACCCTAAACCCCAAACCCGAAATTCTCGGCTTCGGGTTTTGGGGTTCAGAGGTTCCTCGTTCTCAGGTTGGGTTTAGGTATTCGAAGCTTGTGTGTGTGCTCTGGGGTTAGAGGGCTCCAGGGCTTTAGAAAGGCCTTGGGGCTTGCAGCTACAGGGTTTAGGGTTTAGGGTTTAGGATTTAGGGTTTAGTAAGCATCGGGGAATCTGCTGGGAGCTTGAACGTGCTCAGCGAATCCTGAAAGGGGGGGGAGGGGTTAGGGGGGCGGCGGGGGGGCGGGGGGGCGGGAGGGGAGGGGCGGGGGCGACCCCTAAGATTGTGCCCCTCAGCGGTTGCCCTTAGTACACACCTAACATGCCCCTTATCTTACCTTGGGAATCTGAACTAAGTGTCCCCCAAACCGACCTTAGGGGCCCAAGGTCGGGTCAGATGTACGCAGTCCGGAGAGGGGCTTTATGGGTGTGTCTTCCTGCATGGGCTATTATGCCCTATAGTATGGGGGGCCTTAATAATTGAAACAGGGTTTTGGTGATTATAGTACGTTTATAGAGGGACCATAAAGGAACATTTTTAGCAATCATTCCGACCCTATAGTAACCCCTTGACACGGCCGTTTATAGGGTTGGTTAGGGGGGATCAGAAGGCCCGGCTTCGGATTGCAGGCTTTCGAGGCTGGGGTTCGGTCCGAACCCCTCCACTCTCCCCAGCAGCCTAGATCCGAAGTCTTGGAAGGAATCTTCCAGATGGGCTTAGCTTACTGTCTAGCGCCCCCCCCCCACCATCTGCAACCCTAAACCGTACACTCCAAGCTCCGGATCCCGGCTCTTTGCTTCTTCCCTAAACCCTAAACCCTAAACCCTAAAACCTAAACCCTAAACCCTAAACCCTAAAACCTCAAACCTAAAACCTAAAACCTAAACCACGGCTTAGGGTCCAGGGGCCCAAGGCCCTAAAGGCGATCTTCGGTTGAGTTGGTGTGTAGCTGTTCCATCCGAAGCCTGAAGCCTCAAACCATAAGGGTTAGGGGTTTAGGGTTTAGGGCTTAGGGTTTAGGGTTTAGGGTTTGGGGTTTAGGGTTTAGGGTTTAGGGTTAACACACGGAAGTCTTGGTTCGATTTGCCAAAGAGACTCCCTCAACCACAAGGCACCTAAGACGGCTCCTTACAGGAATGAAAACCTTATTTACCCTAAAACCCGAAACCTCGGACACAGGAGCTTGAGCTTAGGATTTAGCCCTAGACCCAAAACCCTAAACCCCAAACCCCAAACCCTAAACCCGAAACCCTGACCCTGAACCAAACCCTGAACCCCTTAGAGCCTACGGGGGCCCTGCACAAGGCAGCGCCGTGCGCCTTCAGCACCGAGCTGGTGTCTGAAACAGACCTCGCTCCTGGGGGATTGGTCTTGGGTTTAGGGTTTAGGGTTTAGGGTTTAGGGTTTAGGGTTTAGGGTTTAGGGTTTAGGGTTTGGGGTTTGGGGTTTAGGGTTTAGGGTTTAGGGTTTGGCGTTTAGGGTTCAGGGTTTGGGGTTTAGGGTGTAGGGCTTTTGCAAGGCTAAGGGGGCTGGGGGGTTTGAGGGGTATAGAGAGACTGCCCTTTAGCTGGCCGGCTTAGGGGCTTCGTAGGGGTTTAGGGATTGGGGCTTATGAGGCTGCACCCCGCTTGCTCTCTCAAGAGACCCGTGTAAAGACTCCTCTCCACACCCAACCACCGAACCCTCGGATAACCCCAATTCCCTAAAGCCTTTTTCCCCTGCAACCGAAACACGAAACCCTGAAACCCAAGCCTAAGTGACATGCTTCTTGGGCTCCGACAGACAAAGTTAGAGAACTTCAAGAAAACATTTGGGGGGGCCGGGGGGGGGGGGGGGGGTTGTCGAAAAGACAGGGGTTTCTCGGGTGTGGGGTGTAAACCAGGCCACGTGTGCGACTAGATGAGTTCTCCTCATAGCTTGGGGTACCAAAAAGGGTTCCTGCATTATACAACGAATTATTTTCATGTTTGAAGGTTCACAGGTTCTTCGGTATTGGGGGTTCCTGCTCAGCAGGGTAGCTGAAACAACACGCCTAACATGAGGCACGCGGGCGATCAGGATTTCGAGGCTGAGCTAACTCGAGAGACTGTGGGGGCTTAGAGTACTCGAACGCATAAGGAGCATGCAAGACTGAGACCCCCTTAAAGAAGCTCATTTGCTGGATCACCCCCCCCCCCCTCTTGGGGTGTAGTGGAGAGGTCAGGGGTTTAGTAAGACTTGCACACCCTGTAACCCTAAACCCTGAACCCTAAGTCCCATGGATCCTGTCCCTCAACTCTATGAACCCCACACCCTAAACCCTAAACCCTAAACCCTAAACCCCAAAAACGCTCAACATCTTGGCCAGGTGGCTGGCGAAGCTCCTGCAGCTTTGAGACTTCGGGCTTAGAGCATCCGGCTTCCGGCTAAGGTTCATGGCAAGATTAGGGTTTAGGGTTTAGGGTGTAGGGTTTAGGGTTTAGGGTTTAGGGTATTCTTCATCCCAATCATGAAAGAACCCAGCCCTACAGTACAAGTGCTGCTGTCCCTTGTGGCCACTTTGTGAGTTTGAGGGGGTGGGGGGGGTACAGACCCCTAGACAAACCTCACCGCGAAGACCTCTGATTTTGATTCAGGGCTTTGCGTGTGAGGGCGTAGGCTTTGGACTCTCAAAGGTTCAGGGTTTACGGTTTAGGGTTGTAGGGTTTGAGGGCTTTTGGCTTTGTGTTGCAGAGTCCGAAGATGGATGGTTGACAATGGTTGACACTCCAGTTTTCTGGGGCAGCTACAGGTTTAGTTTCCTTATGGGGGAACTACCCCAACATGGTTAAATGTCACGCGACTGCTCGGCAATTGCCGAAACCATAGGGAAAACGTATTATTTACAGCTCGCATCCTCTGAGCACTACGTTTGAACTACGCCAAAGCAAAGGATACAGGGCTATCACTGGCAGTCACCAACACTGAAGAACTTGTGCAGGCTCATGCTGCTGGCGCAACAACTACCAACCTACTTAGTTGCTGCGTTCATAAGCCCCAAAAAAGTGTACACTTTCAGTTCTATAGGGGATTCTAGTATCCCAAAAAGTGTAAAGTGTGCTCACTTAGCTACTAAACCTAGCAGCACCTCAAAAGCCAACCCGTCCGATCGAACCTCGAAGCAACCCTTAGCATTCTTCTCGTTTCGAACTTTAAGGATGTCTTTCTTTCCCCTAGTTGTCCAGTAACCTGGGAGAATTAAAGGTTCACCTTTGGGATTATACGGGGATTATACTCCCCAAAAACGTTAAAGGTCACCTACTCTACTGCTAGGTTCCTGATTTTTTCCACTCAAGTCTTATTTTCGCAGGCCGACTTGAGCCATTTTGTACCCCCGGTCGACCCACAAACCCAAGGCACAGAGGCACGGAGCTCAGCGCCGGCGCAAGTTGTCCGCATGCGTCTAGGGTTTAGGGTTTAGGGTTTAGCGTTTAGGGTTCCTGGATCCAGAGATCGCCCTGGTTCTGGGAGGGTGACCAGTGCTCCCACAACCGTCATGCCTTCACTTCCCTGGAGCTGCAGCAAGAAAGCTGCTTTGGCTGCACAACGAACTCTCGAAACCCTGCACTCTAAACCTGCAATTCCCTACTGTCCGCTCTGCCCCTCCCCCTTCTTTGTTAACCTAGCCTAGAAACCCTAGCAACCCTAAAATCCCTTAGAAACTCTAGAAACCCTAGAAACACGAAACCCTAACTAGCCAAGCGCAAAGATCATAGAAACCATCAACCCTGAAACCTAACTAACCAAGCTTAGAAACCCTAGAAACCCTAGAAACGCTAGAAACCCTAGAAACCCGTGAAACCCTAAACCCTCAAGCAACTGCCTCCCTGATCCGTTCGGGAGACCCCAAACCCTAAACCCTAAACCTAAACCTTAAACCCTAAACCCTACACCCTACACCCTAAACCCTCAACCCTAAACCCTAAACCCTAAACCCTAAACCCTAACCTAAACCCCAAACCCTAAACCCCAAACCCGCCTTTTCATGGTTTGCTCGTGAAGCTGCGGCAGGTCCAGGTCGAAGGAGGAGCTAAATGAGCCTCGCCCGACTGTAAAGGGTGTTTGAGGGTCCTTTAGGGTTAAAGGGTTTTGGGTGGTTTTAAGGGCTAAAGGTTTTCTAGGCTTTAAAGGGTGTTTTAGGGTCTGTTAGTTTTTTACGGTGCTTAGGGTTAAAGGTTTTTAGGGTTTCAAGGGCTTTTAAGTTTTTAAGGTGCTTTAGGGCGTTTCGGGTTCAAAGGGTTTTTAGGGTTCAAAGGCTTTTTGGGGTGTTTAGGATTTAAAGGGGTTTTAGGGTGTACAGGGCTTTTGGGGTTCTAGTGTTCTTGGGATTTAGAGGTTAGAATTCAGGCTTTAGTCGGTGCCTTCTTCTATGTCATTGTTCTTTGTTTTTGGGGGCGTGAGGGGGGGTGCACGTCAGATGGTAATTTGAGGTGGTTAAATTCAATGAAGGCTTCAAGGGGTTTAGGGTTTCTGTTCCAAGGGTCTTCAAACTGGGCGTTTCAAGGTTTAGGGCTGGGGCTTAGGGCAGGGCTGAGGGTTTGTCCTTGATGTGCTTTAAGGCTGGGAATTGGAGTTTGTTAGGGGCTTACTGGGAGTGACATGTTGCTGAATGCAGGATCGACTACTCATTCATGTAAGAGTTCATGGCTGTTGACAGGAGCCCGACAGAAAAAAAACAAATTAATCAAGTGGCGCATGGTGGGTCTAGCCGATTTTCGCGACCTCAGCGGCAAGTATCAACTGCCCAACAGCACAGGGGGAAGTTAAGCCCACGTACCTGGCCAACAAGAAGCACAGACAACCTTCTTCCGCGGGCACCAGGCAACTAGCATCCGACATGCACGATACGCTCAGGTTCCAGTGCAGCTGAAGATTCATGTGGATACCTCTCGGGCGTGCGTGCTCTAGAACTCGCCCTCAGCCTGGTTGCTACAGGAAGATTTGGTGAGGGAGGGTTTCGGGGGAGGGTCTACCAGCTTCATGGACAAGCTGCTTCTCCTCCAGCGTGTCATAGCTGAAGGACAAGGGTGTGGAGGAGTTCACGGAGCTTGACCGCTCAGTGCGCAGCGTCGCCTTGTTGACGGCACATGCGGAGCGGTTTAAGGTTTAGGGTTTAGGGCTTAGGGTCTAGGGTTGGAGCGCGAGGCCCCAGTGCCATTGGGGGGGGGGGGGGGGGGGGGGGGGGAGTGGGAAGGAGCCGTGCTTTTGGGGTCCAGGGTTCAGCCTTCATACCGTACACGGAAAACCCCAAGCCCAACTATATATTGTATGTACCATATACATATATATATATATATATTATACATTATATATATATATTATATATATATATATATGTATTATATTCTATTATATTATTATATATATATATATGTGTATGATATTATATATATATATTATTATTATTATGATTATTATTATTATTATTATTATTATTATTATTATTATTATTATTATTATACATATGTACTACTATACCAGAATACGCCCCAGATCCTGAAACACCCGAAGCGTCAACCCTGAAGCCTTTAAAAGCCCCCTAAAGAGCAGGACGCCCAACCCTAAACCCTAAACCCCAAAGCAGGAGGGAGGGGAACCAGACAACCCAGACCCCGCAACTCGGGGAACCAAGGAGCAACCCAAACCAAGCGTACAGTAGCAGGCGAGGAATAGACAACCCAACTCGGCTGGAGAAAGGGGGTCTGGGATCGGAAGTAACTCATGGAGAATAAAAAAGAAACCCCGAGAAAAGGGAAGTCGAGAACTCACCAAGCGTTCTGGACAAAACCCAAGCCGGCAGGCGACGAGTCGACAACCCCAGACCTGCTGGGGGGGGTCTTAGGAGGATGGAAGGGCCTGTGGCTCGGCTCGGGCGGGGGGGTCTGGGCTAGGAAGTGGAGAAAGGAGCAATCAAGCGTTCTGGGAAAAAGCAAGGAGGCAGCCGAGGAGACGACGACCCAGACCCCGTAACGGGCTCAAGGCCGGACGCGAGAGCAAAGGACGAGTATGGCCAGGGCGCGAAGCGGTGTGCCACGTGCTGCAGGAGTGTTGCGCAGGTCCAGCCAAGAGATTTGGGAGTGGTGCCCGAGAACGCCAAATCGCAGGAGAACATGAGGAATGGCACTATGGCTCGGACGGGAGGGAAGGGTCGGGCGCTCGTCGACATAAGACAAGGAAGGCACTAATCCCGACCACCCACACAACCCAGACAGCCCGAACACAACCCCGCTTTGGCTCTGCTTGCCAGTGCTGCCACTATTTTCGAATGGTGCAATTTTTTTAATTGCCACTGTTTGGATTGTACTTGCGAGACCGAAAAGGGCCTCTGGAGCTTTGTACCCCGGCGTTCCCACCGATGTGAAGGTGTGGCCTCATCCAGCGCAACCGACTGCAACCACTATATAATAACCTACTGTCGAAAGGTGGAGGATTAGAACAACCCTCTAATGATCCTGTCTGCGGCTGACGCCATCACAGCGCTTGCTGAGGCCGAAATCCGAGGCCTTTGCGTGTCCCCCGCGCATCCAGGAGCACGTTCGCCGGCTTCATGTCCCGTGGTCGAGGGCCTCGGTCAGGCAGGCCACATGGAACCTGACGCTTGGGAGGTTGCCTCGGTGGCCTTGCCAGTGGTAGAAGGTGTGCAGATCTCCACCGGGCGCCACCTCCAGAAAAGGTACACATTCTCGGCGTCCCGGAACGTGGGCACCAGGATGCCACGAAACTGGAAGATCGCAGCCGCCTCTGGATGTCAACCTCGCGAAGAAGGTAAGACTCCATCTGGAGGGTGCTCCACCCGTAGCGCTCGCCGGTCGGGCCGTGCTCCTGGAGGCTGACGCTTCCGAACCGGCCGGTGCCAAGCAGGCCGAGCTCCCGCAAATCGGCCCTCCTCGGCGGACCTGGTCTTGGCCTGGCGCTTCTGAGCCGCCAGCTGCTTCACCACATCACTTAAATTGCGCTCCAAGCCGGTCTTGTCGAGGCGTCAAGGGCCATGTTCCAGCCACGGCCAGCTTCGCCGCTTGCCTCCGCGCACGGGCCTGGCACATGGCTGCCAGCGTTGCAGGCCATGCCTCACACACTGCCATTGCTCGGAGACGTAAGGCGTGATTGTATCAGAGCCTACTGTCGCGATGTTGCATTCACAACTCAAGCTTGAGCCAAAATGGCTACGGACAAGCTCGAATCCCTAAACCAAGTCCTGTATAGTCCCAAGTGGCGTAGTCCTCATCCGGATGGAGCGAAGGCTGCGTGATCTGCGGCGGTGGGAGGCGTGCTATAAGCAGGGTTCTAAGTGCCCTAAAATACGGTTGTAGCCGCTTTTATTTTCGAGTTACCCTACTTATAACCCCACTCATAACTACCCAAATGGGGGTTTCCAAAAATAGGTATAATCCTGATTATAGGAACCCCCAAAAGGGTACCCCTATTTGGGGAAAGCCCCAAATGAACCTCCAAGTGGGATCTAGGGGTCGTCGGGTCTGAAAGCTCTGACAAGCATGTCGCGAGACCTTTTGATTTGCTTGAACTTTTGGGCCCAAACGTCCCATGTTGGGATGTTCCCCCTAATACTAACAGTCCTTCATAGGGAATATAGTACCCCCTCTTATAATCCCTATTTTGGACTATAGTCGTTTGAGGGGAACATAACAAACGTCCCATGCCTTGAGTAGCCCCTACCCAGGGCCGGATAAAATCCCACTCAGCGGAGTCGGGTTGCTGACTTAGTTGGGGAGTCTTGGCACAAGAAGCCGTTGAATCAAGCCATGTGTGGGAACACAGTTCCCTCTCGTAACAGACTCCTGATAAGCAAAGAGGTCTCGTCTTCTTCAGAACAACCCCCATGATCGAACTAGGTCCCAATGAATCCCAAAAGGAGCTCTAGATCCCAAACCCTAAAGTCTAGACCCCTAAACCCTAAGCCACAAAAATCACATATCTAGAGCCTTATACCCCCCTGTACACCCCCCAAAGTCACATATACCCCCTAAACCCTGATAATACCTCATATAATCCCTTAGAAGCCCCCAATAACCCCTTATGCAGCCTAAATCCCCAAACAGACCCCGAAACCCTAAACCCTACGTAATCCCTAAACCCTAAACCCTAAACCCCAAACCCTAAACCCTGAAGGAGACCCAACACTGGGGATCGGAGCCATGTCGGCAAGCTCCAGGTCGGTGCTCATCGGTGACCTCCGGAGCTTTCTTTTGTTTTGTTAGGGTTTAGGGTTTAGGGTTTAAGGTTTAGGGTTTAGGGTTTAGGATTTAGGGTTTAGGGTTTAGGGTTTAGGGTTTAGGGTTTAGGGTTTGGGGTTTGGGGTTTGGGGTTTAGGGTTTGGGGTATGTGTAAGTTATGTTGTATCAACTAAATCAAATTACTGCTACTGTATCTTGCTGTGACCCGAGGAAGAGCAACATTTCTTGCAGATCCCTGTCAGGGTCCAAGTACCTCACCTTTTACATACTTGGGCCCCAAGCCCTAGCTATATGGGAGGAAATTTAAGGCCCAAGTATTCCCTATTGAGGCACCTAATCCCTGGACCCTAAAGCCTAAACCCCCAAAAGGGCACTTTTTGCGGGGATGATGAGGGCTTAGGGTTTGGGGTCCTCCGGGTTCAGGATGTGGCTTCGTTCAGAGTTGCGGCTTAAGGCCTGTACTTGGAGGTTCCTGGTCACAGAAAAGTAGGGTTATAAGCAGGGCAACCACGCTTGCAGCCTTACTTGGGATACTTATAACCCTACTCCATGACCTACCAGTACTCCTTAAGATGTCCCGAGTTGCGATTTGACGCTTAGGCTCTTAAGGTCCAAAGAAGGCTCTTGGGTATTCGGGGTTTAAGATCGGACGATGCGTATGTCTGCCTAGGCTTTTCAGACCTTCTTGCGCTGATACCTCTTGGAGATTAAAGCCCTGCAGCCTACAGCCTCAACCCTAGATTGGCCTGGGCCTCTGGTTGATTTTTAGGACCTCCCCCAAGAGGGCCCACTCAAACAACAATCATGGGATGATGTACCCAAAGCCCTTTCTACAGTTCAACTCAGAAACTATCTATCTGCTTTCCCCTGTCTCTATATGTACGCATGTATATATCAACTAAGGTATGCAGATGTTTCTCAGGGTTTGCTGCAATTGCTGCCGATACTACAAGATCTGCGGGCAGGGAAGGATGTTGGCTTCCAAAAGGCCAATGCAGGATGTTAGAGCAGCAAGCCTCAACAGAGGAGAACTGGATGCAGGTGAAACACATGCCAAAAAGTCCAGTCCGGAACGCAGGACGACTGTGGTTGCTTTCTTTCGTCATGTAACTGCTATGACCAAAGTTAAGAAACCTTGTATGATTCTTCTTCTTCTTATGATTATCATTACTATGATTGTTTAAAATGTTGTTTAGTTTTTAATTCATTTATGAATTTATGTGGCTTTGTTGTAATTGCAAGTGCGACTATTGTCCGTGAAGTCGCAAAACGTCTCTCCATCCGAGATGCGATGGCATCGGCTTGTACTTCGCCAGGGAGTCCGGGCTCGACTCCACCTTGCGCGCAAGGCGCACCCTAAAATTCGTTAGGGTTTAGGGTTTAGGGTTTAGGGTCTAGGGTCTAGGGTTTAGGGCATGTACCTCATAACTATACACTTGGGCCCCAAAGTCCCCTATATAGGAGGTACTTTTAAGGCTCAATTGTCTACTCCGTATCCCCAAAAGGATGCCTATACACACTCACCAATAGCAGAATTACAGAGCACCCAACATGGAAAGCTGTTGACCCTTCGGCTCATACCCCAACTCCTGACCCAAAGGGTCCACCGCTCGGGAAGCAGGTGCCAAGCAGCACTATCGAGCCCCGGGTGCCTAATGCCCTAAACCCTAAACCTCTAAACCCTAAGCCCTAAAAATCTCATTCTCTACCATTTGCTTAAGAACCGCACAAGAGTAAAAGAAACAAAGATCTCTTTATTATACCCTTAATAAGGAGACATGCTTTTTTGCTTTTCCGGGGTTCTTGAGCAATTGGTAGTCCTACGTGAACAAGCCTCTGCCCCACCTCCCCGCCAGTTAACGACCACTCACATGGTAAGACTAGACCTTTGGCAACATGCAGAGGGGGTTAGACCTTGGACATTGCTAGGTTGCCCAGTCAGCTAGGATTAACAAAGGGTGCCCGTGTTTTGCTTGAAGGGGTTTATAAGGGAACTAAGCCCCCCGCTCCCCCCCCCCCCCCCCCCCCCCCAAAAAAAAAAAAAAAGAAGGAATCATGGTACTACTGGGCTCCCCCTCGGCCCCAAGCGCCTCACGGGGTGACTCGGTGAACGATGTCGGGCAGAGTTCTTGATTCGAACTGTCGTAGACATTCATCATTTCGACTGACAGCGAAACCGCCAACCACAATAGTAGGCATGGCGCCCCGCAAGCCCAGAACTTCAAATTCATCGAGCCCCCCCAAAACCCTAAACCCCAAACCCCAAACCCCAAACCCTAAACCCTAACCCCTAACCCCAAACCCTAAACCCAAACCCCCCCCCCCCCTCAATATGGCCTGAGGCTCCACCTTCTTTGGAGGGGGATGGATGCAGGCCCACCTTGGCACGGACCAAGGGCGGTTTGCAAACAGAAAGGGCACCACCCTATCTTCGGAAACCCTCAAGAGAAAGGGTTTAACATTTAGGGTTTAGGGTTGAGGGTTTAGGGTTCCTGAGGGGCTTGGAGGTTCGGGTCTCTGGCACCTGGGTAGAAGGTTTTTGCATTTTGATTTTAGCCAGAACTAACTAGGCTCCGGGGATTCGGGTTGGGGCTTAGGGTTCAGTAACGGCGGAGCAGCCGAGACCTCGATGACACCCGGAGGACACATAGGAGGTATCTTGTTCTCAGGCATGCCCCAAAGCACGTGATCCGACAAACCCCATCAGCATGAAAGACCCGACCGAGAGGCACCATGGGCCAGTATGGTTCTCGGTACCTAATTCCATAATGTCGTGTAACTTAGCAGCCCAACAACCAGATCATACTAAGGCCCTTTTTGGGAGTGGTTGCTTAAATGAGGAACCCCTAGCACCAGCAACAGGCAAAAGGGTACCACTGCGCCACCAAGGTAAGTAAAACGCAACATATCCTCCAAGCAGCCCTCTAACCCGCATCATCTCCATAGCGCTCGCAGGCTTAGAGTGCAGGGTTTCGGGAAAAGACACCAGGATGGCCCTTAAAACCCTCTGAACAAAGTCTTCCTGAAGATGATCCTCTGAAACACAACATGGTAGCCCAGCAACCATATTATGATAAGGGCACCCTCTTTTGGGGTTGGTTCTTTTGGAAGGGAAACATAAACAACAAAAAGGGTAAAGGAAAACCACTGGGCTATCAAGACAGCAAGGGCAAATGCAAAAAATGCCCCAGGGTCCTGCCGAGAATCGTTTTGCTACGGCAAGGGTGTGGCCGGACAGTTAGTTTACTAGTAATTGCTTAAGAACCCTCAAGAAAAATGAAAATGAATGAATAATACAAACCTTCCTTATAAGGGTGATATAAGGATTAATGTTTCTTTATAAGGGTGATATAAGGATTAATGTTTCTTTGTTCTGTTGGGGTTCTCAAGCAAATAGTAGTCTAGCCACTTTCTTGGGAACATGTCCTTGTCGATGCTTGTGCATTGCCTCTGTTTACCCGCTAGGATCACAAGCTTGCTTTTCAGGGAGGGGCGTTTTCTTTGGTTTTAGGGTTGTGTATAGGAAACCCTAAACCCTAAACCCTAAACCCTAAACCCTAAACCCTAAACCCTAAACCCTAAACCCTAAACCCTAAACCCTAAACCCTAAACCCTAAACCCTAGGGTTTGTCTGACTCATGAGCGAGCCTAAGCAGCAGTCTGAGGTTGGTTCCCCTCCGCTGCTTCCCGAAACTCAGGTACAACTCTCTCTCTCTCTCTCTCTCTCTCTCTGGCTTAAAGGCTTCAAGCCTTAAGAGACTTGGGCTCCAGGAATCTTGAAGAGCCTTAGCCCGGAGACTCCAGGAAGCTAAGCCCGGCCAGTTCCATCCAAAGCCTATTTTAGATTTCCTTACGACATGAGGCCCCAAACACTTCTCGTGACTGGCAGCCCACGGGCCAGACCGTTTCGCTTTAGTAGGTTTGTTTTGGTCCCTGCCATAAGCCTAACGCCGGGGAAGCCTAGCAAGGAAAGCTTCAGGCCGTAAGGCCCCCAAAGGCTTGAGGACTTTCGGGCCTGGCTGCAGATCTGAAGTTGGATGGCTTCCCCCGCCCCAAAATTTGTTTGGGAGAGAGGGGGGGTGGGAGACCCCAAACCCGAAACCCTCAACCCTAAACCCTAAACCCAAGGCCCGGGCAGCCGTGTCAGGATCGCCACGGACCCCGTAGCGCAAACCACCGCGATGGTCATGGGTATCCTGAACCAGTCAAGGGACTTAGGGTTTAGGGTTTAGGGACCTTAGGGGTTCTTCTATAGTATGTGTTGGCATCTACCTTACAGCTTGATTCCCACGGTTGACATGAAGCAACGGTTTCAGCAGGTGTCCTGAAATTCTTTCAGTCAGATGCCTTGCGCACCACTGAACCCTCAACACTAAACCCTAAACCCGGAACCCTGAATTCACTTCCTTGAACCCTAAATACCGGCCATGGCGCAGCATGCCCACCGCACCGTCAGACTGCCGTAGCTTGGCGAGGTCGCCCTGAAAGGCAGCCTGCCCGATGGCCGTTCTAAGGCAGGTTTTGTGTCTTATAAGCCCTAAGCCCTAAGCCCTAAACCCTATAAACCCTAAACCCTAAATTGGTTTACAAGCCTCTAAAACCCCTCTGGGTTTAGAATTTAAAGGCAACCCGTAGCTCTCTTCCTAGCCGTTTTGGGTTTGGGGGTTTAATCCCCAGAGATCTCGTGGGGAAGCGCTTTTTTGGTAGAGGGAGCTCAGGTAGGGGGGGGGGGGGGGGGGGAATTTGGTCCATGGGACCCCTGAGACACAGAACATGGGGTTTCGGGCCTGAGAGGAGGTTTCATGGGTTTGAGAGTTTGAGGTTTCAGGGCCTGCGTGGACCTTGAGGGTATGTATAGGGTTTAGTACAGGGCTTCGGCTCTCTGGGAATCACAGGGGGGTTTAACGGTGGTTGCTCGGTCAGCGCGATTGTCACCAATTCCAACCCCCCCCCAAGTTCTATCTCCTTGGAGCGAGCAGCTTTGCGGTATTCGTACCACTTGTCATGCGGTGGTGTTGACTTTCAACTGTTGTGAGAAACTTTCTGCTTGACGGTTTACTACTACTTGCTTAAGAACCCCAAAAGAATGCAAAATAATATTCCCTATATTACCCTTAAGAAGAGTCGGCGTCAAAATTACTTGTTTAAGCCTTGCTTTTTTTCAATTAGCGCGTCCCGTATCGTTTTCCATGTGTTTCACCTGCCGCATTTTTATCCTCTCGTATCGTACAACCCCATCATTTTAGCGCGCCCCCTATCGATCCTCGGGGTTTTGCTGCAACAACTACCCCTTCTACTAAAATAAGGAAGCGGTAATGTTGCACCCGGTTTAGTATCGGCCCCTGCTTTAAAGACAAACTGGCCGAATTATTCAGGACATGCTGACTGTTTGGGAGTCCCTCTTTAAAGACAAATCGTCCGGGCGCCGTAAGAAAATTCCACGTGGCGCGCCTTTAAAAAAGATAACCGGGCATCGCTGCCCCTTTTGAACCTATCTAAACTCCTCCCTATTAAAAACATATGAGCCCCCGGGCCGTGTTATCACAATCCCATCCACCCCCGCGACTGCTCAGGGGGGGGGCGGGGGGGGGCACACTAAACCGGGAGCAACATTAATTTTGACCGCGTCATAGATTTTCTCAAGGAGTAAGATATCCGTCGTGCCGACGGGCGGGGTTCAAACCTGGGTTCTGCGGAATCGGCTCCGGTTCTGAGACCTTCCTCTACTACCCTAAGGGTCCATGTTCCTAAATAGGGAATACTTGGGCCTTAACGTAGCTGCTTTACAGGGACTGTTGGGCCCAAGTATATAATTATGAGGTACATGGGCCCTTAGGGTGATAAAACACTAGTAACATGGCTGAAGTCAACCTGCAACAGTCTGGGCTGATTTCGAGGAGGCTGATGGACAGGAGGCATCATGATGACTCACAACCCCTTCACTTTGTATCACCCCAAAGAAAGGCTATCGGATGGCCATGTACTCATTGGCAATTCCAGCCAATGGTTATCTTCTGTTGCGGAGCAGCAGGGTCCTAAAGTCTACTCACTCAGAACGGCCAGCGTAAGCTGGTAACTGTGTCGCGCAATTTAAGTTGAACAACTTGCAGCGCGGGCAGTGGTATACACCAGGCTAGAAGTACACATGACTTTCTGACCGTTGATTTCGAACATTGGCCATGAACCTTACGAAACCTGCAAACCCGACCTTCTACCTAAGCCCGTATGTCCGTTCCTAGCACACTATACCGTACGATTGAGTCATTACCCTAAACCCTAAACCCTAAACCCTAAACCCCAAACCATGAAAGCAAAACAAATGACAATGTTGGCATCCAAATCTTGTGTCAAGGAGCGAGAAAGGCTTCTGTGCCAATTCCCTGCGCAGCGAACTCCATGAGAAGCCAAAGCCCAGTGACGGGGCTGTTCCTCGGCAAAAGCTGCCCTAGACCCTAAACCCTAAACCCTAAACCCTAAACCCTGAACCCGGAACCCTAAAACCTAAACCCTAGACCTTACTTAGGTTACAGTACTGAAGACCCTACTCATAACTACCCATGAACCTTCAGGTACCTCTAAGCCCTACAAACCCTGAACCCCCGAAACTCGACCCTAAACCCTAAACCCTAGAACCACTGAGCCCCTTGCCGTCCTGGGGCTCTTTGTGGCAACTATGTTGAGTGTTCTACACTCCGTTCACAGGGACTGAGTATGGGGTAATTCCCAGAATAGGGGTACTTTTTATCCCCCAAATAGAATAGAATCAAAAGGGACCCCCCCAACAAGGGTACCGAATATGGGGTTTGTCGAAAATAGGGGGGCCCTAATATAGACCATCGCGGGATTCACTTATCAGGACAACCCCAGTAAAGTACCCCGAATTTCGGAAACCCCCCCATAATTTTACCTTAAGCTGCAAAAGGATTCCTATGAAATGTACGACTACATTCGGTAATCCAGGGGACTAAGGCTCAATGGCTTCAGGGGTCTACAGCTGCGACCCCCAAGAATCCAGGCCAGAAAGCCGAAACCCTTACAGAAAGTATTGCTGCGGAAAGTTGAGAGTCGAGGGTACCCTCTTTAAATGCTTGTCCCATTTGGGGGGCACCCAAGAAGATTCAGGGGCCGTATTCTTAACAGGCACCGGGTAGGCTCGATTCAAGGTCCGGGTCATAACCATCATAAATCCTAGGCCCGAGGCCCCATGAGACCCCTAAGCCATTCCGAAAACGCAAAGAACCCCAAACCCCCATACGGGTTTAGGGTTTAGGGTGTCGGGTTAACCTAAGACCCCTAAAACCCTAATCCGGAAAATTCCGGAGCCCTTAGCTCTGAAATTCAGCTCGGCGTCATGGCCACGGCTAGGAAAGCAGCAGCCGAGACAACGGACATCCGCGGATCCTGCACCCGAGTTGCGAGGCGTGGGGCTCTTGCAGCCTTTGCTTTTCTGTTCTGCAACTGCCCCCGCCCCCCAATGGACCGAGAATGTCTAAACCCTAAACCCGAAACCAAAACCCTAAACCCTAAACCCATCTAAATCTCGAAAGCCTGAACCTTCTGAAGCCAATGCCGGACATCGGGAAAGCCATTCTGCCAGCAGAACCAGCCCCAACCCTGACCTCCTTCCTCTCAGCTTGAGCTTGCCAACGGACTGCTTGAACAGATACACGCGCCAATGTCCACAATAATAATCCGACAGTTCGGGCATGAGTACTTGAGCGTTTCGGATCACAAGGGTACAAGGAGCCGCTCTCCGCAATGACCCTGAACCGCCACAAGCCCCAAAACCCTGCAAAATTGGAGTCCGCACCTCCCCCCACCCCCCCACCCCCACCCCCCCCCCACCCCCCCCCCCCCCCCCCCCCCCCCACCCCCCCCCCCCCACCCCCCCCCCCCCCACCCCCCCCCCCCCCCACCCCCCCCCCCCCCCCAACCCCCCCCCCAACTCGCGCCATGCCTGTGCTGGCGCCCAGTCTGGTAGGTAGGACCTGGTCCAGCCGGAGGTGGGCTTCTGAGAGTGCTCAAAGATCTAGGAGCTTGCTTGCTTGGGATTGTAGGCCTCACGGCTTCGCTGGGCTTAGGGTTTCGGGGCTTAAATTGCGGGTTTTTTGGGTTTTAGGGGGTCCTGGATCGGCCTCTAGTTTCAAGGTTTTTTTTTTAAGCAACGGGAAGTGACATCCTGAACCCATAAAACCTAGCTGTACCCTGCCCCCTCAAAGGCAAAGAGGTGCTTGAAGCTTCAAGGCGAAGGTATGCGTGCATTTGAAAAAGGGTTTTGAACACAGCTTCCTGAGATTAAGTCTACATGAACCTCCAAGCGGAGCTCACAAGCCTACTGCCAAACCTGCACATTAGCAGCAGCATAGCTTCATAGTCGGCCATTTCCCGGAGCTGTGCTCGGATCTTCCGTTTTCGCCCAGGAAGCCCCCCCTTCCCTAGAGACAGAAACCAAGCAGTGTGTGCCTAGGTTGGAAGCCGGCATCCCAAATAGCAACCTCCAAGCGCAAAGGGTAAAACTTCAACGTTCGATCCAAGTGCTGGTAGATCTCACCCAGGATAGCGCCCAGTGTTGCACCTGCGATGTGTCAGGGGAAGAGGCCTGGTTGTTCCACAACTCGCTCCACAAGTGTCTAGACCCTAAACCCTAAACCCTAAACCCTAAACCCTAAACCCTAAACCCTAAACCCAGAAACAGTGACGGTTCCTCAACCTTCAAGGCCCAGGCCTCGACCCCCTATGCAGTCAAGCCCCCTATAGGGTTTAGGGTTTAGGGGTTTAGGGTTTAGGGTTTAGGGTTTAGGGGTTTAGGGTTTAGGGTTTAGGGTTTAGGGATTTAGGGTTTAGGGTTTAGGGTTTAGGGGTTTAGGGTTTAGGGTTTAGGGTTTAGGGGTTTAGGGGTTTAGGGTTTAGGGTTTAGGGTTTAGGGTTTAGGGTTTAGGGTTTAGGGTTTAGGGGTTAGGGGTTTAGGGATTAGGGGTTTAGGGTTTGTAGTAGACCCACTGTCAAGGCCCTATAGGGTTTAGGGTTTAGGGGTTTAGGGTTTAGGGGTTTAGGGTTTGTAGTAGACCCACT
The DNA here is from genome assembly GCA_905221605.1 of Symbiodinium natans. Taxonomy (NCBI): domain Eukaryota; class Dinophyceae; order Suessiales; family Symbiodiniaceae; genus Symbiodinium; species Symbiodinium natans. The sequence goes on from CAJNDS010002823.1 coordinate 608,709, forward strand.
GCAAGGCAAGGGTCGTTGACCCTGAATGGCCCACGACACCCAAAACACGAGAATGGAGGTCCCAGAGCGCAGGCCTAAACCCTGAACACCAGGCTTCGGACGTTGGAGCTGTAGAAACCCGAAGAAACCCTGCGAAAACGTGCAAAGAGGCCCAAAAACCCCCAAAAGCCTCGTGACGGTTCTTACACACCCTAAACACAAACATGCAAAAACCCCAAACTGTAAACCCCACGCCGAAAAATCCAGACAAGCCTCATGATAATCCCTACACACGCTAAATATTTCTTGTACCTCCAAAAGGACACCCGGTATATACACTCACCAATTGACTCACCAATCTTAAAAGGAACTTTTGTACACTCACCAATAACAGTAATATAAACCCTGCTTCATATCAAGGCACCCAAGGAGACCGAGGGCGTGAGCGTCCCACCAGCCGCGCCCGCGCCAATCGCAGCAGCTGTCATCAGCGCTTTGAGCCTTGACCATCGGGTTTAGGGTTTAGGGTTTAGGGTTAGGGGTTGAAAGGGTTTGGGTTTTAGGAGTTCAGGGTAGGGCTTAGGGGTGAATAGGGTTTGGGGTACAGGGTTTCAAGTTCAAGGGTGTAGGGTTTTTAGTTTATAGGGTTTAAGCTGTAGAGTTCCCACGGTTACTGGATTCTGGATAGCCTTTGGGCGTGAACCTTGAGCACACACGTTTGTGTGTGTGCTAGTTTCCCATGGCAACCTCTACCAGCCAACCCCAAGACATGTTTCAACTGAAGCCCTGTCGGACCCCACAGAGGCTTGCTGCAAGGAAGCTCCCAAAACACGGCATCCTCCCCCTCTAAGCCCGAAGCCCTAAAGACCCCAAACATCTAACTCAGAACCCAAAACGACAAAGATGCACCCAAAATTACAATCATCCTTACTGTAGAAACTCCCCGAAAGGGTTTAGGGTTCAGGGGGAATATAGAAGCCTTATTGTCGGATGCCCGCACGTCCATGGGTAGCTGCACATGGGGTTTAAAGAAAGGTAGCTACAATACCTTATCACTGGCTATAACCTTACTTAGGGTACTTATGCCCCCTAAACCCTAAACCCTAAACCCTAAACCCTAAACCCAAAACCCAAAACCCTAAACCCTAAACCCTAGACCCTAAACCCAAAAGGGTAGCCGAGACACACCAGGAGCATCCCAAGAACCCAGGTCTGGCGCTGGCGCTTCATGGCCTCGTTGTGGGAGCTGGTGCTTTCGGGTCTAGGGTTTAGGGTTTAGGGTTTGGGGTTTTGGGTTTAGGGTTTAGGGTTCAGGGTGTTAAAGTAGGGTTCGAAGTGCCCTAAGTATGGATATAAGTACAGTTACCCTACGTATAACCCTACCTTTAACTACCCATGAACCTCCTAGTCGGCGATCCCAGTCACAATCTCCGCCAGCGCCCGGCCGTTGCCAAGGAGGCTCGGGTATGTTCGGCTCAGAACAGCGAGCACCACAAAGGACCTCGAGATTGGGGGCAACTGCACAAGCATACCGACACCCTAAACCAAAACATCCACAAACACAACTGCCCTGAGCTCTGAACAAAAAGAACTGGCATAAAGCCTAGAACCAAAAAACCGGAACAACCCGCATGAATCCCAAGACCTACCAACGCCACCGCTGCGGCACGGTGGGCCTCCGGGGGATTGAGGAGACGCTCTCTTGGGCTGGTGCTTGCTGCAGTTGCTGCCGGGGGAGTATGGGAATTTACGATAGTAAGGGGCCCCGAATAGACCCCCAAAGAGCAGGTTCCCCTGATAGTAAGGACCTGAAAAAGGTGCGCCAATAAGAACAACGGGCCAAGGAACTTGTCGCTGGAATAAGTGTGGTTATAAGAAGGGAAACTGTAGATACAATTGGTTATAACCTTATTTCGAGTACGTATAACCCTACGTATAGCTACCCATGAACCTTCAACCCGTGCTTCATCCGAACAAAGGCCTTGTTAAGTGCACAGGCACTCCACACAGATCCTGCAAAGCCCTGTTCAAAGAACATCTTACATGAGCCCCTGAACCGTAAACCCTAGACCCGAGAGGAACCTAGGAAGAAAAGGGGTGCCCTTTTCGTTTTGCCGGGGCTGAAAAGGGAACCGAAGCACGAAGAAAAGGGAATAGGGGCCTGCTCTGGGCCTCAGAGCCCCAAACGCGTCTGTCCGAGTCGCAAAGGCATGAAGATAAGGATGGTCCAGTCCCGATCACCTTCTGCTTGGGCCTGGTATTGGGGGAAAACGGGGGGAGGGGGGAGTCTGGGGCTTGAGGGTCTAGGGCCTAAGGTTTTGTAGGGGAGTTTAGAGCTTAGGGTTTGGGAGTTGCACAGTAGAGGGGCGTGCTTGTTGGCGCTTGTTCGCTGAATTTAATACTTGCTGGTGGCTCCTATGGCAATGTGGAGCTTGTGGTTCCCCATACGGGACCATAATTTTGGGGGACTTGCCATTTGGGCCTGAGTTGCTTGGGGTTTAAGGGGGTTAGGGCTCTTGGGTCTTGGGCGTTTAGCGTTGCAGGCTTTAGGGTTTAGGGCATGGCCTGTGCCGTCTTACCCGCAAGTGCAGAACTTCACATTCAGCTACTCCCAGAAAGATTTGAACGGCCAGGAACTTGAGGGTCTGGGGTTTAAAACTCAGTTTGGGCTTAAGGCTTACAGGACAGAGACACGATACTCCCCTTGCAGCCATTTGACAACATTATGTGTGCACATCCTCTTGGGGATTGTCTAAACAAAACATAGTCCCGATGCAGTCTAAGCCCGAATGGACCTATGGAACACAGCCGGATTTACCCTAAACCCCAAACCCTAAATCCCAAACCACAAACCCTGAACCCTAAACCCTAAACCCTATAGAAACCCTAAAACCCAAAACCCTAACCCTAAACCCTATAGAAACCCTAGACCCCTAAACCCAAAACCCCTAAACCCCTCAACCCTAAACCCGCAAACCCCTAAACCCTAAACCCTAAACCCTAAACCCTAAACCCTAATTCCCAAACCCTAAACCCTAAACCCACCTGCTCCCAGTCCGTCTCGTCCAGCTCCTCGGGTTGACCTCCCAGCCGGTCCTTCAGAGACACCAGGGTTCGGTTTTAGGGTTTAGGGTTTAGGGTTTAGGATTAAGTATTTAGGGTTTAGGGTTTAGGATTTCGGGTGGGCTTTTAGGGGTCTGACGGGTTTCCATAGGGCTTCATCGTGTTTTGTTAAAGGGGGTTGAGGATAAACCCTCAGCCCATGGGGCTACTTCTAGCTCCACATGAACCTCCGAGTAATGCTTGAAACTACGAGGGTTTAGGGCTTAGGATCTCAATTAATGGTTGACAGCTCACTCACCCCTTTCTCGCGACCATAGGATTATAGCTCTCATGATAAGGCCTTTGTTAATAGAATAAGTGAGCCTGCGAACGGGCGCTCTTTGTATTCTCTTTTTATGCGCCCCTTAAACACTATTATCTTCTTTCAACTAATCTCAACAGATACAAGTGAATGAAATGAACGCGTGATCTGTGAATTAGCGAAAGAAAGAAGATAATAGGGGAAAAAGGGGGTCATAAAGGAGAACACGAAGACAATACCAAAAGCCCCAACAAATGCACTAATTCATGCGCACAGTACGCTTATAATATAGTACATTTATTGGGTTTTTGGGGTTCACTTCGTTCACTTATTCTTCTATTCTTTGCGTTCACATTGTTCACGCTTTATTAATACTAACCGGGTGTGGGACGCATGACACTCATTCCCCTTTCTTCACGGGCCGGTTTTACTGTGTGGGAAGATCTCAAAGAGTGCGGTGAACTGCCAACTTGTCCAGCGGTTACACTATTAATGGGGTTTTTTGACCAATCATCGGTTAACCCTTGATTTGTGGTTCGCCAAGGATAACAGGTTCTTGAATCCCAAGAGCTCCTACAAAAGGATTCTGATGGCACCTCCATGTCGGCTCACTTGTTTCGTTCAATCATTCAGGCGTTTTCGTGCTTCACTTATTCATTACAAAACGCCCTCATTCATTCACTACACTTTTAGTATTCTTGCGCATTCATTCATTCTATTCATTGCTCAGGGTTTACGTTTCGGGCGCCTAAGGGTTTGGCGACCTGCCTACACTCTCCCTCCCACACAAGATTGACCCGAAAACTTCGAGGGTTTCGGATTTGGGATTTGGGGGTTTAGGGTTTTGGGTTCAGGGTTCAGGGTTGGTCTGCGGGTTTAGGGTTCAGGACGTCAACTGCAGTGTAAACCCTCTACAATCAATGCCCGGGCGGTCCTGAACGAAGATGAGGCCGTCTGCCTTTCCTGCTAGAAGGGGCGAGGGACGCAGGCAACGCGCAGAGATAGGGGTTTCGGGAATAAGGGGTGTGAGGCTTCTGGATCCAGAAACCCTAAACCCTAAACCCTAAACCCTAAACCCTAATTGAACCCTAAACCCTAAACCCTAAACCCTAAGCTTTCAAGTACTTTAGTCCAAGCTTCGGACAACTGCCACTTGCTCCCGGTAGATGCTCCCGTTGGCGTCTCGCGTCAGCCACACGTTGTCACCTCGGAAGATCCAGAGAGCCCCCTTCGGAGGTTGATGGGTTTAGGGTTTAGGGTTTAGGTGTAGGGTGTAGGGTGTAGGGTTTAGGGTTTAGGGTTTAGGGTTTAGGGTTTAGGGTTTAAGGCTACTTGGAGGTTCAGGGGTACTTCTGAGTGGGGGGTTAAGTATACAGTCAACTACTCTACAGGAGGCCCTGATCGACTGACTGTTTAATAGGCACATTCCTTCAACGTCGGAATCTTGGGCCTGGACGTGGGTCTGCGAAGATAACTTCAAAGGCTCATACACCAGAACCTCCTAAATCCTACACACTGAAACGCTATAGCCACCCTGTTGAGTCCCCAGTCCATACCTATGCTGCCCAAACCCTACACATCAACGAAATCTCATGCGGTACGGTAGAACTCAGCAACACATGGGCTACATAGAGCCCTGGGGTCCTTGGTATGGTCCCTTAAAAGAGGACCCCTTATATACCCCCCCCCCCCCCCATATACCCCAAATCAATCCAAGGGCCCAAATACTTCAGAACCCTTTAAAGGAGGAAAGGGGCCATATGAAGGGCCCAAATAACCAGCCTTAGAGGTTCGGGCTCAGGCTCCTTGATTGTAGTTCGTATATGTGCTGGTTATCAAGCTTATGGAGATCATCGCTGGTGATATTGAAAAAGCAGCCCCTGCATGTAATCGCAACAACGCAAAACCTTAGGCCCGCAGGGTCTTGGAGATGTTTAGAGGTTGTAGGGTGCCATCACCTGGGGGGGCGCTTGTTTCTGGCCCCTGGAAATCCGATTCCGAAACCCGGCAAGTGACCCCGAAACGGCACAATATCCCCAAAGCACTGAACCCTAAACCCTAAACCCAAAACCCTAAACCCCTGGAACCTTGCACAGGCCAACCGTCAAAGCAGCCACCCCAAGACCCAAGGACTGAACCCTAAACTAGGGTTTAGGGTTTAGGGTTTAGGGCTTAGGGTTTAGGGTTTAGGGTTCAGGGTTTAGGGTTTAGGTAAACTCAAGCTGAGTTAGGCCCAGGGACCCACGTTTGCAGCGGCAAATTCCAGGGGGAATCGGCCGTATGGCTTGAACCCCTGGGAGAGCTTCGCGCTTCGAGTTGGGCTCTCAGGGTTTACTTCGGCTATCCGCTGACAAGACTATGCTTTGTTGGGCGGGGGGTGCGCGGTGGGGGGGGGGGGGGAGAAAGGTCTTCTAAGCCCTAAACCCTAAACCCTAAACCGTAAATCTCACAAACCCTGAATCCTGAGACCTCCACCCCAATCCCACCCCCAAACAAAAGACAAAAACTAAAACTAAAGCTAAACATGGGATGTTCCCCCTTCTTCTAGCAGTCCTTATTAGGGATATCCCAATTAAGGACTGCTAGAGAAGGGGGAGCATCCCAACCCTAAACCCTAAACCCTAAACCCTAAACTCAGCCCTCAACACCCCCCTTTAACACCCCGCCTCGACGAACTTGATGAAGCGTCGGAAGGCAGCCTCAGCTTCCAGGAAGGGAAGGGGGGTTTCGGGGGTTTCGGGTTTAGGGTTTAGGGGGGGGGGGGGGTTTGGGGTCTTAGGGTTTAGGTACCCTCAAAAACCCCTTTAGAGGGTACAGGGTTCAGGGGCTTAGGGTTTGGGCACCCTAGAGAATCCCCTTGAACGGGGTACTCTAGCGGGGGATACAAGGTACCTAACCCCCTCACTCCCTACGCAGAACCCCTAAGGTGAACGATGCGGCACGGGATTCGGGCTTCTAGGCTTGACCAGGGCTCATCAGGGCTTAGGCCTTATTTGGATTTAGGGTTTAGGGTTTAGGGTTTAGGGTTTAGGGTTTAGGGTTTAGGGTTTAGGGTTTAGGGTTTAGGGCTAAGGGTTTAGGGTCTTGTGGCTTAATCAGTAGGGTTCTGGGCCAAAGCCTTAGGAGTAGTAGGCCGTGGGGTCGTCATTCGGGATTGGGGGCTCGCTGCAGCTTGGGGTCGACTAGCGCCTTCGGGCTGTCATGAGGGTTTAGGGTTTAGGGTTTAGGGTTTAGGGTTTAGGGTTTAGGGTTTAGGGTTTAGGGTGGGTTTAGATGGGTTTAGGGGGGTTAGGGTTTAGGATTTAGGTTTTTAGGGTTTAGGGTTCAGGGCTTGAAGTTGATTGGGGTTCATTGGGCCTTTGAAAAGTTTAGGGCACATGAGGGTTTAGGATATAGAGCTGAGTGTCTCAGGTCCTGTTTAGGGTTTAGGGCTTAAAGCTAGCCCCTGAAACCCTACTACACCTCAACATCACTTCCCTGGAAGGTCTTCAATAAAGGCCCAAGATAAGAAGGCCGCGCAGTTAGCCCTTCATTGTCCTACGTCCCAAATTTTTCAAGTCCTGTAAACCTTGGAAAACACTGTTGCCTTAGGCTTCAGGTCCTAAAACCCTAAACCCGAAACCCTAAAACCCTAAAACCCCAAAACCCTAAAACCCTAAAACCCTAAAACCCTAGAACCCTAAGAACCCTAAGAACCCTAAAACCCTAAAACCCTGAAACCCTAAAACCCTAAAACCCCAAAACCCCCAAAACCCCCAAAACCCTTAAACCCTAAAACCCTGAAACCCTGAAACCCGAAAACCCTAAAACCCTGAAACCCTAAAACCCTGAAACCCTAAAAGCCTAACACCCTAAAACCCTAAAACCCCAAAACCCCAAAACCACTAAAGCCCTAAAACCCTAAAACCCCAAAACCTCAAAACCCCAAAACCCCAAACCCCATAACCCCAAAACCCTAAAACCCTAAAACCCTAACCCTAAACCCTAAACCCTAAACCCTAAGCAACGAACCGGCCGAGCCAAGGCATTCCTAGGGACGGCCCCGAGGCCAGCCACAGGGCCGATCCTCGGCCATGCAGGGTTTATAGGGTTTAGGGTTTAGGGTTTAGGGTGTTCCTTCGTTTCAGGTTTTCAGGGTTCCGATTCAGGGCTTAAACAAATGTAGGGCTGAGGGTGCTCCATCTTTTCTGGGGTTTAGGGCTGAAGGTTTCTAGGAGTTCAAGGGTTTACCTGGGCCCACCGGCTTAGGGTCGGGTATTTAAGGCATGGGACTTTGAGGTTTGCCAGGTTGCCAAGAAACCTAGGATCAAAAAGGGTGCCCGTTTTTGCATAAAGGAAAATTCTGAGGGAACCTAAGCCCCGCAAAAAGGGAAAAAGGGCACTACTGAACATCCAAGTTTGAGGGCCTGCTGCAGGGTTCAGGGATTGTTGTTGTTCTCTCTTCCTGTCCCGGCCGCCCGCGTTAGTTTTACAAGCGCAGGTGCAGTATTGAAGTGAGCGTGTACATGTGTCCAAAGTTCTGAGCCGCATTTTTTTGAACCCTGGCCTTATAACCATAAACCTGCCTAAACCCTAAACCCTACGACTCTAAACCCTAAACCCTAACACCTACAGCCCTAAACCCTACATAATCCTGCCTCATCCCCCCTTCGCAATGCAAGCCCAAGCCTCCATCATGTCAACCTTCCCTTTTGTAGGGTTTAGGGTTTAGGGTTTAGGGAAACGCATGGCTTGACCATTCACTCCAAATCGTCCTACGCAGAATCTTTTGCAGCAGACCGGCCGGTGCGTCTGCATCCTGACCGTAGTAGACTACATTCGAGAGCCCCCAGTCCCAAAAGACCATGCCTAGACCGTTGAGAATGCGGCTCATGATGAGAAACCACTGCTGCAAACCCCAGAAACGTGCAGGCTTTGAGGTTTAAGAGCAGGTGTTGGGGGCTTAGTGTTTACTGGCTGAAAACTTAGGATCCAACCCTAAAAAATTAACTTGGATGAATTCACACCGAAGCCGCATAGCAGCCCAGAGAATAATCTCCCAGGAAGGAAGCCTGGGCGGAGTGGGGTTTACGGTTTAGGGCTCAGGATTTAGGGTTTGGGGTCTAGGGGGGGAATCCAAGCTTTCCAAAAACAAGGAATGAAAAAAGGCTAAGCTTTTGCGTATTCCTGTCGAATTACCAGGCCCCGAAACGTCCAGATTTTAACTGCTGGCGACGCCAAAGCCTGCAACCCTTAGACCCCTAAATCCCTAAATATCCTAAACCTCTCACACAGACACAGACACAGACACAGACACAGACACAGACACAGACACAGACCCAGACCCAGACCCAGACCCACACACACACTACACACTCACATGCAGAACTTTTTCAGGTCTCCCAGAACTTGCCTTGGAAACTCAAGCAAGGCTTTATCCTTTAACCTTCCAGTACGGTTTAGGCTGGGGCGACACTGAAGTCAAAGAAGTCCAGTCTTTTTGTCAGCTGCCGGGACTGCATAGGTGGTACGCTTGGCAAACTTTCTAAACTGCGACCTGCGCTAAAGATGGCACAGTGCAAGCCCGCGACCTTTCAGACTGGGAAACACAACCCTAAACCCTAAACCCTAAACCCTAAACCCTAAACCCTAAACCCTAAACCCTAAACCCTAAACCCTAAACCCTAAACCCTAAACCCTAAACCCTAAACCCACCAAAAAAGGGGCTACGTAGACGTCGGTGGGCCCAAAGCTTTGTTTCTGCCAAGTCACTCGGCGCCTGGGCTTGTGACCAACACAGGGAGGGTTTAAGGTTCATAGAGCTTCGGGTTTAAGGTTTAGGGTTTAGGGTTTAGGATGAGGTTGAGGGTTTAGGGTTTGGGGTTTCGGGTTTAGGGATATAAGCAGGGTAGCTACAGTCAGACTGGGCTGTGGCTTTAAAGTCTTCGAGGTACCCAAACTTTGCGGACTACAACTACCCACGAGCCGTCAAGCAGAGATTATGAGTCCTGAACTTCTTGCTCGCTGCCTAATCAGCTCGCAATGCAAGTCGTCCGCAGCCGACATGAGTACTCCGGTACGTATACACCCAACATCCTAAGCCCTGCTTGAAACTTTCGAGGACCTTTGACTCCCCTTCTTCTGCTTCTGAAGCCTCGCGCATACGCCCGGCGTGCCTTGCAGTCTAGGCCAGAACCCGACACCCCCAAGTTCGGGTGATTTAGGGTTTAGGGTTTAGAGTTTTCGTAGTTTTCTTGACGACAGACGGCGCAACTGCTGCAAGAAAGTTGCTTGGGCCAGCGAGCGGGCTCCGTCAAGGCCGATGGAGTTGCAAAGAAAAATCTTAAGCACAAAAGGCCACTGCAGTGCAGTTTTTAGGGTTTAAGGTGCACGCATGCACGCGCACCCACGCACACACACAAACTTGCTGACATTCTTCTGTTCAACCCCGAACCTTGGAGACTGCTCCGGCCCTTATGAGTGTGCCGATTCGCTGTTCCATTTTTGCGGTTCCAGGCACTAAACCCTGCCACATCCGCACGTATCGCAATTTAAGGTCACGGTTTGTGGTTTGGGGTTTGGGTCCCCCGACAAGAAACGGGAAACCCTTAAGGAGTTTAGGGTTTCATGAGGGGAGTGCTCGATTGGTTACTTGTTAATGGTACAGGACAAAGGGTCCATCTCCAAGCGCGGTCGACATACTACCTTCCTTGAAGGTTCATGCGCTGTTGAACAAATCTGGGTTGCGCGAAGCTTCACCATTAACTAGGTTCAGAAGTACAGTTTCCCTGCTTACCACACTACTTGTGAAGTACCCATGGCCCTTCAAACAAGCCGTCTGTACCCACACCCCAAACCCGAAGCCCTCTAAACCCGCAAGGCCCTTTACACACCTACAAGCCCCTATGCGCCCTAGCTCAAGGCTTCAATACAGTTCCTTTTGGGGTTAGTTTATAGGTTGTAGTATACTACACTCAACAGTCCTACGTGAGGAGCCATTAGGTACACAAGCCAAGGAAGCCTGGCCCTTCAGAGCCTCCGGGTGCTGGCTTACCCTCGGCACACCTGAACTCTAAGGAACACAGAAGAATCGATGTCCAACAAAAGCCCCAACATTCAGATCTAATGTTGGGCCCATTGAATGAGGGCTTATTTCGGAAAGTTGTTGATCAAACTACATAGGGGCTAGAAAAGGGGCAGCGTTGTTGTATTCCCCCCTCCACCCTCATCTCGGCCCCGCCCTTCCCCCAGGTACCCTAAACCCTAAACCCTAAACCCTAAACCCTAAACCCTAAACCCTACAGGCTGGAAATGCTCGGAGCTCAGGCTAGGAAGCCTTGGCATGATGTAGGCTCGTAGCCCATACGAGTTGTTACGAGCACGGCATGACAAGATACCAAGATACGGTTAGGGTTTAGGGTTTAGGGTTTAGGGTTTAGGGTTTAGGGTTTACGGTTGAGGGTTTAGGCTTTCGGGCTTGACCTAACCCTAAGAGTCCTTGTCCCTCAGTTTTCTATACTTGGGCCCCAAAGTCCCTGCGCAGGGAGTACTTTGAGGCCCACGTATTCCCGATTTAGGTACATGGACCCTTGGGGTAAGAGTAACCTAGGCATACAACGGGTGGCCCTTTTTGGTTTAAACAGGCTCTTGCGGGTACCTAAACCCTAAAAGGAGGCAATCGGAGCCTACTCTGGGTCCTTGTGGCCCTAAACCCTAAACCCTAAACCCTAAACCCCTAAACCCTAAACCCTAAACCCTAAACCCTAAACCTTAAACCCAAAACCCAGGATTTCCTGCCGGCGCCTGGTGTAGTTGGAAGTTGCTGGAACTACCCGAAACCAAAGCCCGAAGCCGAATGCGTTTCACACTGAAAACCACCAGCGGCACTGCAATCACAAGGGCCTGACACACCATCATCATTGCATGAGAATGAGTGCCGGAGTTGCAGAAGGCCTAGCATCCCGAAACCCTCACACCTTAAACCTATGGACATATATATATATATATATACTCTACGACTTAAGCCTTACCCTAAACCCCAAACCCTAAACCCTGAACCTACTGTTGCCCAGGGTGCTGTAGCACGGCATGGAATACCTGGGCCATGGGGGGAGCGGTTTGGGTTTAAGCCAAGGCCGCTGCCGGCGCACCTCTAGCATTCTTATCGCTAGTGTTTCTGTCATCAGGGTTTAGGGTTTAGGGTGTGGGGTTTAGGGTTTGAGGTTTAGGGTTTAGGGTTCAGGCTTTAGGGGTCATCCCGACTGAGTCGGAATTGGGCACTCGAAACTTTCTGGGATGGTCCTTGGTGCTATAAACACCATACACTAAGGTTTTGGCGTCAGGGATTTGGGGGATCACAACAATCATGGGCGTTTCAACAATACAATTCCGCCGTAACGCACCGAACCGTGCAGGAGGCTTGCCGTACCGCACCGAACCGTGAACCCACCCTCCAGCCACCCACCCCCCCACCCTGCGGTCTTGCGCATGCACCCCTTCCATGCAGCCAGGAATTCATAAGTTGTTGGCAGACAAGGTCTTATGAAAGCATCGCCCTCCTATGCAGCCGATATTCCAAACGAAGCCAAAGCGTGGTTTAGGGTTTAGGGTTTGGGGTTTAGGGTTTAGGCCTTCGGCCTTTGGGTCTATGGTTCCAAAGCCCCAAACCCTCAAAATGCTCTGTCACAACACGACTTCTGCCCGTGTGGCAATCCGCGGGTCTCCACCGTAGTGCTTGTCACCAAGGTGGCCACCTCAGTGCAGCTTTCGTCTAGGGGTTCTACCTTGGACCCTCAACATAAGGGCCATATTAGGAGTATGTATATTAACGGGAACCTCTAGGGGTACAACCTTAGGGGCACGAGTCTTCATCCCTTGATTTCGACGATTCATGCAGCTCAAGAGGCTGACAGGAGTTCGGGGTTCGAGGAACAGGGTTTAGGGTTTAGGGTTCAGGGGTGTTGAGCAGTACTTGTGGCCCAGGCATCAACCCATCGTCACGCACCGGCGACTGTGCGGGCATCCGAGTTTCACTTTATCGTTTGGTGTGTCCTCGCCATTTATTTTTCCCAGGCTCTGCCACCCTCCACCAAAAAACAGCTAAGTGGGATGCAGGTAATGTTCAACATGAGCGGGTCCTGTCTTTCAGCTAAAATTTGTGCCCACGAGAAGAATGGGTCGTCATTGTTCTGAAACGGGTAGGGACCGCATATCCCCCCACATGACCCCCTGGGAGACTATAATAGGGAACCTAGGTTTCCGAACTCCCTACTAGGAACCAAATTGCGCACATGACCCCTTGAGAGATGATAATGTTCCTACTTCCCTACTAGCAACCAGGAAGTTCAAAGGTGCATGGGACTCTATCTACCTGCCAAGCTTAAGAATGCGCGAAGCCCCCCCCCCCCCCCTCTGCAGGGTCCAGGGTTCAAGGCTTATAGTTGAAACCCTAACCCTAAACCCTAAACCCTAAACCCTGTAGACCAACCCCTGTTAACCCTCAACAAGGAACACACTCCTCAACAAAGGCCCTCAGCCACAAACCCTCAGAACCCCATGAACCATGACGCCCTGAAGCAACGCAACCTTTCGACCTTTGAACCCTAAACCCTAAACCCTAAACCCCAAACCCTAAACCCTAAACCCTAAACCCTCGCCAAGTTCGGCCGGGCGGCTGCAGACGTAATCATGGCAGGCAGCACCGCTGAGGGGGAGAGATCCCAGCTGAGCATCTGGGCCACAATGGTGGCTCAGGGCTACAGCGACTACAGACGAGTGTGGGGGTGGTATACTGATATTCGAAAAAAAGCAACATAAGAAGAATAAGAAGAATAAGAATGATAAGAAGAATAAGAAGAACAAGAAGAATAAGAACAACGGAACAACATAATATAACAACACTATGGAAGTATAATCATAAATCACAAGTAGTAAAATGCTAACATAATACGCGAAGCTCATGGGAGTATAATGATATTTCACAAAAATATGTAAGAATACGAAAATAAACCAAATTGATCAGAATAATGGCAACAAAAAGGAATATATGAATCATATCATGTAAGTATAAGAATATTTCGAAAACACATGAATCATATACTAATCGCAACATAAGACAAGAGTAACATATGTATAGACCTTTATACCATACAATAATACTGGTACTGGAATAAAAACATAAGAATACTGTTTAAGAAATAGAATGGTATACATAAGCATAATAAAACATGCTATTTCTGCAAAAAAAAAAACACACCTTGCACCTGGGATGTTCCCAACCTTGCACCGATGCAGGGCACCGGGACTCCTTGGAACAAGGCACGTGCTCGATGGTGTAGAGCATTCCTTTGAGAGGGGATGGCATGAGAGCTCTGGGTCCCAGCCCTAAACCCTAAACCCTAAACCCTAAACCTTAAACCCTAAGCCCTAAACCCCAAAAAAGGGTGCACCCCAGGCCTCCCGGCTCTGGAGGCCTTGGGCCCTTAACAGCTTCGACGCTGCAACTTGTGGGTTTTTGGGGACTTGGGAGGACTCGGGCTAAGGACACATCCCCAAGGTATCCCAACCCTAAACCCTAAACCCTAAACCCGAAACCCTACAGCCTAAAACCTAAACCCTACACCCTACACCCTAAACCCTAATTAAATCCTAAGCCCTAAACCCCAACCATGATATCCCCCCCCCCCCCCCCCCCCCCGAACCCCAACCTCTCCCCTAACACCTTAAACCTTTCTTTCTTGGGGCCAGGGACCCCTCCGCAGGAAAGGTCTCCCGCTCCCTCTCTCTCTCTCTCTCTTTTCCAGAAGACCTGTGCCTCAAAGCCCTCAAAGCCCCTAATCCTCAAGCCTCTGCCTCTCTGAACCTCCGAAAACATCATCCTTCGAGACTCCAACCTCCCAAGGCCTGGCAATGAGGGTTTCCAGGGCCTATGGGCTTCAGGGCCCAGGAGCTAAGCCCTAAACCCTAAACCCTAGCCCTACCCGAAACCCTAAACCCTAAACCCTAAACCCAGGGTGCACAAGCTCAGGGTGAGCGTTCTCAAAAACGCCTATAGCAGCAGCTGGCTCTGGACTAAGAAGTAAACCCTAAACCCTAAACCCTAAAACCCTAAACCCTAAACCCCAGACCCTCTGAGCTGAAACCCACGAACACAGCTGACATCAAGGTCTGGTTTTGCTACGGTAAGCCCTACAAAAACTATGCCCGCAGTGTCTGGGAGTGGGGATGGTAGGGTATAGGGTGTGGGTTTAGGGTTGAGGGTTTAGGGTTTAGTGGGATTTGAATATGCATGGGGCTGATAGCCAACAAGCAGCCCTTGCAAACCGGATCAAACTCCCCCCCCCCCCCCGGCCAAGCCGCCGCTGATCGGCACCGAATACACCTGAGCCATTCTTTCATGTGGGTTTGTTACTTGGAGGTTCATGGGAAGTCATAAGTAGGAATCTCAGAGGATACTGATAAGCCTACTCACAACTACGCATGAACCTCCACGTAAGGTACCCTAAACCCTAAACCCTAAACCCCTACACCCTAAACCCTAAACTCAAACAGGTCGGCAAAAGCAAAGGCCCTTCAGCCCAGAGGTGAGGGGAAAGGCGAAATTCGGCTTGGCGATTTCCTAAGTAGGGGAAGCGTTGGGGAGAAAAATAAGGGTCACACTGATTACATTACCACCACCACCCCCCCTCCCCCCGGCACCCCTGCATCCCCGCAAAACCCTAAACCCTAAACCCAAAACCCCCTGACCCCCTGCATGGCTCACTCATTCTTTTGTGCCCGGGCGCAGCCGCCAAGCCAGCCCCGGCGCCGCAGGCCACCAGCCTTGCATGTGACACCCTAAACCCTAAACCCTAAACCCTAAACCCTAAACCCTAAACCCTAAACCCTAAACCCTAACCCTAAACCCTTTAGAGCCTAAACCGCAATGGATGATAGGGTTTGTAATTAGGTTTTTTTGCCTTGGGGGGGACATTTATAAGGTTCGGAGAGCGCGGGTGGGGGGGTGGGTGGAGGGGGGATAGGTATGCAAGCTGTTGAAGTTGCTGAGTGTCTTCTTACTGTATTTCCAGGGCTAAGGGCTAGGCTGCCCAGTAACCAAGGCTTAAAAAGGGTGCCTTTTTTTTGCTTAAACGGGTTTATAAGGGAACCTAAACCCCCCCAAAAAGGGAATAAGGGTACTACTGGGCATCCCAGAGGGTCAACCAAAACAAGGGATCTGTAAACCCTGCTTGGGCAGGGAGTGGAGGAGGATCGCCCGCTAAGCTCCCCAAGCAACCCTCCAAACCGAAGACTCGAAACCTCAAGCTCTCAGAGGAGATCATTCCTACTGGACTCGTGTAGCTATATAAGGTCTTATACTTCCTCATCATGAGAAACATGCTGCAAAACTGTAGGTAAAGGATCGGGATACAGGGTCAAACCTTGTCAACCCTAAAAAACTCAGTTTGGCTGCTCACCACGACCCTATAAGCCACGTCAATTCAAAGGTTCCACTGAACCTGCTCGGAGGTTCCTGGGTAGTTATAAGTACGGCTATAAGTACCCCAAGTAAGGCTACAAGTTTATAGGTTCCCCAACTTACAACCCTCCTTATAACTACCCATGAACCTCCAAGGATGAGAACCCAGGGGTTGGGACAATTACTGATAGTATCCCCTTATGGTCCCTTATAAATGTACTACAATGACGCCCAAAAACCTTATTTTAATTCTTCCGACCCCTTTAACAAAGCCCCGCAAGCCCTCTTCCAAGGCTTGCGGGCACGGGCCAAGGAGCACTTTGCGCTGTTCCGACGACACCCTGAACGCCTCGGTCTGGGGTGGGTTTAGGGTTTAGGGTTTTTGGGTTTACATTGCTTGGAGTGCTTTGCGGTTGTGTTTGGGCTGATGTGCTGCTCATGAAGACGGTGGAGGATGGCAAGAAAACCAACCTCCCAAGCCTGCTGCCGAATCGTAGTGGGTCCCTAAACCCTGAACCCTGAACCCTGAACCCTATACCCTAAACCCTAAACCGTGCTGGGAGTGCCTGATATCGGCTTCGAGAGTTGAGTTTGCTACTCCAGGGCCACAAACGCAAGTCTAAGCGGGCTTGATAAGCCTCAATCAACCTGAACCCCAGCAGCCCCCCCGAAGCCCGAAACGCTAAACCCTAAACCCTAAACCCTAAACCCTAAACCCTAAACCCTAAACCCTAAACCCTAAACCCTAAACCCCAAACCCTAAACCCTAAACCCTAAACCATGCATGCCCACAGCTTAGAATCCTGAGCCCTTTGCCCTGGGCCCCTAAACATGCAAACACAAAAAACCCACACCACGCCCCCCTCCCCAACACAAAAACACATCTTGTTCTTTCAAAAACACCCTCCTCATGCCTCCAGTTCCCAAAGCTCTCGAAAACGCGTACGCCTCTACACAAACCAGAGAATCTCCGAAACCGGGGTTTGGAGGTTAAGTTTTGGAGTTTAGGGTCAGGGTGCAGGCCTTTCAAGTTTCACCTGAAGGTTCATGCGTATCTGAAAGTAGCCTTGCTGATGGTTTTTCAGCACAGATAAGAACCCTACTTAGAACTTAAGACTTTAAACCTTGAAGGACGATTCCCACTCAGTGACTCAACCCTGAATGCTGTCTGCAAGGACAGGGGCATCACCCACCATGCCACCCCACATGGCAGCAATCTCACGCGGAGCGGCCTGCGCGCAGAACCCCTCATTCAGAATTCAAACCCCAAGGGTCCATGTACCTAGAGAAGGAAAGACTGTTGTTGGGGAACACTTGGAGTACTTCCTATGATTATATGGGGACCGCCTCCATGTAAAATTGAATTTCGGTTGGTTTTACTGTACATGAAAACAACACAGAAGAGACAGAGAGAAAGATATTTGTACACATATTATATACTACAGCATCTGGGGTTTAGGACTCATAAGACCTGAAAAGCATGTTCTAATTCCACCGCATCTTTGGGCCCCTACAGGTTTTTTTTGTTGAAGCCTCTGAAACCGAGTAATTCTTAGGGGTTACCCTAAACCCTAAACCCTAAACCCTAAACCCGAATGCAATCACGCGGAGGCCTCACGGCCAAACGAGCCACCGAGGGCCACGACGACATCCTGACACAGGGACCACGGGAACAATCCTCATAGAGCTGTTACTCTGCAACGTGTACCCCTACATCCGGGTTTAGGGTTTAGGGTTTAGGGTTTAGGATTTAGGTTCAGGGTTTGGGGTTTCTGGTTTAGGATGTAGTAATAGGGTTTAGGCTTTAGGGTTTTAGGGCTCAGGCTTTAGGGTTTAGGAACCCTCGAGCCGTTTAAGCCCTCCAAGCGAAAGTGCATGCAAACCGAAATCCCCAAAAAATGGAACACCTCCAAACTCACCAAAAACGACAGACACAAAACGCCCAGCCCCCTACAAGGCCCCTGGATACCCTAAACCCTAAACCCTAACCCCTTTAAACCCTAAACCCTAAACCCTAAACCCTAAACCCTAAACCTAAACCCTAAACCCTAAACCCCAAGCCTGCACCATGGCATTCATCACAGTCGCAGCCGGCGGCATCTTGGCTCCTTCTTCTGGGGGATTCGGGCTTGATACATGCGGTTTAGGGTTTAGGGTTTAGGGTTTAGGGTTTAGGGTTTAGGGTTTAGGGCTAGGGTTTAGGGTATAGGGTTTAGGGCTAGGGTTTAGGGTTTAGGGTTTGGGGTTTGGGGTTTGGGCTCTGGGGTCTTGGGTTAGGGCCCTCAAGACCCTCAAGGGCTTCGGGCTGGAGGCTCACTGCGACCGTCGGGTCTCAGGGTGGGCAACGCCAAGCACTAAACCAAAACCAACACCCTGCAGGGTTTAGGGTTTAGGGTGTAGGGTTGAGGGTTTAGGATTTAGGGCTTAGGGCTTCGGGCTTAGGGTTTCACGTTTAGGGTTTAGGGTTTAGGATTTAGGGCTTAGGGTTTCACAAAGTCACAAAATCCCTGACATGTTCAAACCCAAACCTAAAACCGCACCACCTGAACCCTGCACTGCCTACACTCTCTACTCCCTAGACCAACGTTCTATGTCCAGCGGAGCGATCGCCCCTCCCACCCGCCTCGCAAGGATTCATCCACAGACACCTTGCAAGCAGAGGGGAAACCTCCCTTAGCCCTTCATAAGCTCTAAACCCTAAACCCTAAACCCTAAACCCTAAACCCTAAACCCTAAACCCTAAACCCTAAACCCTAAACCCTAAACCCTAAACCCTAAACCCTAAACCCTAAACCCTAAACCCTAAACCCTAAACCCTGCCCCACAGGCTTCCGGAGTCCACGACGACTCCACCTCCCCGTTGGCCAAAAGCCTCTAAACCCTGAAGCCCTTTAAAAGGGTTGGGGTGGGATTAGGGTTTAGTGTTGTGGGTTTAGGGCTTAGATCAAAAGCACCCCTACGCCCTAAAACCTGCTAAACGCCGAAACCCAATCAAATCGCAAGAGCCCCCTAAGCCCAACCCTTACAAAGCTGAGTTTAGGGCTGAGGGTTTTGGGCTCTTTCGGCCTAGGGATTCCAAGCTAGGAGGGTTTAGGGATCTAGGGCGAAACAGTGTGTGTTCTTCTGTCTTGCAGGGCTCCCCAAGCCACGAAGCCAAAAACCGGTTTAGGGTTTAGGTTTTGCGGGTTAGGGTTTCGTTCGGCAGCAGTTGCTTCGGGTTTTAGGTTTCTGGCTTAGGCGCTGGGCGGCTAACCCGAACACCCAGTGGAAAGGCGGGCCACGATATATGTCTCCCGGCCACGCAGCCAGTACCAAGCGCCAGCGCCAATCCTTACCAAAGGCTCCATGTGCCATGCATCCATATGAAGTCGGGTTTATATTTCTTGTACGAAAGGACACCCAGAATATACACTCGCCAATATTAAAAAGGAACCTTATATACACTCACCAAGAACAGTAATATAAACCCTGCTTCATATATCCATACCGGCATTTCCGAAAGTAGGTTCCTGTGATAAGAACGACAATGTCATTTTGGGCTTCAAACGGGCATGGCGGCGCATTTGGGGCTTTTCCCCTCTGTTAGTTCTAATAGAGGCTGATTATACCCAAAATGCACGTGTGTAGTAGCCACCATGGACCCAAGATTGGACACTGTTTACAGACGGGGCCGGAAGGTGGGGGGGGGGAGGGGGCAGCGTTGAGGGTTTAGGGTTCAGGGTTTATGGTTCAGGGCGTGATATAGGGATGAATCGTAGGGGGGAGGGGGGGGGGGGTGAAAGCAGACGTGAGTCTGGTGCGTCGAAAGTGAAGCAGGAGTGATCTGCGGATACTCGGGGTTGTTTGTCATGCAATGAAAACAGGGACCAGAAAAGGGAATATCTTGGGAACTCGAACGCTGTAAATGCGCAACCCTGAAAGGAGGATAACTATGGCAGTTGTTATTCAGGCTCTCTTGAATTTGGAGGTTTACGAAATAAGGGACCCCTAATAGAGTCCGCCAAATAGTAGAATTCCCTGATAATCAGAACCCCAATAAGGTACCCCTAAACCCTAAACCCTAAACCCTAGTACCATTGAAATGCCCTGAGAACCCGCCGAGCCGCACCCCTGCAACGGTTACCGAGAGCATTCGGCGCTGGGCAGTGGACTCCTGGGAGAAGATTTGAGGGTGAGTGGTAGGGTCTTGGGCTTACCTGGAGTTTTAAGGGTTATACCTACTAAATGGGGGTACTTACTACTAGTCTGTAGTAGGCAAGTAGGGTCCCGGGTAGAGGTTCAGGGTTTAGGGATTACATTTGGGATTTTCAGGGTTGCGGGTTCTAGGGTTAGTGGTTCAGGGGCTTCGGGTGCGGGGTGCAGAAGGTCTACATAGGGTCGAGGGTTGCAGGCCGCAAGCGCAATGGGCATCCCACTCGTTGGTCGCATATCAGGGGAAGGCAGAGCATAGTTTCGAAGAGAGCCACTGGATTGGCTGCTTGCTGGGTCGGGCTGCCTGGGGTTTAGGGCGCAGGAGACGGGAAGCCAAAAGAATCAAGCGTGCGCCGAACTCAGCACCCTCGCAACACCCTGCCTGCACTATCGGAACAACTTTTGCCAAGCGCTGATCCTCAACCTGCACCCGGATACAAGCCCCTGGCTTATACAACTGTCATGGGTTCCCCTACGCCCCTCTATAATACCCCCCTAGGTTCCCCCCATAATTAGCGATTTAGGGATAATTACGCCTAATGAAGGCTATTTAAGGGGAGTAGGGAAACCCATGAAACTGTCTGACCTGGTGGAAGCTTCATGGGATCTGGGGCCATGGATCCTAACATCCAAATTCCTGGAACCGATGTCGCAATGAGACGTGCGGGCTGAGGGCGGGGTCGGAATAATTGCTAGTAGTATTCCTGAGGGCCCCTTTATAAATATGCAAAAATATCCTTCTCCCCCCCCCCCCCCCCCAAATCCCTATTCTAATTATTTAGGCCCCTATATTGCAGGCTTGTTGTTGTGGGTGTTTGTCTACAGCGACAAGCTTTGCATTGCATCATGGAACAATGCAGTCGCCCCATTGGCTCGCAAGCGACGGTTCACACGTGGATCCGACACACTTAACCCCAAATTTCCCAAAGCCTTAAAACTTGGTCGCCATATGAACCCACCCATAAAACCCCGAAGAGGCAGCCAAAAAGCGCTAGCGATCTCGAGGAAGCCACCGTGGTCGTAGCCAAACCTAGTCATAGGGGCCCATATCATTCCCAAAAGCACGCGCTGCTGGTCTCTACAGAAAAGAGGCCGGACAAAAAAAGGAAATGAGGGTGTGCAGCTGGGAACTTTCCAGTGGAACCCAGAAACAAACAGTAGGTAATGGCTCAGGCTCCGGGGGCACCTCAATGGAAGACCGCATTGGAGTTTAGGGTTTGGGGTTTCGGGTTTAACCCTAAACCCAAAAACCCTAAAGCCCTCAAGGAAATCCTGAAGCCGGCCCCTCAAACTAGGGTCCCTTTTTAAATTCTTGTGTACCCATTGTAAGGCGGCACCCTTGCAAAAGGGATCTCAAAAAGGGAACCTAGTTTAGAGAACTACCCACATTCTTCTCACAAAACGCTGGCACGAGTCTGAACGCGGGTCCCAACCAGTAGGGCCCAGCCTAGGGCCCGCTTGAACCCTAAACCCTAAAAACTTGCGCCGAGGTGCCCCAAGATCTGCACCTGGCGTATCAGGTGCGCGATGAAGATGCCGACCAGGCCCGAGCCAGCCTGATTTCTTTTCTTGAGGGTTTCGGGTTTAGGGTTTAGGGTTTAGGGTTCTCTCTTCTTCGCACGTCCATGTTATTATTATTATCATCTTAATTCTAAAGCTTGTCAAGGAACGAGCGAATTGAAGGAGCGAATTAGTGAACGAAAGATTGGTGTGTTCACTTTGTTCACATGGTTCATGGTTTTACTATGTTCTCGACTGTTCTTTTCATGAGTTCGTTCATTCGTATATTTGCATCACTTCGAAGTGATATAAACAGTGTTTGCGTGATCTTAGATTATCGCGAAAGAAAAGCCAATCATAAAGAACTTCGTGAAGAAATTCATATCATTACTGTAAGCCCCGGGCACTTATTATTAGTTTTCAAGGAGCTGGTAACTCATTTATTCGTACTAAGTGAAAATCATAAGTTTGAAATACCATGTGAACGTAATGAATAAAGCGCTTTCCTCTCGTCTTTTTCCTTTCGTTCGATATTAGATGACTTCGCGTGCTTCCTTGCAAGTCAATCTAGTATGGAACGAAGGAAAAGAACAAGGAGAAGATTCAGACGGGTCTGAGGTTTAGGGCTAGTCCTAAACCCTAAACCCTAAAACCCTAAAACCATAAACCCTAAATCCTAAACACCTAAACCCCTAAACCCTAATGTGGCCCAAAGCAAGCCGTAGGGCTCGCTGTGCCTGCAGCCTAGTCCTCTATGAAGTTCGCTGACCTCCCAACGCGCGCCGCAAAAAAAAAAAAAAAAAAAAAAACGCCCTTAACCGATAAACTACCGGATCGAAGACTCGGCTTTAGGGCTTATGGTGTTACTAGGGTTTAGGGTTTACGATTTTAGGGTTTTAGGGTTTTAGGGTTTTAGGGTTTTAGGACCTGAAAGCAGGGCTTACCTTGAGGGCTATTCCAGCACTTTGTCGGTTGCGGCACCTATTGCTGTAAGGTGGGAGCAGCCGAACTTCTGTGGCTCTTCGGGTTCAGGTCTTAGGAGTTGACAGCTATGGGTTTAGGGCTAGGGTTTAGGGTTTAGGGTTTAGGGTTTAGGGTTTAGGGTTTAGGGTTTAGGGTTTAGGGTTTAGGGTTTAGGGTTTAGGGTTTAGGGTTTAGGGTTTAGGGTTTAGGGTTTAGGGTTTAGGGTATAAGGGGGACATGCGAATCGCCCCGTTCTGGGACGTAAATGCTTGTAGCCTGATCCTCAAGATACAAAACAAGTACAGGGTGGCTTCTGACAGGAAAGGTTTGCACAAGCTGAACATGTCATGCTAAGCCACGGGACGAGACCACTCCACTTCGAAGGTTCAAAAAACGTGCAATTGTCTGCCAAGAAGCCCTGTGCCACCTGGGCTATGTCCCTAAACCCTAAACCCTATATCCCTAAACCCTATATCCCTAAACCCTACATCCTTAAACCCTATATCCCTAAACCCTAAACCCTGATCCCTGGGTACGCATCAGGTCTCAGTGGCTCCGTGCAGAAGCGTCGCGAGCAGCCTCGGCCCAGGATCGTGGCGTTCATCCGTTAACCCTAAACCCTAAACCCCAAGCCCTAAACCTAAACCCTGAGCCCTAATGGAGGGGCCGAGTTGGAGGCTGGAAAATGACCTGGACCGGAACCCGGGCTCCGGTGAAAACGAGGGAGCAGGGCGCTGGATAACCCTCAACATCAAATGCGTTGCTCCAAGCATGTAGGGTTTAGGGTGTAGGGTTTAGGGTTTAGGGCTTAGGGTTTAGGGTTTAGGGTTTAGGGCTTAGGGTTTAGGGTTTAGGGCTGACACCTGAAAGAGACCATTGCTTGAAGTGCTGCACAGTTGGTCTGTCCCACAATGCAAAACAACTCCAAGGACCTCCAAAGACACACCGGGAAGAACTTGGGAGCGATCACTTAAACGGTTTCGGGTTTGGGGTTTAGGGTTTAGGGTACTTAAGAGATACGTGGCGGTGGCCCTGGATTCCCATCTCCCTGATCCCTCCCCAAAAACACAAACATCCTAAACCCTAAAGCCCTGAAGCCCTCAAGCCCTAAACCCCGCAACATTGAGGCCCTGAATCGTCATTCCTGGGCCCTTACTTGAACGACTACCGAGCCCGCTATACAACTCTCCACCCTCTCCACCCAGCATTTTTGAACCCTATACTTGGAGGTTCATGGGTAGTTGTAAGTGGGGCTTTAGGAAGGGCAACTATAGTTCGAACTGGTTATAACCCTTCTTAGGGTACGTATAAGCCTACGTGCAACTACACCACAGTACCCTATGAACCCGAAAATATGGGCAAAATATGGGCTTAGGGCTTGGGGTCTTTACGGTTTAGGGAGGTCAACACCCCCCCCCCCCCCCCAAGAAATATCACAGCACGTATTGGGAACTGCGGGAGCATGTATGGGACCAGTTTGGGGTTCAGGCTTTGAGTCAAGTCGCATGCATCCAGCAGAGCATGCTTGCCTGAGTACCCAAACTCTTGGCTTTAGGGCTTCGGGCTTAGGGCTTGGGGCATAGGGCTTAGGGTTCAGGGGGGCATCGTAATCAGCGAAAGCTATGGGTAAGCACAATGTTTAATCCTAACCGAAACATCTGGTAGAACCTCTCAGAAAAGGCTTCGAATCCTGCAAACGGAAGGATGACGGATGAACCCTGACCCGCTGAAACCCGGCAATTCACCCGGGTTTAGGGTTTCGGGTTTAGGGTTTCCATCCGGACTCTAGGCTTTAGGGTTCAGGGCAGGGTATCAGGGGTTTAAAACCTATGGTTCCAGGAGTAAACCCTAAACCCTATAAACCGTACACTCTAAGGGTTTTCAGGCTTTTAGGGATTTAGAGCTTTAGGTTTTCAGGAAATTGAAGGGTCTGAGGGGTTTTAAGGGGTTTAGGGTTTTAGGGGTTCCGGGTCCCAGGAGTTTAGGGCCTAATTCCGGGTTTGGGGATTTAGGTTCAGGGCTTCAAGGTTCAGGTTTATTATGGAGCTCTGAAGGGAGGGGAGTTCAAGGGGGGGTAGGTACCTAGGGAATCTTAGGGAAGCCGCGAAAAAGCCACACGCCATGCTGGGCAACTGGTAACCCAGGTTTTCAGCTACGAATTGCTTAAGAACCCCACAAAAAGTGAAATCTTTTCCTTTCAAGGGTAATATAGGGATTATACTTTTATTCTTGGGGGGTTCTTAAGCAAACAGTTTTCAGCCCTACATACCCAGACGGAGACCCAGACGCAAACCCTGAACACTCTCAGCCCCAAACATCCCCGCAAATCCCTGAACCCCAGGCTCTGAACACCCCTCAAAAAAAAACTAAACCCAAATCCCCCCCCCCCCGCCCAAAAAAAGAACCGTGCCCTAAGACTTATTGCCCTAAACCCTAAACCCTAAACCCTAAACCCTAAACCCTAAACCCTAAACCCTAAACCCTAAACCCTAAACCCTAAACCCTAAACCCTAAACCCAAACCCAGAGAGCCCGAGAGTCTCTCGGATGGTGAGCCGCACCGAGCCAGGCTCCTTGGCTCAGGGTGATGAGATCGAGGGTTCAGGGTTTAGGTGCTAGGGTTTATAGGGTTTAGGGTTTAGGGTTCAGAGTTTAGGTGTCAGGGTTGATAGGGTGTAGGGTTCAGAGTTTAGGTGTTAGGGTTGATAGGGTTTAGGGTTTATAGGGTTATAGGGTTTATAGGGTTTATAGGGTTATAGGGTTAAGGGTTTAGGGTTTAGGGTTTGGGGTTCAGGTGTTAGGGATTTTTAGGGTTTAGGGTTTAGGGTTTAGGTGTTAGGGTTTTTTAGGGTTTAGGGCCTAGCGGGGTTAGGGTTTAGGGTTTTGGGTTCTAGGATTTCAGGCAAGAGTTCAATAGGACTTGTATGGCCAGGGGGTTGGGGGGGGGGGGGAAGGGGGGGGGGGGGGGATGATCCAAACTTTGCCTGCCGTTATACGGGTACCCTTAACAACTGTAAGGAATCTACCAAAAACAAGACACAAATACGCGAGCCCTCGAATTGAGGTTTCCAAAAAAGCTCCCTTGTTAAGCCCAGAAGGAGACTATGCAGCAGCCACTGTGGGGTCCCCTAAACCCTAAACTCCTGAACCCCGAAACCCTAAACCCCTAGTTAAACCCCTGAACGCCTAAACCCCGAAACCCCGAAACCCCTAAACCCCTAAACCCCGAAACCCCTAAACCCCTAAACCCCTAAACCCCCAAAACCCTAAACCCCTAAACCCCTAAACCCCTCAACCCCTCAACCCCTAAACCCCGAAACCCCTAAACCCTAAACCCCTAAACCTCGAAACCCCTAAACCCCTAAACCCCAAAACCCCTAAACCCTAAACCCTAAACCCCTAAACCCTAAACCCTAAACCCCCCAAACAGTATGGGGTACATGGACCCTTCAGGGCTCCCAAAACAAAACCCTCCCCACTCCCCCAGGGCTTTTGTCAGCAGAACCTGGGCATGAACCCGGAAACCCTTCTTTGCTTTACCTACTAAAGATATATAATCCCTATATTCCCAATTTAGGGTTTTTTTTACTAAAGATAATAATCCCTATATTCCCAATTTAGGGTTTTTTTTACATGCAATGACTCCCAAGTTAGGGTTTAGGATGGTTTAGGGTTTAGGGTCTAGGGTTTAGCTTGTTAGCTTTGTTTTTCTCTTTGGGGGGGGGGGGGGGGGTTCTGAAGCAAATAGAAATTACGGAACCTATAACAGCCCACTGCAAACCGGACAAACATTGCTATGGGATGTGTCACCATAACCTCTTGATGTGTGACCCCAACATTCCGGGTACCCATATCATACTTGGGCCTGAAAGGGTTCCTAGATTGTGGCTTTCGGGCCCATCAGGGATTAGGGTTTAGGGTTTAGGGTTTAATTAGGGTTTAAGGTTCAGGGTTCAGGGTTTAGGGTTTAGGGTTTAGCCACATGGGACCCTCAGGGTTAAGCTTCAAGCTTGAAGACTTGATCACCGGCAAGCTCGGGCCCAAAACGCGCGAAGTCCCGAAGCCCTCCGTCCGACTGTCTGGGAAGGAGTACTCTACTCCCCTTATAGAACCGTAATAAAAAAAACAGTATGTTTACTATCCTCTTGGGTTTTATATGAAAAAATTAAAAAAAAAAAAAAAAAACAAAGGGGCATGTAGAGTATGCCAAAAACCGCGGCTGATGGATTAACCATACGAGCGAAAGAGAAGCCGTTCGCTGTTGTGCAAAGAAAAGTGGGGCTGTCGGTAAACAAGGTACCCTAACCCTAAACCCTAACCCCTAAACCCTAAACCCTAAACCCTAAACCCCAAACCCCAAAAAACCCAAAAAACCCAAACCGAAGCCCCGGAGTGCTGTTAGGATGCCTCAGGAGCTACTGCAACCTGAGGCGCTTCCGCCACGGGCTCCAGATTTCTCTTCATGCTCCGGCAACGGGTTTTTCTGTTCGGCTTAAAAAAAATGCTTGTTGGTGGGTGGTGGGCATGGGCATTGAAGCCTTGTCTGCGCTGCTTGAAGCTGCAGAGAGAAGGGGCGCGGGCCTTCTTCAGGAGCTTCTTTTTAGGGGGGCACTTGTGGGGAATGTAGGCCTGCCGAAACTTGCAAAAGGTCAGGTCATGTAACGCACTTTGGCAAATATGCAAGCAGAGGATGCACCTTCAGTATATTATATATATATATTATTATTATTATTATTACGTATTATTATTATTATTATATTATTTCATCGCGTCATGTCGGCTTGGGGCGTGAGGGTATGTGTTGCCGTTGCTGGGTGCTGAGAGCCGAGGCCAACAGATCGTGCAAACAGCGGAGTGCGGGGCTCTAAATTCTAGGGCCTTGGGGAACTTCTATACTCGAAAACCTAAGGCGCTCTTGGTGAAATGAACGCCTCAGCATCATCCTGTAGCAGGTCCTTACGCTACAACTCGCGACAGCTAGGGGGACCTATACTGAGTATACTAGGGGATAGGATTAGGGGGACCCTTGGGGATATAGACCCTCTGAATAAGGTCTCTGTTTAAGAGAGCCAGAAGAGGGTAAAGAAGGGGTTCCCTTTTAAGGGTCCCCCTTATCCTACCTAGGATATACATTGCCACTTGTGCCACCTATGAAACGATGCTGCTGAGAAATGCATGGTGCCACCTCTGAAACAAACCCTAAACCCTAAACCCTAAACCCTAAACCCTAAACCCTAAACCCTAAACCCTAAACCCCCCCGCCCCCCCCCCCCCTGCAGCCAGGGGCATGCTGAGCCACAAGGAAGTCACTTTATCGGCGTATCAGCATCGGCTTTGTCAGGACCCGCCTTTCATCAACCGGGTTTAGGGTTTAGGGTTTGGGGTTTAGGGTTTCCTTCATCCTCATCTGGGGCTGAGAAAACAATTATGGGGTCTTCAGGCTGAAGCTGTGGGTTATTCAGGGCCCATGGAGCTCTACAAGAATGCTCCAAACCAGCCTCCGTTCCACCCCCTAATGACCCTCAACCCCGCGTCTGTGCCGCCGCACCTGGATCTCGCTGATCTCAACTTCCTCGGACCCTAAACCCTAAACCCTAAACCAGGAGCCGCGCCATGTTGGGTCTCAGGGCTTTGGGGGTGGGGACTTCAGGGCTTCGGGTCCACGTTGGCTGCTGAATATGTTGCTGTTTAGGGGGGGGGGGGGGCGTTGGAGCATCCACGGGAAGCCCTACGCATCCCCTTCGTGCAGTTCCTGCAACCAAACAGTGAGGCGACCGAAGCAGGAGTTCCGCGCCGGAGGCAACAAGAAATGCCAACAGCGACAATTTTCAACTTAGAATGTTACCATGTATCTACAAATCTGCAAAAATCATAACTGGCTATAGCCGCAGTTAGGGCACTCTTTAAACCCTACTTATACCTACCCATGAACCTTCGAGTATGCATTGAACCTTCGAGTATGCATTGGGCACGGGGCATAGCAGCCGCGTCCGAGGGCTCGCATGAGCGGCTCCCCAAAGCGCGCCCGCACCTGCTGCTTCGAGAGCCAAAACCCATGCGTGGCAACCCTAAACCCTAAACCCTAAGCCCTGAACCCTGAACCCTAAACCCTAAATCCAACAAATGGGGGTTTACGATCTTCGCGGTACCTTGTTGGGGTCCAATATGAAAAGGGGATCCTGCTACTTGGGGTCTATACGAGGGGCCCCTTAAGCCTTCATATCGTAAACCCCCAAATCCCACAGGATCCACGTACTTGGAGGTTTATCGCCAGGTCGAGGTAGGGCTAGATGTACCAAAAAAAGGCTGTAGCTAGAGCTATCCTACTTACAACTACCCATGAAGCTCCGAGTATGGTAATCTCACGAAAGCAACTGGGCACAACAAATCATGCTAGATAGGGCTGCTGGAACTTCGGAACCTAACTCCATGGTATAGGGGCCTTAATGATTTTGGGATGGGGTCTTGGGGTTCACATCGGGACCATACGGGAAGACTGGTAGTATTTAGTTGAAGCCCTCAAACATGGAAGCCTTCATGCGAACTTGTTACCGGGTAACTGCTTTTTGCTTCAGGAACGCCCCTCAACATATTCTGCCTTTTAAGGGCAAATATAGGGATTATTGTCTTGTTTCTTAGGTATCCTGTGGGGTTGGGAGTTCCAGGAAAATTTTCAATAGCCCTAAGCGCAAACAACTTCCGACCGAGATGCACCGGTACCAGGATGGTCATGGTTGGACGTAAAAAAATGTCGGGCAATTGAAGGCACAACTGTTTACAGCCTTTATGCAGGCTACGCCGAACCCTACGTCTAACTCCTCATGAACCATCGTTGGCCCTAAGCCCTAAGCCCTAAACCCTAGACCCTAAACCCTAAACCCTACTTGGAGGTTTACGGGTACTTCTAAGTAGGGATATAACTACCCCACGTAAGGTCGTAACTGCTACCCTACCTATGTACCATAACCCCTGCCGCCTAAACCCCGCAAACTGTGCAAAAGGGGCTGTCGCGACTTATCGGCCAAAAAGGTCTGGGGCTTCTGTGTCTCACAACCTTGCCCAAACACCTCAAAGACTCCCAAAACCCCAAAGGACTCTGAACCCTAAACCCTAAACCCTAAACCCTAAACCACTAACCCAAACTTCAACCCCCAAGCCCGAACTAGGTTGAGCCCCCGCCTTCTCCAGCGCAGGCGCCTGCGCGTCGGAGGCGCGGAAGGTCAGGAAGACCACCTGGTCGTTGGGTTTCGGGTTTAGGGTTTGGGGTTTAGGGTTTCCGGTTCAGGGTTTAGGGTTGGAGCTTCGGGTTTGGGACTTTTTTGAGGTTTCGGGCTTAGGTCTTAGGTGCTTCTACTGATGGCGTTGAGGCTTTGAGGTTTGTTGTGAGGTACGGGGCTCTTTCAGGAGCAGTGGTTCTAGTGTAGGGGCTCCTAAACCCTAAACCCTAAGCCCTAAACCCTGGGGGCCAAACCTCCAGAACCCAAAGTGACTCGACGGTTCGAGGGATCCTGACTCCATCCGGGGATCCTAACACATCCAAAGGCTTTAGGGCTTATGAGGTATTAGGGTTTAGGGTAGGATTAGGGTTTAGGGTTTTGAGGGCATAGAGGGTGTCTAGGGTATGGTATATACGGTATATGGGGTATTCAGGGTGTATCGGGTATACAGGGTATAGTATAAGGGGTATAGGGAAACAGGGTATACAGGGCATGCAGGGTTTAGGGTCTATGGTAGAGGAAGTCCTCTAAAGCCCAAGTATACCCTGTTTAGGTCCACACGGGCTCTTAGCGCGTCAGGAGACCTAAGTCAGCACAGGGGACAAGTGTACCATAGCAGGGACATGCCTGGCGCTATACTAACCAACCCTAAACCCTAAACCCTAAACCCTAACCCAAAACCCTAAACCAGAACACCGCCAGGTCGACAACCCCAAAAAAGAGCAAAGGCGGAAACACAATACAAGTACCAACCTGCTTCATCTTAGGTCTTCCACCCTACTGTCCCACACCCACTCCAAAACCACTCCAAAAAGAAGCACAAAGAACTCAAGTAGGGATGTTCTCCCCTCATACGAACAGTCGTTAATGATTAGGGATTGTAGTGCCCCGTGCTATAATCCCTAAGAAGTACTGTTGGTATAAGGGGGAACATCCCAACCCTAAACCCTCAACCCTAAACCCTGAACCCCTTCGGAAGACTCAACCCTAAACCCCAGACCCCAAACCCTAAACCCTGAGCCCTAAACCCTAAACCCTGAAGCCAAGGCCCTTGCCGTATTCACGCAGACGAAGGCCAGTAGGAGGTAGATCACCTGGCTCGCGCGATCGGCAGGTACCTCAGAATGCAGGCCCCGCATCGCTAAGGATTTTAGGGTTTAGGGTTTAGGGTTTGACAGTTGCAGAGTTATGCAGCTTATGACGAGAGTTCGTAGACTAGGGTGTAGTCCATGTGCTAGTGTCGACGCCGTGGAAGTGATCTCATGTTGCGGAATTTTGGGAATGACAGAGCCCGAAACACTGAATCCTAAACGCTAAACCCTGAACCCTAACCCCCTCAAACCCTTGCAGAGCCCAAAGTCCTGAAGCCTTTCCTCAGTTCCCTAGGGATCCGATGAGGGTTTCAGGTTCAGGGTTTAGGGTTGGGGTGTTCCCCTTTATACGAACAGTCCTTAATAGGGATTATAACAGGGGGTACTATAATGACTGTTAGCTAGGCTGCCCAGTAACCTAGGCTTAAAAAGGGTGCCCTTTTTTGCTTAAAGGGGTTTACAAGGGAGTCTAAACCCCCCAAAAAGGGAATAAGTATACTACTGGGCATCCTAGTTAGTATAAGGGGGAGCATCCCAAGTTTAGGGTGTAATTAGGGTTTAGGGTTAGCGTGCTGCCTTCTTTGGCTTTCAGAAGGGCTTTGACAAGGAATTTGGACCCCAAAGAGGAGAAGGGTATGACTGTGCCTCCTAGAGCCCTTAATCGTAAAAAAGCCTAGGTCGTAAACCCAAGGATTGGCTTTAGTCCTTATAAACCCTAAGCAACGAACCCTGAACTTCTGCACACCAACCCCCTCCCCAACACAAAAAGGAAGGAAGCAAGGTGCTGTGCCTACAGCTAGCAACTGCGGCATCCTATGAATGGCACCCGAAAGCCCATTCCGCCCCCCCCCCCCCCCCCCCCCCCCGAACCCCTAAACCCAAACCCTACAAAAAGGGGATGAGGGTGCTCAGAAACCCAATCCTGAATAAGCCCCAAACCCTGAACCCTAAACCCTAAACCCTAGATCCTTCATCCCAGCTCTCCGAGCGTATCCTCCCCAAAGCTCCCGGAAGGCGCACCGCAAGCAAGCTCAGTGCGGCCTTTGCAAGTGGCTTCTACTTTTTGTTGTGACATATACATATATATTTATATATGTATTTTCAAAAAAGTTTTGTAAGGGAACCTAAACCCCCCCCCACCAAGGGAATAAGCGCACTAGTGGGCAGCCTAGATATGGTCGGTTCTCAAACTTATGGTCCCTTTTTGGGTACCCTGAATGATAGGGGCCGCCTTATGATAAGGATCCCAAAAAGGACCACAATTGAGAAGACTCATGATGTTTTCATACTATGATTCTCTATATGAATAATGATACCAATTACAATATTGTGGTTCCAAAGGCCGGGTTTGGGTTTAGGACTCTAGTTTATCCTTCAGTTGGTAGAAATTACCCCTCCTTAGCTACGTGGTGGAACCCACTAAAGCTGCAGGAATCCCGGGCAGTCTTGAACAACCCTTAACGCCAAGCCCCACACCCTAAACCCTAAACCATAGGGGTTAAACCCTAAACCCTAAACCCATGGACCGAACTCCAAGATACCAAAACCTTATATCCTGGTTTAGGGTTTAGGGTTTAGGGTTTAGGGTTTAGGGTTTAGGAGCTCGAAAGACCGAGTGCTGTAGCACAAGTTGGCATCGACCCTCGGCTTCTGAACATTCGGGCATGTTTCCCTGCCCTGCTGCAGCACCCTTTTGGTGCTTGTACCTTGTGCTTGATGCGCGCGAACATTCTTTCATGCACCTTCAGGTTCGGGTTCTTGGGTGTAAAACGTTGGAATATTCTGAACAGTTTCGTAATCAGATACGAATATGACAAAGGATATAAAGCAACGAAGAATAGGTCAGATCACTACCGCTGCTGCTATTGCCAATGGCGTTCATAACGCGAATAATACTGATATAACCACGAGAGTATGAATAACTTGGATACTCTGAGTATTCCAAACATTATGACGATTGTCATAACCCGTATTCACTACTACTAATGATATGTCTTTGATAATCTAGGGCTCAGGGTTTGAGGCTTCTAGAATTCGGGCTTAGTGTCGAGGGTCAGGGCTCAGATTATAAGTTGGGACGTTCCCCCTTTCTCTAACAGTCCTTTTCGTATGGGTTCTAGTAGGGGGGGTACTATAATCCCCATTAAGGACAGCCCCCTGGTTCTTAGTTGGGGAACGAGGGAGTAAGGGCCCCCTATGTACCCTTTAAGGGCTTGTATAGGGTACCTCATTCCCTGATTCCCAACTAAGAACCAGCCAGACTGCGATTGGTTTAGGTAGGGACTCGGGGGCCGGACCGGCTTCCCGCCACTCCTGAGAAGGGTTTAGGGTTTAGGTTTCAGGTTAGGGTTTAGGGCTTAGGGCTTAGGGCTTAGGGCTTAGGGCTTAGGGTTTAGGGTTTAGGGTTTAGGGTTTAGGGTTTAGGGTTTAGGGTTTAGGGTTTAGGGTTTAGGGTTTCGAAGGTGGGTTGCAACCTCGGGCTACAGGGTTGACCCTAAGCCCTAAACCCTGAACTTAACCCCCTAACCCTAACCCCTGAACCCTCTCGCTCTGCCCGAAAGGTCCACATCACGGCAAGGCGAAAACCTGAAGCCCAAGAACAGCTTGTCACGGCCTCAGCAAGGAATGTTCTGGGGTCATTCTGGGATCTGGGCTGAAGATCACACCCTCCCCCCCCCCCCCCCCCCCCCCCCCCCCCCAAACCTAAACCGAAACACGACTCAGGCGGAGAGAAAATCAAAGAGCACCAGCGTCGAACCATGTCGAACCCCACAAGCCCAAGCCATGAGCCGGAGTCCTGTGAGAACCAGCAGCGGATGAGCCCTGGCGCAAAGGGTGGGTGGGTGGGTGGGGGATATAGGGTGGGCAAGGGATTTGGAGGGGTTGAGGTTGAGGACTTTGAAACTTGGCGCTTGCGGCGAACCCTATAACATGAAGCCTATGAACGCTACACCCTGCAAACCCTAAACCCTAAACATCCTCAAACCCTAAACCCTAAACATCCCTAAACCCTAAACCCTAAACCCTAAATCCCAAACCCCAAACCCTCAACGCATGCGCTTCTCCACTCCCGTCCTGCGGAGCTAGGCTGCCTCAGAGAAGCGCCAACTGAAGGATTTGGGGTTTAGGGCTTAGGGGTTTAGTAGTTAGTAGGGTTTAGGGTTTAGGGTTTAGGGTTTAGGGTTTAGGGTTGAGGGTTGAGGGTTTAGGGTTTAGGGTTTAGGCAGGGGATCCGAAGTATGGGCCCCCAACTTGGGTCCCCTAACCCTTCTATACACTATGCAGAATAAGGGCCCATACTTCGGATCCCGGTAAATCCCCTTGAACAAGGGTAAGGGACCATACTCAGGGCCCATGGTTCCAACCTTAGATTAGGGCTTAAGGGGGTTTAGGAGTTTAGGGTTTAGGATTTGGGGTGTCGGGTTTAGGGCTTAAGGGGATTTTAGGAGTTTAGGGGTTAGGATTTGGTTTAGGGTTTAGGATTTAAGGGCTTCGTCATGGGATTCGGTCTACGCAAAGCCATAGTAGAAGGGCTTTTGGTACCTTACTCCAGACTCGGAAAAAAGTGGGACCCTCTTGGGTGTGTAGCCTAGTACAGATCCTACAGAACTCGGCGAACATACCCACCAGAAAACCAACGGAGCCTATTGCCATGAATTAGGGCCCCCTTGGTTATAGGGTTCTTAGAAAAGGGGGTTCAAGGGGGGTAGGCAAATCAAGGGTTCAAAAACTCCCTACTACCCCTAAAGCTCCCTACCCCCTCCCCCAAGAACCTTAACCCTAAACCCTAAACCCGAAACCTATATCTTGGGGCTACTTTTGCACAAGGAAGTTCTAACTGCAACCCACATAAAAGCGGCAGGAGACTCACAGGTACACTTATCCAGGGATGGCCAGCCGTAAACCCTAAACCCTAAACCCTAAACCCTAAACCCTAAACCCTAAACCCTAAACCCTAAACCCTAAACCCTAAACCCTAAACCCTAAACCCTAAACCCTAAACCCTAAACCCTAAACCCTCACCCCCCTCCCCCCCCCCCGCCCCAACAAAAGCAACTCTAGACCTAAAGGCCCTACATGGATTCCCGGCAGCTCAAAAAGCCTTCAACATGAGTACCGGAAGCTTTAAACTAGGGGGTTTTAGGGTTTTAGGGTTTAGGACCAACAATCACACATAAAGATAAGGATTCTACAAACAGGGTTTAGGGCTTAGGGTTGTCCAGAATCCCACTTATCGGGGGCCCTTCTACCCCAATAGTAGGATCCTTATGATTATGTGGTCTTTGGGCCCGTATAGAGCCCTAATGACACAGCACAGCCTCCTGGTAAACCAGCACCCTTGGCCCGTAACACGAAAGCTTGTCTGCGGGGATTAGAAGCAGGCGGGCTGTAGGGCCATGAAGTACTTTTAACTTTGGCCTGCTTGTCCATTGTGCTCCCCACCCCCCATTCCCCCCACGAGGGTTCGTCTGAAACCCTACTCATAACGCAAAATGGGATGCTTCAAGATGATGATGCCGTTTTGGGTACTTACCCGGAGGGGTCCCATTCATCACTAAGCCACAAGAGCAAGCAGGGGCCCTACATGGGGTGTTTGTCTGAACCGTACACAGAGGGTGACCCAAAACGGCCCCACATCTTCGAGAATCCCTAAGCCCTAAACCCTAAACCCTGGGCCGCCCGTCGCTGGAGTTGCTCTCGGAGGCGGTCGTTCTGCGAGTTCAGCGCCGCCTCCGCTGGGTTTGGAGGTTTAGGGTTTATAGGTTTAGGGTTTAGGGGTTTAGGGTTTAGGGTTTAGGGTGCTTTTTGGCTTTTTGGAAGGATTTGTGGGGTTTGGGGGGTAGTTTAGGGGTTTAGGGGCTCAAGGTGACAGGGGAGGTTTGATGGGTCGGAGTTTCAAGAAGCTTGGGGCTGGGGGAAATAGTACGTAGGAAGGTGTCCGGCTTCTGTCGACGCCTTGGACGAATGGGCAGACAGGGAGAGAGAGAACGACCGAGATAGTGACAGAGAGGGACAAGAGACAGTGAGACAGCGGCGGAGAGATAGAGAAGGGCACGGGTTGGGATGTTTCCCCTTTTTCTAACGAAGGGTGCCCCGCCGTGGGCGACCACAATCTGAATGTCAGGATCAGGGGTGGTTGACCCCCCCCCGCACCCGGCCCCCCCCGCCCCTGTCCCACACCCCCCCCCTCTGCCCCTTTGCGGGTTTGGCTTGAACCTTGAACCCCAAACCCAAAAACACGAAACCCCAAACCGTGAACCTTGAGCCCTAAACCCTCAACCCTTAACTAACCCTCAACCCTAAACCCCAAACCATAAACCATAAACCCGGAACCCTAAACCCTAAACCCAACCATTATTGCTTGGGGTCCAGCGACTTGGGCGCTACGGAATCACCATGCTCACGCGGATGCGCTGGGCCGGGCCGAGGCAGGTCGCGTAGCGATAATCCCTGCCAAGGAGCTGTGAGTAGAAGGGGGAACATCCCAGGGCGTTTAGGGTTTAGGGTTTAGGGTTTAGGGTTTAGGGTTTAGGGCTGATCAGAGTTGAAGCCCCAGCCTCGGCCGATCGTACATCTGCCTCGGTTCACCGTCGTTTGGGAGCTGGCTGATGGCACTCCCGGAGCCCTTTTGGATTTCGGGTTTCGGTTTTGGGGTTTAGGGTTTAGGGTTTGGGGTTTAGGGTTTAGGGTTTAGCACTTCAATGACACCATTTGCCCTAGAGGCCTCAATAAGATGGAAAAAATCAGTTGGTAATCATACTCATCATGAAACACTTAAACAAAGACTGACAATACCAATGGAGCGTTGAAAATGACTTTGATAGTACCAACATATTCATAAGCATTAATATTGCCAAGAATGTTACAGAACATTCAGAATACTGATAACCAGACTCTTACTAACCTTGAGAAAAATTAAACCCTAAACCCT
Organism: Symbiodinium natans; assembly: GCA_905221605.1. NCBI lineage: Eukaryota > Dinophyceae > Suessiales > Symbiodiniaceae > Symbiodinium > Symbiodinium natans. The sequence goes on from CAJNDS010002823.1 coordinate 645,381, forward strand.
GAACCCTAACCCCCCCCCCCCCTCCAAGCCCAAGGACAGGATGTGTTGTGCTGCCCAGCTTCTCAGGTTCCGTGGCTTTAGGGCCTAGGGTTTAGACATGGTTTTGAGCCTGAGCCTTATGTACAAGCGGCCCGGGCCACCTCGGCCCACGGAAGTGCGGTTTAGGGTTTAGGGTTTAGGGTTTAGGGTTTAGGGTTTTGCAGCGGAGGCTGCACTGGTGCGCTTGGGCTCGACGGGTTTCAAACCCCTCAAGAGGTTGCTAAGAGCTCCACGCTCTGGTTTTCACACGTGCTCCGCGCACGATCCGTGGCTCAGGCTGTTGCCTAAAGGCTTCTGCACGAAACAGGGGCCCCTGCTCGAACCTAGAAGTTCAGCAGTAACCCCACATGTTCCCATGAGACATCACTGAGAGGCATATCTGTTGCACCAGCCCCAAAAGATGTCAGTGATGACTCATTCTTTCTGTACAAATGCTGATTTACGGTGTCTACGGCTGTACGTCCTTGCTGCTTGGCTTTCTTGGCACTGGTGAAGGCGGGGTCGTACTTGATGCACCAGTGGCCTGATCGAAGGAACTTGATCAATCCCAGGCGGCAGTCAGCTCTCTTCTTGGTCAAGGCATCACCAAGATCGTAGTCACTGGCAACCCATCGAAGAACTCCAGCTGCTCGAGCCAAGTTTCCACGAAGCTGGAACGCCTGCAAGGCCGATCTCATGTTGCTCAGCCCTAACAGGGGTGACTCATTCAGCTCCACGGCGTCGTATCCACCCTTGCTGTCGGTGCACACTATGCCTTTGACACATAGTACCTGACGTTCCGTGGCATCCACCGGATCCTTGCGCTGAAGCTGCTCATAGTCCAGGTCGCCAGCTGCATGAAGTTCACTCCACAACAATCTTGCTCGGAAGTTGTTGTCTTCTGCTTCAAGTGCTGCTTGAACTTCTGCATCGTTGCTGCTGATGGATTTCCGCTTCAATTTCCATGTCCGCCAGGCAATGGCATTCATGGCGCAAACAACACCGGTGTCACATTCTGGTCCTGACACCAGTGTGATGTATCCCCCAGTGGAATCGCCCTTGGGCCTGTTGTTGTGTGCCTGGTCGCCCATGCTGACGAAGACAAGGTCTGTCCAATGTTTGACAGATGGAAATCGTTGAAATGTTAGGCGAAAAGGTTCTCGACGTACTTCGCCAATCATCTCCTGAATTTCCCTTGCCGTAGACATCGAACCATTGACTACCAGCTCGGTGAGTAGGAGGTTGCAGCGTGCACACAGCTGCGGTTGAGACTGAACAGCCAGCCACTGCAAAGCGCCCAAACTGGCACGACAGGCTTCCATGTCCTTTCGCTCCAAGGGTGCCTCAGTTCGAAGTCTGTTTGGGCTGATGTCCAAGTCGGGCAATGCCTCCACATAGTAGTCCTGGTTCACGCTGATACGCAGGAAGCCATTCTCGTCGGTGGTCGTGGAGACATCGGTACCAGCATGACGATACGTGCCTTGCTTGGTCATTCCCCACTTGCATGCCTTGTCGATTGAGGCCTTGATCGCTAACCATTCTTCAGATCCATCTCCAATGCGGTGAAAATCATCCACATGTCCACCCATTGCTCCAATGGTCAGCTTGTGATCGCGATCCTTTCGGTCCTTCGAGGTCCATCGCCATAGGCATCTTTCTCCCATCACTGGGGTGGCACCCAGTTTGGTGAGTGTCTTGTGGAGATCCAACCATAGTCCTCGTGGTGCCGTCGTGCTGCCATAGATGTTCCGAAGGACACGCATGATGGCCTCTTCTCCAATGCCTAGGGCTTCTCTGAGCTCCTGAACACCCGAGGTCCACAGCTCCTGATCGGCCTCTGTCGGCTGCGTTTGTAGAAAAGCCGTCGCCAAATCCAGTCCTTCCAGCATCCACTGATGTTGGGCCGACATGGTGTAGAGGAGGTTCCTGCCCAACGTCGATTGCACCGGACTTGCTGTCTTGAAGTTGGGATCCAGCAGGCTCGGGTGCTGGAACCCTAGCAGCACAATCCTGGCCTTGGCTTTCTTCATGCCATCCTTCTTGTGCACGGTGTTGTCGTTGGTGTTGGCGTCCTGAATTGCCTCCTCACGATCCTCTGGCGGAACCAACTTCCACGTCAATACCCATCTCGCCTTCACGATGCGGTTCGTCTCGTAGGCCTGTCGAACTTCACGATCATCAAGGCACTTCCGGACAGCTTCATGCTTCACAAAGGAGTCCACCTCCTTCGCCTTTGCTCGGCCAAAGAGCTTCCGCTCGGCTGGATTCAGCTTGGTGAGCACCACTTCCGAGTCGCGCATCTTCTTCACCATATAGGCTTGCGGATTGCGCTCAAGTTGTTTACGCTCTCTGTTCGACTTGGGTGCTTCCAGGTTGAACTCAATCTTCAGGAAGTCATGGGTCTCGTCCATGGCATTGAAGAGGTCGAACTCTGCTTCCCTTGCCGCTTCCGTGCACAAGGCCTCCACCCAGTTGTCTTCCTTCCTTGACCTCTTTGCCGCAGTGTCATCGTAGTCGTTGACCTCGACAACGGCCGGATTTTTGGTCGTAGAGGAGACATTGGCCTTGGTTGTAGACGATGAACTCGTTCCCTGTTCTTCCTCCTGATCGATGGTGGTAGGCGACTTCTTGCCTACAATTCGTCGACTGGGCTTCACCACAGTGGTGTCGTCAGGTTGTGCTGGTAGTTCAGGAAGTTCACGGTCGGTCTCGAGAGGCTCCTCATCCATCAGGTCCGTGTATTCTCGTTGAGGGACAATGTCCGCTAGGGACTTCCATCGAGCGAAGTCTTCTCGATCTGATGTCTCGTAGACGAACTTTTCCGCCTCCGTTGCCGGCCGAACAGAATGCACGGAGCAGCGGTAAAGACGTGAGCCAATCAAGACCCACACGATGTGACGCCGATGATCACCTTGATCTTGCTGTGGCAGAACTTCATGGAAGACCACTCGTCCAGGGCCAATCCAATGTGGTCGTCCGGATACTTTGAAGCCACCTTTGGGTCCTTGATGAACGTCTAGCGGCCACACTTTTCTCCAAATCTTCACAAGGTCCATCTCCTTGAACGTCCGCAGGGGTTGTCGCACGGTGCTGTTGGTAAGCTTGGAGAGGATGCGCTGGGACCTGGTCTTCAGTGCTATTGCCTCAGCTTTTTGCCGATTGGTCACCAACTTTGTGTACTCCTCTTGTCCGTCATGGGGGATGGAGTTGAATGTGCGCACGTCCTCATCGGTGATGTCGTAATTCTTTCCAAAGGCCCATTGGAAGGCAGAGTAACCAGCCGTGTACTCGGTGGAGTTCAAGGAGGCAACCGTAAGCTGCAAAGAGACAAAGGGGTGCTGGTCCAGGGCATCCAGGTGGATAGCCGTTGCTGTTCGTTTTACATCCTGGACGGCTGCTTCAGCGGTTCCATGGGCCCAGCTCTCCTTGTCTGCAACGAAGTGTGGTTGTATATTGACGGAGGCCAAGAAGTCATGCATCCGCTCTGACGCGAAACTGTAGGCGGCATCGAGGATGATGAAGGCTGGCTTGGGGTATTGTCCCAACCGTCTTTCTGAGAAGGCCTGAATGACTTCCTCAGTGGATTCGCTCTGCATCGCCATCACCTCATAGATCATCAAGGGCTGAATCACCCGCAGCTTCGTCGCCATGTCCATGAAGAGGATGAACTTCGCCTTCTTTTTGGTCCCCGGAATATACCATTCACCCACATCGGCCGTCACCGCCTGCCACGCTTTGTAGGCCGGTGTCACACTGGCTGGGGGAATCTTTCCGGAGCTGACGCTCCCTGCCTTCAGAGCATCACATGCGTCACATCGATGATGTAGTGCAACCTGTACCTTCCACTCATCATGTCCACCGTCGCGAACGATGCGAGCCAAGTTCTTGTTGGTCGGATGACCCGCGGCACGATGAATCTTGCTGATCTTTGCTCGCCACGCTTCCACTTCATCTTTTGAGACATCCGGAGGGATCCCAAGGGGGTCCTGCACCTTGTTATCCTTGACTTCAGCACCAAGGACTACATGGTCATCCGTCATCTTCGGCAATGGGAATCCATACTGTCGAAGTTCCTCCCTCCTTGCGTCCGACATCTTGTGGATCATCCGAGTGGTGTAAGCGGAGATGCCAATCCTCTCGCCCTTCCATTGTTGGGTGGCGTGTGTCGTAGTGGGATCGAAGATGACCACTCGGTGACACGTTTCTTTCACCACTCCACCAGGTAGACTGCCGTCAGGAAGTCGTCGACGAACTCGTGTTTCGCCACCTTGAGGTTCTTGTTGTATCCACAGTCCACCACCTGAGAAGTTCCCCACGCACAGGAGGATGTTGGAGCTCCCTTTCAAGTTGTGGTGGTCCTTGTGGGGCCTGGTTTGGACGTTGAAGTTGAGCATCACTGTGGTCCAAGTCTCTTGGGGCGCGTAGTGATGCAGGACGGCGTTGACATATTGTATCAACTCAGGAACCTCAGAGGTGATCTTGGTGATGCCCTCTTGAGCACCATGAGAGTAACCACCAAGAATGAGGCTTGTGGCCCCTGACATGGTGCCCCGACCATGTTCCCGGACAGCTTGCCGTACTTTGACACACTTGGGCACTTCCCGAAGAATGGTTCCGAGATGTTCCAGGGACCAGTTGCCACGCATCCGGGCTTCCCTTGCCATGTGCTCGAGGGCGATCTTGTCTGCGCTTGTAGTGGCAACTTCGTAGTCCTCAATGACCATGTCCGACGTTTCTTTCAACTCGTCGAGAAACTCTTCTGTCTCTTCGACTTCGATCTCTTCGTCATGAAGTGCGGGAAGATCATGCTTCAAGGATAGCAGGTGTTGATGACGTCCGGGCGCAAATTGATCACGCCAGTGTCGAGCAATGGATTGCACCATCTTCCAGGGGTAGTACGCAGTGCGAGCCGTCTCTGCCCCTTGAATGGACGCATGTTGTCCATGATTGCCCGGACATACTTTCGCTCGGAAGGCACGATGGAAAACTTCATCGTTGGTGCGGATCAGCCACTTCTTCTGGATGAACTGGTCACTAGCCTCGTTCTTCATCCCGTAGTTACATCCATCAATGCGGCACTGCAACCATGAATGTCCATGCTCCTCCAGGTACCTCGCTAGGTCTTCCATAGGAGCTTGTTTCCATCCAAAGCATGGATATGGCCATTCGAAGTAGAACTTGGTGCAGTCGTTGTCCTCGAGGCAGTCCTTGATGAAGTTGTTGACTTCCCAAAGCAAACGGCGTTCCTTGCGTCGAGCCGTTTCAAGTTGCGCTTGTCGTTCGGGGGTGTTGTAGTTCACAGACGTCCATGAGCACCACTTTGTGCACGGCAGCGAAAACCAAACGCGTTGGGGTTGATGTTGCCGCCTCAGAACTCGAAGTCGTTGCCAGGTCTCCTCCTTGTACAAGTCGTAGCCGCTGGCCAAGTTGATGCGCCGTGGTCGTAGTCCATGTTGTTCTGCTGCTTCACTCAGCCAGCTGTGTGGTGCACATGCTACTTCCCACAGCCCATCGCGTCCTGTCAGCTGCAGGTCCACAAGGTGCGCCGTCATGGTGGCAGTCATCATGGTCACCATGGCCATCAACCGCTTCCCCATGTAGAGTGGCAGGTGTTCCACCTTCGGCTTGTAGATCACACCTCCCCGGTTGCTTCGTTCTCGTACGCTGCCACCAGTTCCTCGTCGTCCGGGTCCGTGACTACTCCCCATGTGGTGTTGGTCGGAGAGTGGTAGCCGTCGGTCGTCGCGATGTAGGTGTCCGGCACAGCCTGGTTGCGCAGCTCCACGATGGACCGATTCAGGACAGCCTCGGCCGTGATCTTGTTCATCATGTGGTGGCACACCGTCGCTGTCGGCTTGATGGTCCCCAAGATCTGCTGCAACTCGTTGAGCATCTGCTTCACCATCACGTGGTTCACAGTCATGGTTGTGCTCGAAGGTGACCCCTTTCTGGGGGTGTACAGAAGACGAAGGTCGCAGCAACTGCAGTGGATCCATTGACCCCACTGATTGGCCTGCGGTGGTCCCGGCTGATGCGTTCCGAAGCAGGGCCATTGATCCTTCCGGGAGCGAGGATCCCGTTGGTCTGCTTTGATCCTTCGCGTTGTGTCCAGTGACCTCGGTCTCTGCTTGGCGCGACTCTTCGCTTTGGCCGCCGCCGTGAGGATCTGCTCGGTCTCGCGGTCGATCTCCTGGGGAGCGCTCGAAGGGGCTGCCATCACAAGGAGAGGAACTCGGAGGGGATGTTGACGAAAAAACTTGTGCTCCTGTCGCACAGTTCATTTGAGCTTCGGCGTTGGAAACTGTTGATGGTCGAGATCGACGATACATCACCCACAGCCGATTGCGAGACGCCTCTAGCTCTCGATTGTGCAGCTCAGCATCACTCACAGTCAGATCAATCCATGCTGTCCCAAGTTCAAGAACTTGCTGTGACATGTGAGGACAATCACTAGAAGTTGCTTCTCGAACTATCACATGGGCTTGACCATCAAGGCAACGTAGACCCTTAGTTAGGTACTGCACAATGTCCAAGGTGTAGTGGCCCTTGCGGTTGACGTTCAACTGGAAGATTTCAGGTTCTGGATCCTTGGAGAGCATGTACAGGCCAGTAGAAAAGTCGACCAACATTCCAACTCCCAACGGACCCAGGAAATCCATTCCTATCAAGATGGGCACTAAGGAATTCTTGTCAAAGCCTGACTGATAGTACTCCGCAGGATTGGGAAGTGTGTAGAGGGAAAAGGAACGTTCGCTTCCCGATAGGCTGCTCCGAATCGTGACCTTGCACAAGGCTCTACCCCACTTGCCGTTCCCAAACCTGAAATACGGGCGCGAGGATTGGTCCAGCTCAATCTTGGCACTACGGTCCTGGGCAACAATGGCTGATAGCAAGGACTGTACAGCGGCTTCGGGGGCTGCGGAGGCTGTCGCTCCACAGTCAAGCATGCCGACCTCTGGCTTGGGCGGCTCCGACGCTGAAACGGAGTGAAGCTCCTTTGAATCTCTCAGTTCCATGCCACCGACGAAGAAGTCCTGCGCCATGTACGCATTCACCGATCGATTGCCATCCTTGGACTTGGTCTTGAACTTCCCCTTGCCCTTGTTCGACATGAACTGACCTTCCATCCACATGCCTCGCTTCCCCTTGTTTTTGCCCTTGCCCTTGCCAATGTAGTACTGGTACTCGTCGTCCATGCCCGCATGTCGACGATCAGGGCATTCTCGAGCGAGATGCTGGCCGCCACAGTTGTAGCAGCGAAGGCCATGGCCCGTGGAATTTGAGGGAGACCCAAACCCACGGTCACGTCTCAAGGCCTGTGTCACCTTCTGGGCGTCAGACCACGTTCTCTGCGCCTCCATCGCCAGGCTTTCGGCAACCTTTTCGGCCTGTTGGGCTTCACGAAGCTTCTCCTGGTGTTCGGGGTCAGGAGACTCTTCAAGGGCCTGCATACCATCATGATTGCCAGTTTGCCAATCTTGATCAGACCACCAATCATTCTCCACGTAGGCGTCGTCGTACCACCAGTCGTCTTCATACCACCACTCATCCATGGCATTCTGGTAGTGCATGTGGTCCTCGTCCTTGTGATCGATGAAGTTGGCGTGAAACTGGCCACCGGCATGAGGCGACCCTCGATGGCCAAGAAGCTGTTCATCCCACAAAGTCTGGAGCGCTGCCGCAATCACCTCGTACTCCAAGGAGTTCTTGCTTGTGCTGAGGATGTCACGCTTCTCCTCGGCACTGAGTCCTGCAGCTTGCAACAACCGCCATCCTCGGAGGACACCAAGCAGGAATGAGTCTGCGATACTCAGCTCATCAAGAGGGCCTGGTGCTGCGGCAACCACTTCCTGAGCTTCTGGCTCCACGCTGCGACGACTGGGGGATGACCCAGCCGAGGCCCGAGTGCCAGCATCGGCATTGGCTGGCGTGGCACCGCCATCTGGTCGAGTGGCAGGTCCTTCACCTTCAGGACTACCTTCGCCCACATCTCCTTCTTCACGACCATGCTCATCAGGCTGCTCGTCATCCTCATACCAGCTGCTCTCATCATACCACCAGCTATCGCGCCTCTCTGCCGGAGGAAGGCCGAAGTCCCGCTGGTCCTGGGCAATGCCGTGCTGCTCCTCGTAAAGTCGGTGGATGGCCTCCACAAACTCCTCATGCACCAAAGTCTCTCTCACCAGGAAGTTGCCTATGCTTTCGCCCGCACTGCGCTTGAAGCTGAAGTACTGCTGACAGATCGCCGCTGCATTCGGAAGTGATTTTCTGACAAGGGGGCTTCTGGCAAGCCGTTGCAGAAAAACGCGGGTCCCGTCCTCCTGGTCAAACATCGTCATCGGCCATGACATTGCCAGGAGTCGAGCGGGGCCGGTGAGCTTCGAGATCAAGGTCGCAGCGACATGTCTCCTTTTGTGCGGTGCGGTGCTCTGCACGTACCAGGCAACTTCTCGTGTGTATCTGCGCCAACCACGAGCAGCACCATCCCAAGCTGGAATTGTAGATCTACCGTAATCCTCGGGCATGGCCAAATGCCACGCAACGAAAACTGAAGAAATGAAAAAGGAGAAAACCACCAGCGTCCTTGACCTGGTGGGCGGACACGAGCGGGTAGAAGTCGCCGTGGTGAAAGTAGCCCAGTGTCCTGGTAATCGGAGATGTCAAGCAAGAGCAAATGCCCAGGCCAAACAGGCTTTGCCTCAAGGTCCAGGTCTTCTGCTCCGCTACCAATGCAGCGGAGGCTGCACTGGTGCGCTTGGGCTCGACGGGTTTCAAACCCCTCAAGAGGTTGCTAAGAGCTCCACGCTCTGGTTTTCACACGTGCTCCGCGCACGATCCGTGGCTCAGGCTGTTGCCTAAAGGCTTCTGCACGAAACAGGGGCCCCTGCTCGAACCTAGAAGTTCAGCAGTAACCCCACATGTTCCCATGAGACATCACTGAGAGGCATATCTGTTGCAGGTTTAGGGTTTAGGGTCTAGGGTCTAGGGTTTAGGGTTTAGGGCGCTGCAAGCTGGAGCTGGGATCAGGGCGTTAGGACTATGTAGGGTGGGGGGATGCTGGCACTTACACTCCCCAGGCCCTGAAGCCCGCAAATTGCATCTACACTCCCAAACTCTTCTTGAAACCCCCGCAACTGAACCCTGAACCCTGAACCCTGAGCCCTAAACCCTAAACCCTAAACCCTAAACCTTAAACCCTAAACCCTAAACCCTAAACCCTAAGAGCAGGCCGGAGAAGCGAAGCCTAGGGCCCTGAAACGATAGCCGCCCCACACCCCTCGGCTGTCTGAAAACCTCTCCGAATCATGAATCATGAGCCCTAAACCCTAAACCCTAAACCCTAAACCCTAAACCCTAAACCCTAAACCCCCCAGATACCCCCCCAGATCTTAATCCCTGTTCCCCTAGGAAGAAAAAAGGATCCTTTTTTGTTCATATATAAGAAAGCCCATAACCCAAAAAAAGTAAATAGGATCCCTAACACTGATCTAGAGATAAGCATCCAAGAAGCTAAGCTGGCGCTGCCTCAAGCATGAGGCTGGTTTTTGACTTGAGGTTTCGGCAGAACAGCCAAAGCTGCCAACAGGGTTGGGCTGTGCTCGTCATCACAAAAGGCGCAAACCCCTGAAGCCCTCAGCACTGCACTTTGGCATCCACACCCTCGAAGCCCCCTGCAATCTGAGCTCCGTCTTTGGGGGAACGTGAGGCTCGACTTGACCAGGCCCCGAATCAAAAGAACAGTAGTTTTGGAGTCAGTTTTGGAGTTCATTCATGTAGGGAAAGGACTTGCTGAGCTGAGCGCCTAGGCATAACGAAAGAAAGCGCGAGCGCGAGGAGATGCCGTGGCCAAGCGCGCGAGACGGGGAGGTGGGGGGAAAGGAGAGAGAGAGAGAGAGAGAGAGAGAGACAGATAGAGCGAGAGAGAGAGAGAGAGGGAGTGTGAGAGAGAGAGGCAGACAGAAATGGACGAAAGACCCGTGAACCTCCAAGTAGGCACAACAGGACGAACGCGGAGGCATAACCTAAGACCATTAACCTGTCAATAATTTGGGATAAACAACCTATAAGGCTCCAGGGGGTCGCGCCTGCCACGTTGGCGGTGGCCTTCACGCGGCAGAGGGTTTAGAGCTTTCGCGTTTAGTGCACGGGGCTTGGCAGCGTAGAGACTTAAACTTCGCGCCTAAGGGAAGCTCTTTGGGAAGTCATTGCTTGGGGGTACAAACCCAGCAAGCCCGAAACCCTAAACCCTGAACCCTTCGCGGCCTTTATGGTCATTTAAAGATATGGCACGAAGGCCTTCAACGACCAGGCTGTGCTGGAGTTTGTGAGGATGTTGGGTCCAGGCCTTCTGTATCACCGAAGGTCCCATGCACCCATGCACTATATACTTGGGCCAGTTACTTGGGCCTTGAAGGGGTTCCCATATCGTAGCTTTAAGGCCCAAATATCTGCCAAAAAAAGGTGCATGGACTCTAAAGGAAGGGTATGGGACGGTGTGAGCAAGAGCAAGTTTACGGGCAGATTCAGCTCAGTAATGTCGGTTGCGAGAGGTTTGTGGGTAGTTCCCTAAACTTGGGTCACTTTTGGGGATCCTTGTTAATAAGGTGCCGTGCAATATAGGCGACCCAAAACAAGAACCTAACTTAGAGAACTACTCTTATCTGAGCTGGAGGTCCGAGATTTGGCTTTCATAATAAAACAATTTGAAGCTTGTTGGCGCGTGGTCCACAGTGTTCCTTTTCCGACAGAAAGGTGCATACCGGATCACAGCGACGAAGACTTGTCCAGCCAAGAACGCACTGCAGATCCCTAACATGAATTCTTTGCGTGTATTTACCAGAGAAAATACACTAACGTCCTCAGGATTCAGGGATTACGGGTTGTAGTCTTCTCCTTATTATGACCTTTTGTTGGGAGGAGGCGGCAGGCTAAACTTGCGGTCCCCTCCCAGATGCCTCACGACGCAGAGATGTAGCAGCGCGGTGCATCTGCACCGACTCCTCGCGTGGCTGGACATCGCATCCCAGCACCAAATACCTGAACCCTGAAAAAAATGATTTGGGCTTAACATTTTACGACAAGGATCTATAAGGGTTTACTTTGGTTTAATTTCGGGATAACTTCGGGCCAAGATCAAAGACCTACATTGCTTGACGTGCGCCTGAGTGTCTCAAGGGCTGCTCGGCGCTGAAAACTTGCACTCGTGCATATGACGTCACAACTATCGAGGTCCCGGAGCCTTCAAAAACCCCTAAGCCCAATTCCTCCTTAGAACAAAGATAGCTGCATACCTGGACCCAGGAGTAACCTGGGAAAAAAAAGGGTGCTCTTTTCGGTTTGAAAGGGGCTCATAAGGGAACACAACCCTAAAACAAGGGAATGAGGGCCTTCTCTGGGCCTATAGACCCTGATTAAACCAGATACCTTCGGAGGGGCTCTGGCTTAGGGATTCGCACTCCAGAGCATGGCTTAAGAACGTGGACTTTGCCATAAAGGGTTTACGTTGCACAGGGAGCTTGAGCTACATGCCGGTGGGTTTAGGTTTAGGGTTTAGGGTTCAGGGTTCAGGGTTTAGGGTTTAGGGTTTAGGGTTTAGGGTTTAGGGTTTAGGGTTTAGGGGTTCCCTGTCCTCTTTCAGCTTGACAAGATGCGCCTGCCCACGGGACAAACAAGGCGGTTCAGACAAGATCTGCAAAAACAATTGGGTTCAGGGTTTAGGGTTCAGGGTTTAGGGTTTAGGGTTTAGCTAGCATTGACTTACCTTTTGGGGGGTTTACGAAAATAGGGTACCCGAATTTCGGAAACCATCATGTTATAGGTCTCGTGCGGCTTGCTGCGTAGCACCGGGCCGGGGGAGGGGGGGACCATTGCACATGAAGGTCCCTTGTAAGGGTCTCGAAATCTTGTTAAACTTGCTTCTCCAATAACCCAGGGAAGAAAGGTTAAACTTTGTTATTCATAGTGACTAGTAAGGAAACCCAAAAAAGTTTACAGTTCAAGTATTGGCTAAGTAGGAACAGAGGCTTCGATTCTGTAAACGGTCTTTCCAACAACGCCCCATATGCTCGGCTTTGTATGGCAGGCGGCAACCCTAAACCGCAAGAACCCTACTTGGAGGTGCATGGGTAGTTACAAGTGGGGGTTATAAGTAGGGTAGCTACAGTGTTAACTGGCCATACCCTTATTTACGGCCTAACTACTCATGAGCCTTCCAATAATCCCCAAACCCTAAACCCCGAAAGCCTAAACGCCAAGCCCTAAAACCAACACCCTTAGCCGAGCGAGGATTGGCATCTGAACTTTCAACCTGAGCCTTATAGGGCCCAAAGCCTGCAAACCCTGAATTTTGAGCCCTAAACCCCAAAATGAAACTCAACCCCACAGAACCAACCCTACACCCTAAACACACCCGGTATCTGAGTGTGGGCCTGTGCCTGCATTAGTTTTGCCTCGCAACACAGCTACAGCACTTATGGCCCTACTTCAAAGTACTCATTCGACCTGAAGCAGGGTTTTTGTCGAGTTTTTTGAACTGGGCTTCTTCGGCGTTGGCTCTACTGAAGACCCGAAACCCCAAATTTATACCCCAAATCCGAAACCCTAAACCCCAAACCCTAAACCCTAAGCCCTAAACCCAAATCCTAAACCCCAACTTCTAACGCGCCCTGTGAGGTGAGGAAGCCAGATACTTGGGCTCCGAGATGGGCAAGTCGCATTCAAAAAAGCCCCAAGTCGCAAAACCCTGCGCCTTCCCTAAGGATCAGCCCCAAAGAAGACGGACCTTCAGCCCCGATATGGGCAGAACCCTAAACGCTAAGCCCTAAACCCTAAACCCTAAACCCTAAACCCTAAACCCTAAATCCTAAACCAAACCCTAAATTAAATTGGCTCCCCTTTCGGGTCCCTAAGCCCACAGGGGCCTCCAGTCTCTGAAGCGAGTCCACGGCGGAGTTGGTTTCGCCTATCGCCTGGCCACCAACACTTGCAGGCAAGTTGGGGCGGTTTAGGGTTTAGGGTTTAGGGTGGTTCATGGGTAGTCATAAGTAGGGCTTGTAGTTAAAAGCAGGGATACAAGTTCCAAGTGCCCGAAGTAAGGTTAGACATAGGTAGAGTTACCCCACTTATAAACCCCAGGCTTTGGAGGTTTAAGGGTGTAGAGGGCTTAGGATTGGGGACTTTTTAGGGTTGGGGTAGCACTTGGCGAAGCAAGGGAGCCCAGCACCCCTTGATCTTGTCCCGTCATCCGCATACTTGGAGGTTCATGGGTAGTTGTAAGTAGGGTTATAAGTAGGCTAACTATACTTATAACCTTACTTAGGGTACTTATAACCCTACTTATAACTGCCCATGAACCTTCAAGTAGAACAATCCAGGAGAGAACTTGTAGGAGTATTCCCTAACAAAAGGATGATGGGCTGATGATGGGGTCTCTTGACGGCCGCAATCCGATCTCTTGACGGCCACGCCTCATATCCAGCAGCCTCATGTGGCAAGAGCAAGGCCACGAACGCCACGTAAAAGTACCTGCAGGAGAGGTACACAAGTCTAACATCTTGGGAGGTTCCCCACTATACAAACAGCTCCCTACTAATTAGGAATTATCATAAGGGGTACTATAATCCCGATTAGGGAGCTGTTAGGATAAGGGGAAACATCCCAACTAACAACTTTGAAGCATAGCATCATGAGCTCCAGAAACAGCGTGTATCTCCGGAAATGTGTACAAACGGGGATATTTTCTTATTTCAACAAACAGACAAAACACGGACTCTCTTCCAAGTGATTTCGCCAGTGGCATTCTCAACCGATACAACCGCTCGATCAAGATGCAGTTCCCTACAGGAACGGACACTGAACCCATGTTTCCTTTAGAGCCCTAAACCCTAAACCCTAAACCCTAAACCCTAAACCCTAAACCCTAAACCCTAAACCCTAAACCCTAAACCCTAAACCCTAAACCCTAAACCCTAAACAAGCTACTTCTTGTTTCTCAAAACTGCTGCCCGACACCTGCCTGGTACGATCCCGGAAGGCCCCAGGGGGCATGTGACGCGGGGAGGGTGTGCACGCCATCTTCGAGCCGCTTGGCCAAGAGAGTTGGGGTTTAGGGTTTAGGGTTTAGGGTTTAGGGTTTAGGGTTTAGGGTTTAGGGTTTAGGGTTTAGGGTTTAGGGACAGTCGAAAAACAACCCTGAGGCAGGAATGGGATTTAGGGGTTTTGGGCTCGTGGCTTTGGTGTCTGTCCCTCAGTTCAAGGAACAAACCATAGGTGTGAGCCGCTTGGCCAGAGATCCCAGAATCGAATAACATGTATAAATACACATGAATAAATACATGAAGGAATAACATGAAATAATACCTCAATATGAAAACAACTCAATAATCTGATTCTTTATATGTCTATATCGATGTGTGTGTGCGCGTTGGTTTGTTTGGTTGCTTGTCCGTTTGTGTGTGTGGCTTTGGGATTTGAGGGGGGGGGACAATATCAGGCTTTCCTTTCTTTCAGGACGTAAAAGTGTGTACGACGTGTGTGCCCTCGGATCTGTCAAGAGAGTCTGCAGAAAGGTAAGTGATCAACCCCCCAAAAGGTTTCATCAAGGTTTCCCCTACTGGGCCCTACTGTTCAACAGTTTTCAACCTAAGCCCTGAATACACTTGGCCGTCGTTCCGATCCCCACCTTTCACTGTTACTTGGAGGGGGGACAGTTTTCAACCTGCTATGCACAAGTCGGATACCGTTGTTCCATCTTCATGGCATCCCGCCGATTAGATCACCTTGCCACATTGCTATTTGTGAGCCCGGAAAGCCGACTGATGGACCCGTTAGGCGTTCGCCTGGCACACAATGCAGGATTGGCATTGCAGTACCCGGGGGCGAAATTGCAGTATGCAGTAGATGTCGCATTGGTACTTCATCTGTCGGAGAGGTGAGTATGAGAGTTATACGAGACGAGCCCCCCTTCAGATAAAAGCTTACATAGGGGGTGATTTCTTAGGGTGCAACAAACTCGCGCCCATCTTTCTCTGAAAGCGGTCGGGGCAGTTGCCACTTTGTCGGCTACAGGCCTCAGCGCTCGGACTCTCGAGGGTTCAGCAGGGAATACAGGGGCCGTATGAATTAGAATAGGGCTTTGGGGGGGATCATCATAGTATAACCTTCTTGGGACCAGGACCATAAGAGAAGGCGATATGTAAAGTATTCCGACCCTACATTCAGCATGATTCTGGCTAAGTAGACCATGCAGCTATGCGGCTGACAAGCTTGAGGGAATACTGCCGGATGCTTGTAGGTCTTGGTAGACCAGTAACCATATTATGATAAGGGCACCCTTTTTTGGGTTGGATTTTTTGTAAGGGAACCCAGGACCCCAAAAAAATGGTACAGGGTACCACTAGGCTACCAAGCAGGGAATGCTGCCGGATGCCTGTAGGCAGGGTTTGGGTGTAAATAGTAGGGCGCCAAGAGTCGACAGGGCTGGGTTGGTTCGCGTGGGAAAGGTCCCTCAACCTGAAACCTAAACCCTAAACCCTAAACCCCAAGTCCTCGAATCCGAGGCTCACCCTGCAGACAAACCTCTTGAAAACACAAAGACATCTATTCTACTGCGTGATGCTCAAGCACTGAGCATTCATGCTCTGTGTGGTGAGGATGCTGAGTTCCATACTTGCTCTTCCTGCATAGACGACCGTCCGCGAATTCGACTTTTTGGATTGTCCTGGCCAGGCATAGTCCTGAACCCTAACCTGAAACCTAAAATACTCTATTTTTGTCAAAAGACCGCCCGCGCAAAAACCCTGTACAACCTAACCCCCAAGCGTCTGCTGCTGTCCGAGTCGTTTAGGGGCAGTTGGTCACTTGAGCAGACTCTTCGCCCCGTCCAAACCCCAAACCCCGCACCCGAAACCCTAAACCCTAAACCCTAATCCCGAGCCCTTGCTGTGGCGTGGACTCTAAGCCCTGAGCACCGCGTGCCTCCTAGCCCCTTGAAAGACAGACACCCTGCATACCCTCCAAACTGGAACCATGAACAAAGTGGGCATTTCCCAACACATGCTTACCCTGCACCTTGCAGCTGGGTTACGGTCCTACTTGGAGGTTCATGTTACTTATTAACCAATTGTAACTGCACTTACAACCCACTTATAAGCCCCTTAAGTGCCCTGATATGGTTATAAGTACAGTTATAATTGGCTAATAAGTACCAGGAACCTCCGAGTAAGCCCTAAAACCTTCCCGGATCGTGCCTTGATCCACATGCTGGGCCATCTGCCAGGGGATTCGCGAATTGAGACTCTGTTTTTTTGTTGGTATGCATGTTCAACATGTAACTATTATTCGCTTCGCAACACGATTATTGCAATCCTTGTTATCGTATGCATTATTGATATTTTTTTTTTTGGGGGGGGGGGGGGGGGGGTGGGGGGGTGGTGGGGTTGAGAAGGCTAGGATGCTTTGAGGCATGTGGCGTTCGGCTTTGGGGGTTTTGGGAGCTTAAGGGCCTGGGAGCGCCCCGAACCCTTTCGGGCTCATTCCCGCTTATGGTATCAGGGCCCAAGTGTGCTCTTTTTTGAGGCTTTGGGGGTTGAGGGATCATAGGTTTTCGGCTTTAGGGGTTCGAGGATTTGAGGGTGGAGGGCGCTTCTTTCCTTAGTCGCTTTGAACCTTCTGCAACCCTAAACCCTAAACCCTAAATTTGCGGTTGGAAGGGGCTTCCAGAGGTTAGGGTCATTGATGGCGTGTGGTGGCTGGCTGGAGTTTGGGGTGAGGTCCTCACCGCCTTTATAAACTCGAAGTATACAAAGCACCGAAACATACTCTCTCTCTCTCTCTCCCTTTGTCTGTCATCCTCTTTGATATGTCCTCCGGGTGCATTTTGGCTTTCTTCCCGTTGTTACGGCTTGCACGCGCACACAGAGACAGACACACACAGAGACACGGAGACACAGAGAAAAGACACGAAGACAACCCACACACTCCCTGCAAACGAATTCCCTCACCACAAGACCTCCTCTCAAGACTCCAAGCGGCCCGGCCCTAAGCCCAAACCCCGACCCCTCAAAGGGTGCCAAGAACCCCTCAACTGTCAACTTTAAAACATACAGTAGCCCCTGAAACCCTAAAAAACCCAAAAACCCAAAACCTTTGGACCCTGAGCCCAATAAAACCCTAAACCCTAAACCCTAAACCCTAAACCCTAAATACCTAAACCCTGAAACCTTTGCACCCCAAGCCCGAGCCCCTTTTTGGCCCCTGAGGGCGCCTCCGCCAGCTGCGGGCAGTTGGGCTCACACGGATGCTGATGATAGCCCTGGCCTCAGATTTCCAACCGTCACACATATATTCATATATGTATACATACATGTTTATACATGTATATATATATACACACACACATATATAGTCATGTATCATACAGGTGTATGTACAGACATGTTTATACATGCATAAAGAGATATATATATATATATATATACATACATATGTACATATACAAACAAGTTTACACGCACGTACATATACATGTGTGCAAGTCAAACGTGATGTGCGTGTGTGCGTACGCGCGCGCGCGCGCGTGCGTGCGTGCGTGCGTGCGTGCGTGGGTGGGTGGGTGGGCGGGTGGGTGGGTGGGTGTGTGTGTGTGTGTGTGGGGTCGGGGCAAGCTAGCACGGCTAGCGCATTTTACATATGTTACACCTGCATGGTAATGCATGGGATTGAACGCGAAGCTGAGGCAACAGGCTTACCGGCGCACCAAAGCAGAGGCTAGCCATGTTCTGCTGCTCCAGATCCTGGCAGAATTGGGAGTTCGCGGAGTTGAGAGGGTTTTCGCGGTTTGGGATTTCGACGTGGATTCATGTTTCGAACATGGATTCATGTTTCGAACATGGGCTGCTTTTGCAGGAGGAGCTGTGTCTTAGCCCGGGTGGCGTCTAGTTAGAGGGCTTGCGGTGAGTTCGAAGCTCAGGTCGAGGGCCATCCCGACGCCTGCTTCCTCACAACAACGAAGCTCTTTGTGGGTTTAGGGTTTAGGGTTTAGGGTTTACGGTTTAGGGTTTAGGGTTTAGGGTTTAGTTTAGGGTTTAGGGCACCTATGTGAGTCTTTGTTCTATCCTTGATCTTTGTCGGTGGTGCACAGAGTTGCTCAACCTAGCGGAATCTGACCATGCCTACTAACGAATAACCCTCTAAGCTCATCATCCCAGGGCTTTGTGGCTTTGGGGGGTGTACAGGGCTTCTAGGCATAGGGTGCAGGGTTTAGGGTTTAGGGTTTAGGGTTTAGGGTTTAGGGTTTGGGGGATGTGTACATTACCCCACTCTTGGTAGCCCGGCAACCATATGATAATGAGGGTGCCCTTGGTGGGGCTGGTTACTTTATTAGGGAGCCTAGGACCAAAAAAAGGGGCCAAAGGGCACCGCTGGGCTACCAAGAAACCTGAACCCAAAGCTCAGAAACACTTATACTAGACTATAATATACTGTAGTAGTATAGTATACTATAGAAGATTATATTCTAGTACTTATTTTAGTACATTATAATATAAAATGGTATTGTATGAGCCCTTGCTTTGACGAAGTTCCCTCAGGCCTTCCATGCATCATCGGTCCAGGAACCGTCCTGTCCACAAGGGGCGACAGCCCACAGCGTAACATGGGGGCCTTTAATGGTTAGAACAGGGCTTCGGGGGGGTTCTTTGCCTAGGACCTAGTAGCTAGTTAGCAGGTGACTAGAACCCTTAAGGACTCAACTATTAGGTCCCTGGAAGTATAGGGTACATAGGGACCATAAGGGGTTACTGTTCGGAATTCTTCCGACCTATGTTAGGCCCTAACGCGTCGGTCTCGTGCCTATGGACCTTAGGAGCCTACCCCAAACCCTAGACCCCACACGCTCCCCAAACTCTGCAGCCTTAAATGGTGGTTCCCGAAAAGAAAGGACCCTAACGATAGACCCCCTGGTCGCAGGCTTGGTACCCCTAATTTCGAAAACCCCCAACTCCTAAAACCCAATACCCCAAACCCTTTACAACCCGAACACTCCCCAAACCCTGCAACCACAAATCCGAACCTAAACCCATTCTAGATTCTAGACCCAAGAGTAACCTAGGAATAAAAGGGCGCCCTTTTCGGTCCAACAAGGGAACCCAGACCCTAAAAAAAGGGAATAAGGGCCTACTCTGGGTCCTAGCCTAAGCTTGCAAGAGCCCTGAAAAAGATTTAAAGGCCCCTTTCGCAACCAGATCGTCGGGGAGACGGGCCCGGGGTCGGTACCGGTGCAACCAGCACTTTAGCCCTAAACCCTAAGCCATATAAAGCCAAAAGCCTAAACCCCTTTGAGGCTTGCGATTTCAAGGTTTCGGGTTTCAAGGTTTCTGACGCTTCGGGGGCCTTCAGGGGTTTGTGGTATTGGGGGTTCAAGGGCTTTGGGTTTCGAGATTTCGGGTTTAGGGTTACGGGTTTTGGGTTAAGGGCTTCCGGATTTGGGGTTTAGGGTTTGCTGGCGCTTAGGATTTCAAGCATTTGGTGATTGAGCTTTAGTCCTTTGGTTTGCATGGCTTATGGTTTCAATGTGTTGGGCTCTTAAGGTTTAATAAGAAGTGTCATTTGCGTTTTCGCTCTCCGGGGTACTTCTCAAGGGTTTAATGCGTAGGGTGTCGCTTGGTTTTGGAAGCGGCGCCTGTAAGTGGCCGTGTGTTTAAGCACATTTTAGCTGGGGGAGAGCGGGGGGTGGTGGGAGGGGTGGTGGGAGGGGTGGTGGGAGGGGGGTGGTGGGAGAGGGGTGGGGTGGGGCTGGGGGCGGGGCTTAATCACGTCCGGCTGACAACCTCCAAACCTCCATAGCCCAAAACCTCCCAAGCCCAAAACCTCCAAAACCCCTGAAAACCCCAAAGCCCCTAAACCTCCAAAACCCCGAAAATCATTAAAACCCCGAAGCCCCCAAAACCTCCAAACCCCGAAACCCAAGTCCGCAAAGCCTAAACACTAAACCCAACAGCAAGCCGGCAGCTCAACCCCAAATTCAGGCACCCTGAGGAAAAGTAGGAGCCTGCAAACTCTTAACCCGTAACGCTTGATCCCTGACGCTCCCCCCAAACCTTTCAAGCACACTCTGCACACACATGCTTGCCGCGTTGTCATGGGGCAAATGTGCCCGTGATGTGGCGAGAGCACGATTTCAGCCCAAAAGAAAAGTGCCAACACATGCACAAGCTCCACACACCAGCAAAACAAAAATTCAAAAAGTCAACTTGCTATTTCAAAAAAAGCGCGCTCGCGCGTTGGCCACAGCACGATGTCTGCCAAAACATGTGGGCGAAACCTGAAGCTCTGAAAACGCGCGGCCTCTTACAGGCGCCGGCACCTTGTTGTTTGTGTTTCGGTTTCGGGGGTATAGGGTTTAGGGTTTAGGGTTTAGGGTTTAAGATGTCCAGAACTCAGGTGGGCTTCTTTGTTCGGCCCCCGGGGCTTTGGGATGCCTAGGCGCCGATGTCACCAGGACTTCTGTCAGAAGAGGGAAGCTGCTGTAAGAGAGACTTAGCTTTGGAGTAGACCCTGGAAAAAAAAGTATATACTTTTTAGGTATAAGTAGCTATAATAGGAACCCAGAACCAAAAAAAGTATTAAAGTATAGTACTCCAAGACCCAGGAGAAGAGGCCAAAACAAAACCTGGCGCCGGGGACAGGCTTTTGGGGGAAGTCTGCTGCGCCCCAAAAACCCTAAACCCTAAACCCTAAACCCTACACCCTAAACCCTAAACCCTAAACCCTAACCTTAAACCCTAAGGGCTTTTCGGATTTAGAGTTTAAGTCCAACAAAAAAAAGTCACGCCTCGCAAAAGTCTGCGGAGTCTTTGCTCATGTCCCGCCTTTCGAATCGCAAGCTGGGCTTCGCTAGGCGTGGGACTGGGTTTAGGGTTTAGGGTTTAGGGTTTAGGGTTTAGGGTTTAGGGTTTAGGGTTTAGGGTGTAGGGTTTAGGGTGTAGGGTTTCGGGTTTAGGGATACCTTACATACCTGGGACCCGCTTTACCTATACTTTTATGGGTTGTACCTACTATTTAACGGTAGTTACTGCGAAACTGTAGGTTCAACAAGGGGTAGTTGAAGGTTCAAGGGTAGAGAAGGAGGATTGCAAAGTCGGGTAGCTAGACTTCAAAGCCTTGCTCAGGCCACTTACTAACAAACTACCCATGAGAGCCTCCCGTGTACTCAGGGGGTTTAAGGGGGTAGGCTTTCAGGAATTTTCATGGGGTTTGAAGGGTTTTAAGGGGATTCTAAGGAATTTTAACGGGTGTTTTTAAGCGGCCTCGGCGTGGTATTAAGGGGGCGTTAAGGAGTTTTAAGGGGACCACAGGTACGTGGGGGAAACCTACCCATCTGAAGTTGGTCCGTGGCCCTAGAGCCCTGCAGATGGGGTTGTAGGATGAAAAGAAACCCGTTTGAAGTTACCATGCTGGGCTTTTGGGGGATGTGCAAATCTCGCTGGAGACCCTTACAAAACCCCCCAAAAAAAGGAACACATCTTGAACCATCTTAAGCCCTAAGCCCTAAAGCCTAAACCCCCAAAGGCCAACCTAGCAACAACAATGCCGCCCCACCCATCTCTAGGAGTCCAGACTCCCAGAAGCTCTTGGCGCTCCGCAATGCAGTTTGTAGGCCTCGGGGAGACATTCTGGGCCGTTCTGTGGTTTTGTAGCGGGTTTAGGGATTTAGGGTTTAAGGCTTAGACTTTAAGGTTTTGGGTACAGGGTTTGGGGTCGAGGGGCGACTTTTGAGGGGTTGTGGCCTTAGGTGCAGCTTCCGCAGCATTTCGCTGGGTGCAGACTGAGCAAAATAAACGCGTACAAATGCTGGACAACTTGTCGACTAACCCTAAACCCTAAACCCTAAACCCTAAACCCTAAACCCTAAACCCTAAACCCTAAACTCTAAGCCCCAGTAGCCCCTAAATCCCAAGATTCCACATGCCAGCATACCTTACACAAGCTAAACTACCCTAAGGGTCCATGTACCTATATAGTGTATACTTGAGACCAAAACTACTGAACAGGGATCCCTTGAATCAAGGCCCAAGTTTATGCTACACTGGTACATGGACCCTTTGGGCTTTTCCCAAGATCCTCAGCAGTCAGCTACTCGGCCATGTGCCATGCCTCTTCAGTGGCTGCTTGGACACACTTCTGCAGTTTAAAGTGTCACACAAGGCCCCAAGGAAGAAATCCTAGACCCCCTCACATCGCAAAGTGGGTTCTTCTGGAGGTAAGCCTGCTCTCAGTCCCAACCGAGCCAACTGAGGTTGCGTCGGACCGCCTGCCTTCCCTGCTAGGAGCATAAAAAAAGTAAGTGAATCAGGGGCTTAAAAGCCTGGAAGCTCTGTGACTGAAATGTCCTTGAGTTTGGAGTTTTGTGGTTCACAGACAAAAGTCCGCTCCCCGCTCCCCCGTGGGTGCCAAGGGCGCGGCTGAAGTCCTGAAGAAACCAGAATCGGGATGCCCGACTGCCAGGGAGGAAAGGGAAGGTGCTCCGAGTTCTTAGTCACCAGGGTGTGGGGCTTTTGGTTGAAAAGTTCGTGCTCGGAGGCTCTCAGTACTTCGGTGGCGGTTTTTGGGGGTGGAATGTACCTCAAACCGTATCTGGATCCTTTGTGTGGATTGCTAAACCCTAAACCCTAAAGGTTCCTTCGTTCATTGGCTCTCTCGGAAACCTTTGGTCTCTCAAAGGCAGCAATTCAGAAAACAGTGCTTGCCGATGGTTGCTCGCAGGGTTTAGGAGATGATGGTTAAGGCCTAAGGAAGATCTTTGTCGGCCGTTTTTGGGCGATGATCTGTAGGTTTAGGGTTGATGGCTTGGGGCTTGGGGCGCAGGATTCAAGACAGAATCCATAAATCATAGGATTCAGGGTTCCATATAGTCATATAATATAGTACCCCTGACTCCTGCAGTCTTGGACAATACTTCTCAAGCTCTAGTGCCATGAAGTGCTCAAGAGCAAAACTCCAACTTCAAAAGGCCACGACCTCTTCAAAGGCTTCCCGCGGGCTTACGCATGCTGATCCTGCTTTCTACAGATTTCGGGCTGTTCTAAATTACGCCCTTCTTAGAACTCCCACCATGTAGCGGGGCCCTACATTTGAGCCCTCGTTGACTCTTACGCTGAAGTTGACAAACCCTGTCGCACCCTAAACTCTAAACTCTAAACCCTGAACCCTAAACCCTCAACCCTGAACCCTAAACCCTCCAGCCCCCACCGGGTAAGCCCAAGCGGGGACCTGGGAAAGCGCTGTCGCACGTGCGGCGGGCAGACCAGAACCTTCCAGTACTACGACCATGTCAAAACATGTGTATATGTACATGTATATATGTAGATACACATATATAGATTGGTAGAAATATAGATATATAGATATGGTGATATATATATATATATCTATGTATGTATATATATATAAAGAAATACAGATATATAGGTATAAAGATACGTAGATGCAAAGATATATGCAGGTCATCTAAGAAGCCAAAAACGGGGGTGGGGTTTAAGGTCTATTGTGCGAATCTACCCCTTATAGTATTTTTTAAGGCATTGGGTTCAGGGTTTAGGGAACAAGGTACAAAGCCCTATATAGTATGGTTTCCGGTACTTCACTTCATAATCGTACTACAAGGGGAATCACTACGTAGTTGAAAGCTCATGGCTAGTTGCCACTTGGGTTGTAGGTACCCTATTTAAATAGCTTCTTGCCAGCCTGCAACTGTATAGTTGCCCTACTTTTGACCCGACATACACCTACACCCATAAACCTCCAAGTAGTATAAAGCAAGGCGTCTCAGAAGCTGGAGAGGGCGCTCTTGGCGTCTTCTTGCAAGTTTTTTTTGTTTTGCTTAAGGTTTAGGGTTTAGGGTTCAGGATTTGAAAAGGACATGCAAAGTGTCGGGAATCCGGGTTTAAGGGTTCTGGGTTGAGGGTCTTAGGGTTTGCTGTAGGGTTTTGGATGTTCAGGTACCGGCTCAGCACAACATGTCGCACCCTGGGCAAGGGAGTCTTCTCAAACCCCGACAAGCCTCGTAGGTGGTGATGTTGACCAGCATGAAAGCCTCGGGCGTCAACGGAGTTTTCCAGAGAAGCTACACCCAAAGGCTTCATGAATTCATGCTTTCGGGTCTGGGGTATACTTGGGCGTTGGAGTACTTCCTGTATGATGACTTCGCGGCTCAGCTATGTTAGCTCAATCCCCCTAGACCTCCATTACCTGGCGCCCCACCCCCCCCCCCCCCCCCCCGTGTGAGAGCACACAAGTGGCTCCACCAAGTCGAACACGTGATTGCACTGGGTGTACCAGGCAACGGCGTCCATGGGGATTCGAAGACATGTTCTATTCAGGTAGATGATCCCTAAGCGCCCCTAAGCCCTAAACCCTAAACCCCAAACCCCAAACCCTAAACCCTAAACCCTTGCCCCCGAACCCTAAACCCCAAACCCTAAACCCCAAACCCCAAGCCCTAAACACCAAACTTCAGGCACAAAGGACACCCTTTAAACATGTATGCACACGCTATGATATAATAGCATGCAATGTATACAATATAGTACAAAATATGGAATATATCATATGTACTGTGTATGATGTAACATAGTTAATATAATCGGACATCATATAAGTTTTTTATTTTACATGTTTCATATAAACGTGAATGTATATGTTTATATATATATATATTATAACTTTAATATAGCATCATATGATACATATATATATATATATATGTATATATATATGTGTGTGTGTGTGTGTGTGTGTGTTATACTTTAAATTTGTTTACTCAGTGTTTGGGGTAATGCATTAGGGAGGAATCTATGCATGTGTATATATATATATATATACATAGCACGTGTATACCTACATGCACTCACCAAGAAACGATAAGGAACCCTGTTTACACTCACCAGTGCCAGTAACAAATCCTGCTTCATGTAGGTGGTTGTCAAAATAATTATGGTCCCTTTTGGGGTCCCTACTATAATACGGCACTGATACTGGCAGCCCTACCCCAACCTCAAACCCAACGCGCTCGCGACACGACCCCTGAAACAGAGAGTTCAACCCTAAACCAGACCGCCGGAACCTCCAGATCTCCTGAGGCTGAGCTCCCGTCTGTCTGGCGTGCAATGAGGCCCTCGCAAGCCGGGCTGATAGCTGGGTAGCGCAGTGACCATATTACAATAAGGGCACCCTTTTTTTGGTTTGGTGAATTTATAAGGGAACCTTGAACCACCAAAAAGAAAAAGGAAAAGGGTACCACTGGGCTCCAAGATAGGGTGCGGGCGCAGGATGTGCGCCGCAGACTGACGTGTATGAACGTTAACCCTATAGGACAGAGGTTTCGCTCAAACAGGAACATCGTCTCCGCCCCTTCGCTTCCCATGGTACCAAAGGGGCTTCGAAGGGAACCTAGACCCTAAAAAAGTGGAAAAAGGGCCTCTTCTGTGTCCTAGTCAGGGTTTGGAATTCGGGTTTGGGGTTTGGGGTTTGGGGTTTAGGGTTAACTTCTTCCTCCAAAGGAGCTGCCTTCATGCCAGGGTTAAGATTCTACTGGCTCTACAGGCTATCCAGGGTCTACAGGACTTAGGGTATAGAATGGACACCAAGCTACTATGTGCTTAACAACCCCCAAAAGAACAACAAAAGATTAATCCCTGTATTGCCCTGATAGGGAAGAACATGTTGATTTTTGGGGGGTTCTGAAGCAATGATTAGCAAGCCAGATCCAAGACCAACCAAGGTCCACACGTCTGGCTCAGGAATCAGAGTTAGCCTAAACCCTGAACCCTAGACCCTATATCCCAAACCCTAAACCCCTAAACCCCTAAACCCTAAACCCCTAAACCCTAAACCCCTATACCCTCTATCCTAATTAAACCCTAAAACCTAAACCCCAAACCCCTAAACCCCTAAACTCCCTAGCTCTTAACTCTGAGGCCCCCAGATGCCACATCCCAAGCCCGGCGCCAGAACAAAAAGAGAGGCCAGAAGGTCCACGAGGACCGCAGCGGTGACCACCTCGGGATTGGGCTTTGGGATTTAGGGTTAGGGTTTCGGGTTTCGGGTGTAGGGTTTAGGGTTTAGGCTCCTGATGTAGTACCTTTTTGGTGTAGTATACGATAAGCCCTATAACCCGAATCACCCGAATCAGCACTCATCCCGTTCCTGGTTCCCGAACTCCAGGCCCCTCAACTGTTGGGGGGGGGGGGGGGGGTTATGTTCAACTGCCGCTCCTGCAACCTGGGAATTCCAAGGCTAAAGCCTCAGGGTCTATAGGTTCTAAAGACATCTGCAGGCTTAAGGGCGTCGGGGGCTTCCAGGGCTAAAGACTTTTGGGGCCTGAGGTTTTGGGTTAGGGTGGTTTCACGGGGATTGAGGTGCATAGGCTCCGGCCACAGACGCAGCGGAGGCGGCCTGCACAGGAGGGCTGCTTCTTCGGGGTCGCTGTGTTTAGAGCACTTCTTGTTGCTTCATGTACCCAAACAAAGGGATGAGCGTAGCATGACGCATTTGGTCCCAACTTAAAGGCGTCGTCCCCCCAAGGCTAAGGGTTTAGGGTATTTAGGGTGTAGCGGCTGAAGCTTTCGGAGCCTTAAGCATATGAGCACTTCTTTTGGGAGAATCAGATCCTCCCCAAACCCCGCGTAAGATGGGAAACTCTATACCCAAACATTCAATACGCCTTAACTCAGGACTTCTAGGGTTAACAGGGTTTAGGGTTTGGGGTTTGTCTTATGTTCATGGTAAGGAACGCCCCGCCCCCAACTCGCAATGCCAGTGCTTGTTGAGCCGAGCGCGGGACAGTTTGTAGCACTAGGGTGCCCGGCTTGATTCTGGTGCATCTTCATCGTGGGCTTGTTTGCGTTCTCGGGGGGTTTAGGGGTTTTGGGGGTTTTGGGGGGTTTAGGGGCGTTTGGGGGGTTTAGGGGCGTTTGGGGGGTTTCGGGGGTTTTTGAAGGGGGTTGGGGTGGGGGTGGGGGGGGGCTCTGCTAAAGGGGGCCTCGGGGATGTTAGAGGGCTGAGTTTAGGATTCTCAAGGTTCCAAGATTTGAGAAGCAAGTCGGTGTGACTCGTGCAAGCCATCGTGGACAGGTCTGGAATGGGCTCGCGATCCTCTTGCGAGATGTTGTCAGGGCGGGTTCGACATTGACATGGGCCAATGGGGGATTACAACATAGGGGACCCCCAAGAAAGATCCCCACATAGTAGGAGTCCTTATAATACGGACCCGAGAAGGTACCCCTAATTTCAGAAACCCCCCCATCTCGATTCCGCTTGTGACAGTGGTGGGGCGGTGAATGCCCTGGCCCATTCCACACCGTAGGTGCTATCTGCAAAGGCATTCATCGACAAGCCCTGCGTGTTGAAAGCACGGGAAGGACGACGCTTCCCAGGTGTCGACTCCTGCCTTGTCATTGTCTATTACGAGTCTACAGAGATGTTCATCCAGTCGCCACAACCGGCTGTTGACCCTTCTACTGAAATACCTCAAAACCCCCCCCCCCCCCCCCCCCCGATACCCTACGAACCTGATTCCTTAGATCGGGCGCCCTCAGTACAGCTGGCCCATGCTCCCCATGCCACCAGTGTAGCGGTTCCTGGGCGGGCACTTCGTCACTAGAGCCCAGCAAATCGGTCGTGCGTCCTTTCAGTTCTTACCTGTTAATTATAAAATTGTTCACTCTTTCTCTTCGTAGTTGTATTAAGGGGGCAATAAAGGAATTCTGTAAGCCCCCCAAAACCATACTATTATTGGGCTAATTTTGAGGGGCTTCGCGTGTGAGTTTTTGCCCCAATATCAGATATTAGTACAAAAAGCCCATACACTTTGCTCCCAAAATAGGACCCTCTTTTACTTCGTTCATTCGCTTCCTCGCTCATGAAGTTCATTCACTGTGTTCATTCACTTCACTCTCTTCGTTACTCTTTTCCCCTATTTTTTACCATTATTCACGCGTGAAAAGCTACGAGTATTTAGAGTTTCCGTTGTGTGCACACTGTATAGTTTCCATCACACCCATGTTCAGATCAAAGCCTGCTTTGTCTGCGAAGCACCAGTTGCCATGCACGTCGCTAAGGAGTAAGCCAGAATGGGTTCCTAGAGGTTCCCTTCCCAATAAAGTCATTTGGCGCAGAACGATGCAGTGAGTAAGCTTCCATTCCAAGCCGAAGCTTGCGAAGATTTGTTTAGGGTTTAGGGTTTAGGTTTAGAGATTAGGGTTTAGGGTTTAGGGCCTTTGTGCTTGCAGAGCTTGAGGCAATGCTGCCGACAGGCAACGCGGAAAGTATGATGCTGCAGGACTGATTCCGGGAGTGCACAACAGATGCGGGCTTCTTGCGTAGCCCTAAGGGTCCATGTACCTAAATAGGGAATCCTTGGGCCTCATAAAGTAACTCCTATATAGGGACTACTGGGCTCAAGTAGAAAATAATACTGGTACGTGTAAGTTTCCCTGATCTACCTAGTACGGGTCCCCGCCAGGCAGGTGCTGCCTTAGGAGACTAGACCCTAAACTCTAAACCCTAAACCCTAAACCCTGAGAAATTACAAATAAGGGTCATCCGTTTGAGGATCCGGGAGGGCGGCGACAAGGATTCACACTACTCATAACGCTACTTCTTGCTACACAAGAACCTCCCGGTTGATACCTTGCATCCCCCCTACACATATACTCTTTAAGGGATGCCACAGGGTACCCAATTCCCTGATTTTCCACTAAGAACCTCCAGGGTGTAGGGCTAAGGGTTTAGGGGGTAGAGGGTTTATAGGGTTGACGGAAGTTTACGGTTTATGGGGTTTAGATGATTCATAGGGTTCATAGGGTTCATAGGGTTCATAGGTTTTATAGGGTTTAGGGTATTTAGGCTTTATGGGGTTTATACCCCTAAACCCTAAACCCTAAACCCTAAACCCTAAACCCTAAACCCTTAGGGTTTAGGGTGGGGCCCAAGGGATGCCTTTGCTTGCCGAGGCGCGCTGCGTCGGACGGGCTCCCGACGCTGCCCCCACCGCTGGGGCTCGGCTCCTGGATCTTCAGGGGGCTTGGGGGTTTAGGGTTTAGGGTTTAGGGGTTTAGGGTTTAGGGTTTTAGGGTTTTGGGGTTTAGGGTTTAGGGTGTTAGGGGGTTGGGGGGTTTGGGGGTTTAGGGGTTTAGGGTTTAGGGTTTTAGGGTTTTGGGGTTTAGGGTTTAGGGTTCAGGGTTGCGGGGTTTGGGGCTTTGGGGTTTGGGGGGGGCTTGGGGGTTTAGGGTTTTAGGGTTTGGGGGTTTCGGGTTTAGGGCTTAGGTTTGAGGGCTCAAGGGCTCAGCAGCGATTCCGCCCACGGAGGCTTCAGAATCCTGAGCCCGAAACCCCAAAACCCAGTCAACACAAGGTCAAACCTTCCACCATGATTGTTGGTGTACTGCTGGGAGATGATGAATTTTGTTCCTTTTTTGGGTTGAAGAGTTTTCTTAGAATGATGTTCCACAATGACCCAGCTTCCAGACATGATGAAAACCTAGAAGCCCCCAAACACAAAAGCCGTGAACTGATGTGCGACGCCAAAGCCAAGCCATCCTATATGCTTGGTGTCTGCACATGCCTGTGTAATGATAAACACACCTCCCTAAACCCTAAACCCTAAACCCTAAACCCTAAACCCTAAACCCTAAACCCTAGTTAACCCCGCGAGTGAAGATGGGTTGAGAGCCAATGCTTTCGTCGCTTTTGGGGGCAGAAGGAACAAAACCGATGCCAGCGGAAGCCGGGAACGGGTGGTACTAAACCTCTAGAGACCTACTGTTTGCTCAAGAACCCCCCCAAAAATATAACATATTCTTCCCGATAAGGGGAATAAGGGAGGCATTCCCGTTTTTTTGGGGGGGGGTCTCTCTTAAGCAAATAGTAGAGACGTGGGCCTCTTCCTGTGCCTGGCCCTGGCCCTGTGCCGCTTGGCTCGCCGGTTCCGTTTGGCCGGCCGGTGCCGGTTGGCCGGCCGGTGCCGGTTGGCCGCCCGGCGCCGGTTGGGCTGCCTGAGCGATTGCAGGCGAAGGCTGTACGAACCCTCCCTGCAGCCTAAAGGCCGTTACAGCCTAACAAAAAGCCGCAGGTACTTCTAAGCAGCCCAAGGCGGACGCTGTTGAGCTTCATGAACTGAGACTTCAGAGTTTCGTGGTGCAGGGCTTTCGGGGTGGCCCTTCTTTTCGGATCAGCTTTCCCTGCCGAGCTCCGCTTGAAGGCCGCATCATCTCGGAAATTGGAGCCCCTAATCATATATTCTGTTGTCAGCCTCAAAGACCCTGGAATCTCTTCATGTTGTAACCGCATGAAAGTTCTCTACTAGCGGGCCCCCTGCAAACAAAGCTCTTGTAAACGCCAAAACCCTACACCCGAAGCCTACATTAAGCCCTACACCATACACCCAAACCCAGAAACCCAGCCCGAAACTCTAAACCTTGTCTAGTGCTATAAAACCCTGAAAAAAAACCTTATACAAATACACCCCCTGCACACAGCCCTCCCCGAACCCTCCCAAGCCCTGATGAGGTTTAGGGTCTAGGGGTTTAGGGTGTAATGGCTGGCCTGGGGCTCCTCATTCTCAGCGCCTTTTCCTGGGATGGCGGCTTAGCGCGCTTTTGGCACTTTTCGGTGTTTAGCTTACACGGCTTGTGAGGGCTTTATAAGGGTCTATAGGGGCCTCTAAGGGTCTATAAGGGCTTGCAAGGGTTTGTAGATGTAATGGACTTACAAAGGGCTTATAAGGGTTCAAGAGGGCTTATAGGGGTTTAGGGCTTCACAGGGTTTACAGGGCTTGTACGGAGCACAGGCAGCGGGTTTATGGGGTTTACAGGTACGGTTTATCGGCACCTATAGGGCTTATGGGGTTATAAGCTAAGGGTTTACAGGGCTTATGTTCCTTACAGCTTGCTGTCTTTGTAGGTTCGTAAAGCTTATACATGATTTATAGGGCATATCGTGTATGTAGGGGTTGTAGAGTGTACCCCTCCCCGCCTCCCCCCCTCCCCCCTCCCCCCCCCCTCTCCCCCTCTCCCCTCCCCCCCCCCCCTCCCCTCCCCCCCTCCCCCCCCCCCTCCCCCCCTCCCCCCCTCCCCCCTCCCCCCTCCCCCCCCTCCCCCCCTCCCCCCTCCCCCCCTCCCCCCTCCCCCCCTCCCCCCCTCCCCCCCCCCCCCCCCCCCCTCCCCCCCCTCAGCCCCCTCCTCCCTCCCTCTCCCCCACCGCCAAAGAAAGCCCTAACCCTAAACCCCAAACCCGAAACCGTAAAGGGTCGGTGGCTTCATAAACCCACAAAGCCCTCGAAGCCCTTGAGGCCCTTGTATAGGCCCTGAAGGCCCCTTAAGCACCTAAAGCTCTTGAAACCCTTACAGCCCTGAAAGCCCATAACCCTAAACCACAAACCCTAAACCCTAAACCCTAAACCCTCAACCCTCAACCCTCAACCCTAAACCCTAAACCCTAAACCCTAAACTAAACCCTAAACCCCTCTGAACCTTGCACCTGGGATTTTCGACTCAAGGCTGCGCAATGCCCCAAGGGGCGGTATGGATGCGCGATGACATCGTCGGGTCGACCTAGCAAGCACTTGAAGGATCATCGTTTAGGGTTTAGGGTTGAGGGTTTAGGGTTTAGGGTTTAGGGTTTAGGGTTTAGGGATGGGTGCCCTACGTAGGGCTCGAAGCGCCCATGAACCAGAACTACCCCTGAACTAGGATAGAGATCCCAACCTTATAAGACTTATGAGCCCCAACCACACGCTAAATGCCCTAAACCCTCTAAGGTATTTTTAGGTTTAGGGGTTTAGTTCTTTCGGGACACCCGAGTTTGAATATGCCAGGCAGCCAAACACCAAGTAGCTATGGAAGATGCCTGAAAACCTCTACCGGCATCTCAGTTCTCATGAACATAATGGCTACATGCATTACAAAAAGGGTGCCGGGCTCTCTGGGGTGAGGTTCTAAAATTCGGATTTGAGTTCAAGGCTTGGGTCAAAGGCATACCTGGGCCCGCGCTTGACTCGACGACTTCAAGTCTTGCTGGACTCTGGTTCTTGTTTCTCCCAAAATAGGGGTACCCTTTGACGGGTTTCCGATACTACGGACGATATCATTTCGGGACATATTAGCGGCACCCTAGTTTTGGGAAAGCCCCAAGAAAAGTAAAAAACATGACGTCGCAGACCTCGAATCCTCTAGACGCCCCGAACACCCAGAACATGTAGACCCGAAGGTCGAATCCCGAAAAACTCTGAACCCGAGAAGCCCCCAACCCCACAAACTCGCAGGTCACCATCCCCCCTTAAATTTACGGCAGCGCTTGCAGACAAGTGGGTAAATCGACCCCAGACCCTATGAACCCTATCAACCCTATTAACCCTATAAACCCTGTAACCCCTATACACCCTAAAAACCCCAGGCCCATGAACCCCATAAACCCTACAAACCCCTTCAGGTTCAATAAGCACCCCTACACCCCCCCCCCCCCCCCCCCCCACCCCCCCCCCCCCCCCCCCCCCTCCCCAAAACCCTCCCCTTCCAGCCTCCACTCGAAACCCTAGCTCAACCCGAAACCCTAAACCCTAAACCCTAAACACTAAACCCCAACAGCCCCCCCCCCCCCCCCCGTTCCGGCCCCCCTCGGCCTCTGAAGTAGGGCCGGCCCCGGGCGGCTCCGTAGCCGATGGCTTGGAGCCCTCCCGCCTTGTTCACCTGCACCCAAAGGCTATTTTGCGTTTTAGGGCGTTAAGGGGTTTTAGGTTTTTGTTTTGGGCTTTTGGGTTTTTTTGGGGTTTGGAGGGTTTTTAGGGGATTAAGGGTTGTAGGGGTTTTAGGGCTTCAGGGGTTTGAAGGGTTTTGGTGGCTTTAGGGGTTTTAGGATCTTAGGGGTTTAAAGGGTTGTAGGGTCTTTGTTGGTTTTAGGGGTTTTAGGTCTTAGGGTATTTTCGGGTTTTCAGTGTCGGGGTGTTTTAGGCGTGTTAGGGGCTTTTAGGGTTTTAGGGGCTTTGCGTATTTCAAGGTTTTGTTTAGGGGCTTAGGGGCTTTGGGGTTTTTCAGGGTTAGGGAGTTATAAGGGCTTCGGGATTTTAGGGAGTCAGGGTTTTAGAGCTTTAAGGGCTCCCTTCGTCCGCGGAGCTGGGCACTGGGCACCTTTCTGTGCGTAATTAGGTTTGTAATGCAATGGCTCCCAACACGAAAAACGTAGAACAAGGGGACTACTGGGAGCGGGGGCGGGCGTGGGCCTAACCCTAAACCCTAAACCCGAAACCCTAACCCCTAAACACGAACCCCTAAGCCCCAATCCTAAAGGATTGATTTGTCGAGGTTGTGGGGTCTAAATCAGGAGGTCAAAGGGCCCTCCTGTAGGCAACTGACCATCCTGTGTGTAGGGAAGTTGCTCAATGCCGACCTTAAAGAAAGTAAATCTTTAAAGGTTCTGAAGTATGGGCCGTTAAGTTGCATGTTTAAAGACTTCCTTGGGCTTTTGGGGGTTGTGGTGTGGCCAGGTGTCGACTGGCATGGTCCCTCGTAAGGACCTAGGGGCATGCCTTCAGCCAGGGGTACTGTACTTACTGCTGAGCTGTAGAATTTACCAATGACGTCCCGCGACCCAACGCCTATCCTCCCCTGAGAACCTTACTAAAACTAGTATTTGAATATTCCCTTGGGTTTTATGCACATAAAAAAACGAGGGGGCAATAGAAGCCCTCCCCCCCCCCCCCCGCCCCGCGCAAAGACAGCTCGAGCCTTCTCCCCTGCCTTCTTTATCATTTCGTCGAGGCTGAGCGTCCTCCCGTCGTCGGTCTTCTCCGCGACTTTCACCTGCAAAAGCTTTTGTCTCAGAACTAAGGCTCCTGAACCCCCCCCCACCCAAACAAAAGCAACACAAACCTGAAGCCTTGGGCGGTTCAACAACACGCCCACATGGACTCAAAGCTACAACCCCGTCGTTGAGAGCCGCGGGGCCTGTTGATGTTACCCTCTCTAAGCAAACGCACCTGGGAACCATGCGCGTTCGGCCCTTTACCTTTGGGGTTTCCCTACATCTAAATTGACTGTCTTTAGTTTTTCTTGTTGGGGAGGGGGGAGGTCTTTTTCGAAAGGGGGGCGGGGGGGTTCAAGCTACCTCGGCAACCTTCGGAAAGCTTAGGGAGCCTTGGGGCCAGTATTCGGGAACCTTAGGTCACATGCTCCGCTTTGAACCCCCCCCCCCCCCCCCCCCCCCAAACCCTAAACCCTAAACCCTAAACCCTAAACCCTGAATCCCCCTCCCCTAAGAGCCCAAAAAAGCTACGATGTGTAGTTCCAACCTCGGAGGTGATGGGAACGTCCTCCTCCTTGTTCTTCTTGCCTTGCGCAGCCCCGATCTCCCATAGAAACACTAGAATCACCGTACCAGGACCTCTGAAAAAATGAGAAAAAAAATCAGAAAAACAAAACCCCAACACCCAAAGAGACCGAAAGCCTCCAAAACCCTCAATCAACCCAAAGCTCAGGACCCTAAACCCTAAACCCTAAACCTTAGACCCTAGACCGAAGACCCTGGACCCTAGACCCTAGACCCTAAACCCAAACCCCCCCCAAAAAAAAAAAAAAACTCGCACATCCCCGAGCTCTCACGCCATGGGGCTAGTGGCCGCCAGAAAGGCAGCACCGGGTGGCACGGCACCTGTCGCGCTGTTCTGGGGTTTAGGGCTTAGGGTTTAGGGTTTAGGGCTTAGGGCTTAGGGTTTAGGGTTTAGGGTTTGGGGTTTGGGGTTTGGGGTTTGGGGTTTCGGGTTTCGGGTTTCGGGTTTCGGGTCTCCCTGACAACTTTATAGGGTCTTAAAGGGCGCTAGAAGGTTTTAACGGGGCTTATAGGGTTTTGAAGGGGTTTGTAGGGTTTTATAGGGCTTCTAGGGTGTATAGGGGTTTTATGAGGTTTTGAAGGGTTTTTTTGGGGTTTTATAGGGCTTTATCTGGTTTCATAGGGCGTTAAAGTGCTTTAAGGGGGTTATAGGGTTTGATCGGGGCTTATAGGGTTTCAAAGGGGTCTTAAGGGGTTATCGGGTTTTAAATGGGTTTATAGGGTGTTAACGGGGTTTACAGGGTTTTATCGGGACTAATTGTAGGGTTTTATAGGGGTTTATAGGGTTGTAAAGGGGTTTATAGGGGCTATAGGGTGTTAAAGGGTCTTAAAGGGGTTCATAGGGTTCAGAGGGTTGATTAGAATAAGAGCCCCGTTCATATACAATTTTTCAATAGGTAGTATTTTTCGAATTTTGGTTCTTGACATTGCGTTGTCACTTCCAGACTTTTTGTCATTTTGTTGAGGGGGGGGGGGGAGGGGGGGCGGGGGAGGTAGAATTGCAGGATCTGCTCGCGGGGTCCAGGGCATACTTTTGTTTCGTCCCCATTGTTTGTTGCAGAGCTTGGGGCTTTCGAGCTTCATTCCGAGCCCCAACCCTTTCGGACTGCCCGATCACAGCCTGGGGTTTAGGTTTAGGGTTCAGACAGCAGGGCTTGGGATTTAGGGTCTTGGGCTTATTCAGGAATAGGGGGTTTCGTGCTAGTTCGGGTGCCAAAGTGCAGGGTCTAACTAGGGGCACCCATCTAGCACTTCAGAGCCATAACCAAGCAGGGGCTGCTGGCCATCCTGAACACCAGAAGCCTTACAAGTAGGGTTCTAAGTAGAGCTCATGACCAAATTGCTTAAGAACCCCTGCCCCCCCCCCCCCAAAAAAAAAAAAAAAAAAAAAAACAACAACAAAAGTCTTCCGGATAAGGGTAATATTGGGATTTGGTTGTTTTAAGCAAATTGTCGTGAATACCGTGAACCTTCAAGTACGAAGCTCAAAATATAATCCAGCTCACAGCCTCCAACTTTGGGTGGGACGGCGACCGGCATGCTACCTGCGTTCTGCTCTCTTGGCGCGCGAGGCGATCATCTAAATAGGGTCTGTGGATTTAGTGCCCTAAACCCTAAAAACCCTAAACCCTAAACCCTAAGCATAACAGCCACAGACACCCCCGAAAAGGGTCCTCAATCGAGCCCTCCAAAATGTTGTGATCCTTACCGCTGTACCGGAACCCTCAAAACAGCGAGACCCGCGAAATGTCGGATTTATAAGGCCTGTGGCATTGAACTTTTTGGTCTATACAGCATAGGGTCTAAGAACAGTCTAGCTGGGATGAACCTGAAAACGCTCTGAACAATGTTCCGGGATACGCCCCTCTTACGCCCAAAATGGGAAAATGTAAATTGTCCCAAGGGCCCTTAAGCCTCAGGCTACCGAGCTAGGACTTCGAACCTCCAAGGCTTCCCTAACCCTGGAAGTACTCTTCACCGGCAGTTTGGCTGGTGGTTGTTTCGCGCTTCGGCGGTTTAGGGTTTAGAGGAAGGGTTTCGGGGGTCTGTTTGAAGGGTTTCCCTAAGCCTAAACCCTAAACCCTAAACCCTAAAACCCTAAACCCTAAACCCTAAACCCTAAACCCTAAACAGGTTTACCGGGTTCGGGGGTCTAAGAACCTAAGGGCCACCTCAAGGGTTCTAAGAGTGTTTCAGGGTTCGGGGGGGGGGGGGCTTAAGGACTTAAGCTTGGAATCTTCCCCCTTATGTTAGCAGTTCCTTAGTAAGGATCATAAATAGTTCAGGATTGCTAGTATGAGGGGGAACATCCCAAACTTAAGGGCTTTAGGGTCAAGCTGCAGGCGTGTGAAGCTAGACGGCGGGGGGGGGGGGGGGGGTTCGGTTGTAGGGACTTTTTGACCCTAAGCCCCAAATCAACCTGAACCCTATAACCCTATAACCCGTAAACCCGTAAACCCTAAACTACGTACAGAGCTCAAAGTCGTTCCAGACCTCCAGAGAAAACCCAGGATGGCATTGTGAAGGATTCCCCAAACGCTCTAGCAACCCTTCTACAAAAACCCGCAAAGCCCATCAAAATATACCCAAACCCTTACAACATCCTAAAAGTCTCGAAAGGAGCTACAAACCCATTTGAAAACGGCCCTAAAGGACAAGCAAAAACCCTGAACCCTAAACCCTAAACCCAAAACCCTAAACCCTAAACCCCAAGCCCTAAACCGCAGCTTGCGGCCCCAAGCGCTCTTGGGAGGGACTGTGGTTGGCACTCGCCCGGGGGGCTGGAGTGCGCCCAGCAGCCTCAGGTTGAGGGCATCACTTGAGTTTAGGGTTTAGGGTTTAGGGTTTAGGGTTTAGGTTAGGGTTTAGGGTTTAGGGTTTAGGGTTTAGGGTTTAGGGTTTAGGGTTTAGGGTTTAGGGTTTAGGGTTTAGGGTTTAGGGTTTGGGGTTTGGGGTTTGGGGTTCAGGGTTCAGGGTTTAGGGCTACTTGGTGGTTCATGGGTAGTTTTCAGTGAGATTTTCAGTTGGGCAACTATCATTGTGAATGACTACAACCTCACTCAAGGTACTTATAACCCTACGTATACATACCCATGAACCTTCATGTAGGGCTTTACAGGGTCTAATAAGGTTTGGGCTTTACGGCTCATACGGTTTTTAAGAGAAGGGAGGGAAAAGGGGGCTTGAGAATTCAGAGTTTTTGGGCATGTGGAGACCTAGAGCTCTACAAACCTCCCCTACTAGAGGGGCCTGAATAATTGGAATAGGGTTTTGGGGGTCATTGTAATATAGTTACAAAGGGACCCTAAGGGAATGTAGTTAGTAATTATTCGACCCCTTTATTAAGCCCTATCAGGAAGCCGTCAACCCTGATTGCCAAAAAGCAGGCTTGGAAACCCCAAAACCGTCAAACCCTAAACCCTAAACCCAAAACCCGAAAATCCTAATTAAACCCTAAGTCGCCTAAATCCCATCGCTGCCATCAAGTGGCCCGGCTGGCAGGCCGCTGCTGACTGGAAGTCCTGGGCCTGGCAATAGGGTTTTAGGGTTTGGGGTTTAGGGTGTTAGGGTTTAGGGTTTAGGGTCTAGGGTTTTAGGGTTTAGGGTTTTTAGAGTTTTCGAATATGAGTTTTTGATTACTAGTATTTCCGAGACCCCTTGGGGGATCCAACAAATAGAACCCCCAAATAGTACCCTATAATACTATTGGGTCATTCTTAGGAACCCTTACGGGGATCCATTTTTTGGATCCTCCCAGGGGTCTGGGTTGCCATTTGCTTTAGAACCTCACCCCAAAAATGTGAAAGACTCTTTGGGTAAATATAGGGACTACTATCTTTCATATTTTGGGGGGTGTTTCTTAAGCAGTAGACGAGGGTTCAGGAATCGGAGCTCAGGGTGTGATGAGGTCCGAAAAGGAGCTTGATTGGGCTTGAGGATCTAATCTTAGCTGGAGTTCTCGGGTTTACTTGGGTTCAGATTTAGTGCAAGAGGGTTTTATTGGGTGTTTGGGGCTTCAACTGGCTTCAGTCGGGCTTTAGGGGTTAGGTTGGCACTTGTGTGTTCTGCATTGGGCTTAGTAAGATGCTCAGGATTCATGGTTCGATGCTTCAAGGCCGGAAGCCCGAAGCCTAAAGCGGTTTAGGGTTTAGGGTTTAGGGTCTATAGGGTTCAGGGTTCAGGGTTTAGGTCTCAGTTTGGGTAACGCAGCTCCTACGTCTTGCGCCATCCCCTCCATGCAGGCTGTGATCCCGAGCCTCAAGCCCTGAACACCTTGGCTCTACCACCCTGAACAACCCGATCGAAAGCCTCAACTCGCCCTGGCTAAAACCTAGTCACCCTGAGCTGCCTTTTTCTGGAAGATCGGGTGCGGTTCAGGAGAGAGAGCCACTGTAACTGTAAGCGAGGTGTACGCTTCGGGGGCCTTCATGTTTGGAGAGAGGGGGGTGGGGCCTTTGAAGTTCCCTAAGCCCTAAAACTCTCAAACCCTAAAATCCTAAAAACCCTAAAAACCCTAAACCCTAACCCTAAACACTAGTTGGTGGAATTCTTGTGGACTTCGGCCTCCCATGCATCCGCCGCAGCCGCCCAAGCACCTCAGCCCAGGACTCAGCACTTCAGGGGCCTTCCTCAGTTTCCCGACTACTAGTTGCTTAAGAACCCCAAGATATGAAACATGTTCTTCCCTAGTACGGGTCATATAGGGATTATTTATCTTTTACTTTCTGGGGTTCTCAAGCAATTCGTAGTAGAGGTGCTTGTACCTATCTAGCACACTTGGGACCTCAAGCTACTATATAGGAACCCTTTTAAGGCCCAAGTACATTCTGTGTGGGTACGCTGGCCCTGTGGGTTTGCTGACTTCAGACTCGCCTCGGAACTAGACACTTTGCACCGTGATGCAGAAGACTCCTGCGGGTGATCTTAAGGGCCCGGGCCCACCGCCGCAGCCGCCGCCGCAGCCGCCGCCGCAGCCGCCGCTGCAGCCGCCTCCGCAGCCGCCGGCGTTGCCGCCGGCGCAGCCATAGCCCTGGAACATCGGCACAGGCTCGTCGACAACGGGAGTCGAGCCGCAATGACTGCGTGCGGGAGGCAACGTTCCAAGTTCGGATCTTGCGGATCTTGCGGGCTGCACAAGGAGATCAGGCTTCTCAGAAGGGAAGTGTGTTTCAGTGGGGCGGCGCAACTCAAAAGAACTACTACTAGTGGGACATGAAAAATGAACATGCGCCGCTTTGCATGCAAAGAACCCGAAGTCGAAGTTCGAAGTAAAAAAACCAAACCCCTAAGCCTAAACCCTGAACCCTAAGACGTTGCCGCCAAGCCTCAGAAAGACTCTGAAACTCTCGAAGCCCTACAATCCCTGTAAGTCAGAAAGCAACATACGCAGTCGACGTATATACATATATATATATATATATGCATACATTAATGAGAGAGAGAGAGAAAGAGAAACCAGAAACAAAACTCTACAAGCCTACAGCACCCTCAGACCCGTCGGGAGGACCTAGAAAGTGGGACCCGCCTTTGTGTTGGTACTGGGTGCTACCCTTCGAGGCGAGCTTTCTAGATCGTTCCAGTCTGGGAACACGAACCCAAGAAACATAGCTCTCAGGCTCTCAGCACATCCAAGACCATGCAAAGCATGGTCGCTGAGCCCCCGAAAAACCCTAAACCCTAAACCTCCCTATTAATGTGCGATTTTCGCACCCCTTCGGGTTGCCAACCGACTTCAACCGACCTTGTACACCCCAACTTTGAACCCTAAACGCAACCCATAACCCAAAGACAGGGTTTAGGGTTTAGGGTTTAGAGTTTAGGGTTTAGGGTTTAGGGTTTAGGGCTACTTGGAGGTTCAGGGAGGTTATAGGTATTGTTGTAAGCACTCTAAATAAGCTTACAACCAGCTATAAGTATAGCTACCCGACGATGATTCTTCAAGAAGACTCTGCAAGCCGTAAGTCGGCGAAGAGTCTCAACGCCTCGTCGGCCAGGAAGCAGGAGCACAGGTACTCGAAGACCAGGAGGGCGGCAAAGAGCACGTAGAGGAAGACGTAGAATGATCTGGCTATTTAGGCTTTAGGGCTTTTTTTGGAGGGTGAGACTCACCTCTTGGGCCACCCAGAGACCTCGGGCTCCACAACCGTACTACAGGGTTTAGGGTTTAGGGTTTAGGGTTTAGGGTCCAGGTGGACCCTCTGGCTCAGGGTGTTACAAGTGCTTGCAAGTTTCGGGTTTCGAGGTCGAGGGTTTGAAGGGCTTTGCTCTCGAGAGACTCGACGAAAAAGGGCTTGTGAGAGATCTGGGCAGACTTTGCACAGGCGAGCGGGTTCCCATGTAGATCCGGAGACACCTGCCTCCCAACAGTCCTAAACCATAAGCCCTAAACCCTAAGCCCTAAACCCTAAACCCCCAACCCTAAACCCTAAACCCTAAACCCTCGCTTTGACCCTCCAAAACTCCTCGGCTTCCAAAAGGCTCTATGGAAGCCTTTGCTACAAACTTGGTCCGGGCTTTTCGAGTCTTCTTCCCCCAACCCTAAACCCTAAAACCCTAAACCCTAAAACCCTAAAACCCCAAACCCCAAACCCCAAACCCTAAACCCTAAACCCTGAACCCTGAACCCTTAACCCTAAACCATTTCAAGGCATAGAGCCGCCTTCTTTGCCCTGAAAAAAAGCCCTGGGCTCCACCACCTCTGGTTGTCCAGGCCAACACATCGGTCCATCCAAGGGCCTCAGGGTTTAGGGGTTTTTAGGGCGTGGGCTGTGTAGGGTTTAGGGTTTAGGGTTTAGGGTTTAGGGTTTAGGGTTTAGGGCGTGGGGATTAGGGTTTGGGGTTTGGGGTTTAGGGCTTAGGTAAAACAACTCTAACCGGATGGGGGCTTCGGGATTCTGAAAAATCGGCGAGTTGCCAGGGCTTTGAGCACCAAGGGGATCGGGATTTGTAGGGGCTTGCGGCAAGCAGATATACAGTAAATGGGTTTAGGGTTTAGGGTTTAGGGCAAACTCCAGAAAGTTGGAACACAGTTAAAGGATGACGAGAGCTGGGATTTTCTTTGGTATACCTTTTGGGGCATGGGGATGAGGATGTTCAAACTTTTTTCATGTGGTATAGGGTTTGAGGTTTAGGGTTTAGGCTTGTGAACCCTAAAAACTTAAAAAGGAACAAAGACATGGTTCCGAGCTTCTTACAATGATGATCCAGCCGTTGGACACAAGAGCCACAGCTCTTACAATGGAAGCACCTGCAACACTTCGAGGGGTTCAGGACGTTTCGGGTTTAGGGTTTAGGGTTAGGGACGCAGGAACCTGACTGAATGGGCTTCGGGGTTAAGGCTTTGAGGCCTGTCAGGTTTTTGGGTGGGGTTTGGGGTTTGGGGTTTAGGGTCTCGTGCTTGGGGTGGTTTAGGCTAAGAATGAGGTTCAGGGGCTTTGGGATCTTCGGCGGGCAGACGAAGTTACGAAGGATTCCACTTGTGAGCGGTCAGACTCTTTTAGCTGAGATGCAAGGAAGCCGTGGAAAGAAAACCTCCTTTTGTGTAGCAAGGCCTTATACCAGAAACCGGCGCCATCGTCCCAAACATCAATCCCTATAGGAGAGTTTCCAAAGCCCACGCTTTAAGGGTCATGGGGTTTGGGTCTGGGGCTTATGGACCCTGCCGGTCCACATGTGGGTAG
The DNA here is from genome assembly GCA_905221605.1 of Symbiodinium natans. Lineage (NCBI taxonomy): Eukaryota > Dinophyceae > Suessiales > Symbiodiniaceae > Symbiodinium > Symbiodinium natans. The sequence continues at coordinate 687,455 of CAJNDS010002823.1, forward strand.
CTCGCTGTATTAGGGGCCCTTGCTGGGTACCCCAAATACTAGGGGGCGCCTTACGAAAAAGGACCCCAAAAGGGACCACGATTTACAGAACTGGCACCATACGGAGCTTAGAACACGAAGAAGGACCCCCACCGTTTAGATGAACCCCCCCCCCCCCCCCCACGCCCTAAACCAACACACTAACCATCCTCAGCTTTGGTCTCCTTACCCTAACTAAACCCTGAACCCAAAACCCTAAACCCTGAACCCGAACCCCTAAACCCTAAACCCTAAAACCCAAACCCTAAACCCTAAAACCCTAACCCACCCACAAAAATGCGGGGGGCCGTAAACAATTCCTGCAAACTCTCGAACTTCGACCTCTCGTCAGCGCAAGGACACCAACATCCTGAGCCAGTGCACCGTAAACTGCAAACCCTAAACCCTAAACCCTAAACCCTAAACCCTAAACCCTAAACCCTAAACCCTAATCCTGAGCTCATGCCCTGACCGCGTGCCTCAGACTTCGCACCTGGTGGCACATCACGCACACCGTCCTCGAGAAAGCTGGCTGGACAACGCGGGACGACCCTAAACCCTAAACCCTAAACCCTAAACCCTAAACCCTAAACCCTAAACCCTATGGGCCTTGCTTGGTACACTTGACTACACGGAACATACAAGCTCCAGAAGCCCTAAAGCCCCACAAGAAAGCTCCCAAAAAATTGAAAATGCTCCAATAAGCTCCGAAAAATCTCGAATAAAGCTCCAAAAAAGGCTCCCCAAATCTCCAAAAGCCCCTGTCCTGAACTCGCCATCGTTGACCAAGTTCGTGTACTCCCTGCCCCTGGCCCTGAGCAACTCCGGGGTTCAAATGGCTCGATGGGGAGCTTAATAATCAAATTGAACAAACCATAATCAAATAAAGAAGAAAAATAAAAAATAAAAGAATATAGTAATAACAAAAGAAAATAAAAATATAAATAATAATAATAACAACAACATAATCGCATAATACCAACAATAACATAAGAATAAAATAAGAATAAGACGAAGAAGAACACAGAATATCAATAATAATAATGATAATGATACCAAATGATGGTAGTAATCATAATACTAGCTATTCCTTCTACTACTAATAATACATAATATCAATAAGTAGGGTTCTAAGTATCTTAAACAAGCTTTTCTGAATATAGTTTCTATGGGGGGGGGGGGGAACTCATAATTCGTTTTGGAAACTCATGCACTTCTCGAAGGGGGAGGGAGGGTTAGGTGTGGACGGTGAGGCGTTCATGGGGCTGACACGGCATAATACAGGTTTTTGTATGTGCTGAACAAGGTTGAATAGGGTGTAGGGACTTTAGGGGTTCGGGGGTTTTGGTTTCGAGGATTTAGGGTTTCCGCCGGTCCAAGAGAAGGAAGCCATAAAGAACGAAGGAAACAAGTAAAGAAAGAAATAAGAAAAGACAGAGAGAGAGAGAGAGAGAGAGAGACGTACTCTGGAAAGCGCAAGCATCATTCGTGAGGCCACACGATCTTACAATACTCATCGGAGAGTTTGGCCAGAGCGCACCCCATTGGCTTGAGTTGGGGCTGTCCATCTTCGCCCCCGCGTGCACAAAACATTGATCCGTTGAGCCTTTCCATCCGCTGGTTGTTATAACGTTCGCCCCGTGGCGGGAGCACCCAATTTTTCAATAGTGGTTCATAGTGGATTCATGGTGCGAGAGAACGCGCCCGAGGCAATAGCCTCGAGAGTGCTGGACGGCCGAAGACCTCCCCCCCCAAAACCTGCACCATAAACCCTAAACGCCATAGACCCTAAACCAGCCCTAAAGCCCTAAAAGCCCTAACACGCTAAGACGAACCACGAAACCTCTCCGCGGGATAGCTGGGCCAGCCGGCTTCTTTGTCGCTTTGAGCAGGATGGGGCCTGTGCGAAGGAAGAGCTGCACGAGCCCTCAAACAGAGCATCAAGGCTCCACGTGCCCAGCTTACTGCTTGGTGTTAATTAAAGGGCGGATCTTGCTTCTGACCTAGGGTTTAGGGTCTAAAGAGGAAGGATGGATCTTAATTCTGAGACCTTTTTTTGCTTGCTTTTTGTGCCGCATGTATGGCTAGCAGTGGACACCTCCGAGCGTCTGATTGGTGACTTTGAACTTACAGCACAAGGTTGGTTCAGGGTTTAGGGAGGGTTTAGGGCTTAGGGCTTAGGGTTTAGGGTTTAGGGTTTAGGGTTTAGGGTTTAGGGTTTAGGGTTTAGGGTTTAGGGTTTATAAGGGTTTAGGGTTTAGGGTTTAGGGTTTAGGGACACCAGACTAAAGACGTCCAGAGACAGGATGGCAACACTTGGATCTCAGGCAGATCTGGCTGGATCAGCTCTCTGTGAGCAGGCTTTCAAGGTCAGAAACCAGACGGTACTTCAAGTGGAACCCTCAACCCTAATAACCCTAAACCCTAAACCCTAAAGCCTAACAGGACACTGGGCAAGGTCAGAAAATCGGTCGAGGGGCGAAGTCAGCTGGAGCTGTGAGCATGCACCATGTCTGAGGATGTTCGATGTACTCCCTGGGCCTAATATGCCCCCTGAAGCCTAAACCCGCACAATTCCGCAGACTCTGCCTGAAAGCGTACTCAAATTAGTAGGGGCAACTTTCAACCCAGAATTACTGGGCATTTCCAAGAATAGAGGTGCTCCTTTTATACCCCGAATACAAGAGAATCCCCTCAAAGGGACTCCCAGAAAGGGTACCCCTACTTTCGGAAACCCTAAACCCAACACCCTCAATCCCCAAACCACCTAAACCCCAAACCCTAACCCGAAGCCCTAAGCCCTAAGCCCTAAGCCCTAAGCCCTAAGCCCTAAGCCCATGCGGGATCGCGGCCTGCTTGCTGGAGCAGTTCCCGGGCCCAAGCGTCGAGCTTGTCGTCGCACGAGCTGGGCAAAGGAAGGGCTCAAGGGGGTTGAACGGTGTAGGGTTTAGGGTTTAGGGTTTCGGGTTTAGGGTTTGGGGTTTAGGGTTTAGGCTTTCGGGTTTCGGGTTCAGGGCGGTGGCGTAGATTTCCTTCTGAAGAAAGAAGGGCTTGGAGACTTCTTCTGGCGTGCATGATACGTGCAACCCAGTCACAAGCGATTGCAAGGAATTTCGCTCGGTAGGGCTGTTCAGAGGCTTTACATACTGTATACTGCGGTGCTTTCCGCATTTCCAGTCCCTGTGTAGTTTGAAAAAGGTGTTGAACATGCTCCAAAACCCTGACAATTGCCATGCTTTTATCGGCACTTGGCTGGCCCCGGGTTGCAGGATGTGAGGGTACATACCCAGTTCAATATATTGAACCGGCTAATTTCAGGCTGCAGACACGAAAGATTGCAGCGAATCCAGCACTGAAAAGAAAGACTGTGGCTAACTTGTTTCTTCTCCGCATCTCCAGCCTCCCCCCCCACCCATCTGCAGACACCATGAGGAAAAGCATCGCAGTTTGGGGGGGGGGGGGGGGTGGTGGGGCGGCGGGGAGGGGCGCCTTTGCAAACACATAGCGCGTTTACGACACGCTAGGAAATGATTCCTGTGACGGAGTCCTGCGTGATCTTCCGTTTAAGGAAAGCTTGCAGCTTGCATGGCTGGAAAACAAAAAGCGGAGGGTTGGAGGGGGCGCAACCCCTTTGCAGACACTTGTCATAACACGCATGACCGGTTTGGAAAGGATGCGTGTGTTGAAAGATCTTCATCTTTAAACTAAGCTAGCACCTTGTAAGGCTTAACATAGAAGCAGGCGGGGTGGGGCGGGGTGGGTGGGGGGCAGGGGTGGCCGAAACTCCTGATAAAAAAAGAAAACAAAGAAATGGTTTGGTCCACGGGCTTGGAGATGCTAGAGTGCCAGAACTTTAGGAAGGAAAACTGAGCTAGCCACAGCTAACCAGATCCCGAATCCCTCAACACTCGAAAGCATGAACCTCACAACTAAGCAGATCTAAGCTGTGCGCTCCTTTGTTGTCTGGACTCTTCCCCCCACAGGACACACAACCTGCAATCTGTTCCACCTACATGCGCTCTCACCTAGAGTAAGGCATTAAAGCACGCTTCCTAAAGCCTGCCCTAGACCCCAAACCCTTAACGTCTCAGGCTCTTCTATGTAAGCCCCACACACCCTAGCCATCCTGTGACTTATACAGGGACAAGCCCTCGAAGACACCAATCCGTCAACGTTGAGGGCGTGCTTGGAGGTTCAAGGATTAGAACTAGGGTACCCAGAGCAAGGAAAACAAAAAGAACATGTAGACCTTCACCGCCTCTACTTACCCTTCTTCTGACCCAGCTATAGCCATGCATGCACCTCAACTAGGGTTGCAGGCTGCAACTATGGCAAAAGACTTAGTGTGCATGCACCCCCCGAAGTGAAAACTCCAAAGCCCCCCAAGCAACATCTTGGGATACAAACATCCAAGAGTCCGAAAACACTCACCCCTAAACCCTAAACCATCCCGACCATACAGAGCCGAGAACCTGAACTCTCAACCATGAACCCTGAACCCTGAACCCTAAACCCTTGGGCCGCCTGAGCGCGTCGTGCACTTGCTGTCGCTCGGCCGAGGAGGAGCCCATGAAGCGCCCCTGAGGCTATAGGGTTCTTAGGGGAGGGGGGAGAGGGTTTGGGGTTTGGGTTTCGGGTTTAGGGGGGGAGGGGGTTCAAGGGGGGTGTAGAACTCAAGGTACCCAAATAATCACCCTAAACCCTAAAACCCCCCACTACTCCCTAAGGCACCCTAAGCTTCCCTAAGGTTCCCTGGGTGCCTACCCCCCCCCCCCCGGTGGGTGGCTTAAATAGGGTCTATTTGGAAGCTGAGAGTCGTGTTTTGGTGTGGTAGATAGAAAGGAAAGGGCATGAGAAAGTAGCGAAAGGAGCTCTTCAATTCCCTTCCTTATCTCCTATGCTCTTTATCTTATTCATTGCAACAGGAGAAGACAGGAAAAGGGCCTCCATTCCCCTGTTGTTCTTATTTCTTTTGTTTTTGACATTTAGAGGGGAACAGGAGAAGAGAAGGGAAAGAGAAGGAGAGTGGAGAGATAAAAGGAACACAATGTTAATGGGAAGAGCCAAGAAAAGAATGGAAGAGAGATGAATAAAGGAGAGGGAGAGACAAAACAAGGCGCAAAGAAGATGGCACTCTTCTTCATCTATCCTCTCCTCCTTATGTCTCCCTTCCCTCTTTCTTTTCGAAATAAGAAAACAAATTCAGGAAGAAATATGAAAAGGAGAAGGGTAAGGAAAAGAGCAGAAGAGACAGGCCGAAAAGAGGGTATGATGAAGTATGGCAAGGTCCACGCGCAAGGAGTCACCCTCTGCTTACCCTTCCACTGCTTTATCATACAAGTTCCTTTCTTGTGGTTTATCAGTTCAAAGGAAACAGAAGGAGAGAAGGGAAAGAGAAGTGAGAGAAGAGAGACAACAAGGAGGCCATTTTATTTTTCTGGAAGGGTATTGAAAAGAAGAGAGACAAGAAACAAGGAGACGGGTGGCAGTCTTCTTTATCTATCATCTCTCCCTTCCTTGTCTCTCCCGTTTCCCTCTATACTTCAAAGGACAAGACTATTCTTGCTCTTCGCAGATCTCTCTCCTCTTCAGGAAGCCCCCTCGCCCGTATTTTGCTTGCTTTCTGAAACGACAAGGAAAACAACACATTGAAAGAGAGGAAAGGGAATGAAACAATAGGCAGTGGAGCTCTTCAGTGTCTTTCCCTATCTCTTTTCTTCTTTTTCTTCTTCATTCAAAAAGGAAAAGAAGCTTCCTTTTGTGTTTTTTTGAGATTTAAAGGAGAACAAGAGAAGGAAGGGAGAGAGAAAGGAGAGAGGAGAGATCAAAAGGAATGCAATTTTAAGGGGAAGAGCAATGAAAAGAATGGAAGAGAAATGAAGACAGGAGAGGGAGGTGCAAAATCAGTGCAAACATCACCATGCCTAAAATGACATCACCATGCACAAAGTGGACCCTGGAATGTCGATAAGCTACACGACCTTTTGCAATTCCCAGCACCAAAGTCGGCCTAATGGCAAAGAGCCGGAGATCAAAGCAAAGATGTGACTGCACTATGGAAAAAGCATAGCTTAATGCCCTAACTCAACAAGCTCCAATAAAAAACAAGAGTACACCATTGCTGGATCTCAAAAGATCGAAGCCAAACAAAGCCCAGGTGTGGGAATGAGGCGGCCTCGGGCCCGGTGCACCCTACGCCTGCCGAGAGACCATTCTGGTAAAGGCAGGAGTGACCAGCAAGCTCAAAGCTAGTCCAAGCGCCAAAGGCAAGTCAAAGCATCACTGACTGTTGCGAAAAGCTTTGTAACAGTGACCACAACGATGAATGTGGGGTTGATCAATGCGATCAAGCTGGAGGCCGCAGTGCCCACTCCCACAAACTTCGCACGGAGACCTGCAGTACCTCACCAGCTTCTCAACCACGATGTTCTGCTGCGAGGTGCCCAAAGTACGAATGCCACTGCCAGAGCCAGTGCCGGGGGACTGATTGGTGGCTCCCGCGTTCTGTCCAGTGCCATGGGACGAAGTAGGCAAAGGCTGGGATGGCGGAGCCGGGGGATGGGCCCCCTGTTCTTTGACCATGTGCCAAAGCCATTCTTCCTTGCTGTAGTTCTGGCTCCCCCCCATGGCGTAGGCAAGGTCAAGGATCTCGGAAAAGTCGTAGGTGGTGCTTTCATCCATCCAAAAACCAAAGCCACTCTTCCGCTGAAGAGGTTTTCTGAGGTTGCGCCAAAGCTTCCGACATCCAAAGCGTGGCAACAACCATCGAAGCCTTGGTTGCCCCCGACCCTGAGGCCGGCTGGGATGCAGCAGGTTGCTGCGGTCCCGCGTTGGCGCTGGGGCTAACCATAAGGTACGAGCACCAATGCCAAAGCCATTCTTGACGAGAAAAGGCACCGGCGCGCGACTCGCACGTGTCTAGAATCGCCCCAAAGGAGCCCGCGTCTTCTGTGGCCCAGTGCCAGAGCCACTCAGCTTCAGTGCCGCCATGCGCCGATGCCCACGAAGCAGCCTCATCCATCCAGTCAACCAAGCGCACGAGGTCGATGCTGTCTGTCTGCCCAAAAGCCGAAGGGAGATCCTGCGTGTTCAGTGGCATGGCTGCAGGCTAGGCGCAAAGAAGAGCGAAGCCTCAAAAGCCAAAGTGTGCAACCCTCCAAGGTCTTCGGGCCCCAAAGCTCTGAACTCAAACGCACCGACTTGCGCGCTGCAGGTGAAAGCAGTCAAGCTGCCAAGCTCAAGCATTGACGCTCTGTAAAAGCACTGGGACCGCTATTTGGGCAGACTGAAGCTCTGAGTTAAGGCAAAGTCTGGCCCAAAGCTGAGCTCCGTCTGCAAAGGAGGTGATCTCCTGGGCCCCCAAGGCCCTGCAACCCCAAAGCTAAAGCGAGCCAGCTCGGAGCGGCGAAGCATGACCAAAGCACTGCAGGTATGTCAAGCACATGCTTAGAGAAGGGGTTGCCCTGTATGCGCTGTCCTGTCTGACACAAGCTCACCTGCACATCAAGCTCGAAGCAAAGATTCTCTAGACGCACTGACATGCCAAAGTGAATGCAAGCAAAGCAACATGTTGTAAAAAGAAAAACATGTAAATGTCAACCCTGCGAAGCTCTTGTCCCGTTTTTTAAGCGTGTGCTCTGCCTGTCAAAGATTAGCAGGAGAAAAGGGCAGCTCGTACGGCCGCCTCCAGTGTTGTCAAAGCCCCTTCAATCTAAATGGAGGGGGCTTACGAGCTCAAGATCCAAAGCAGGAGGATCTACGACAAAGGCTGCACCCTTGAGGCCTGGAAGTGCACACCCGCCATTCTGTAAGCAGAAAGGCGCCGCACGCAGCTCTGTACGGGCTGCCCTCAAATGCCACCTGGGAGTCAGAGGCCGCACAGGTTTTGGCGCGGTGAGCTGTGCGCTTGGAACACATGAAAAGCAAAGCTGAATCCTCCTCGGAATCAGAGGCAGAAATTGGTCCCGGGACACTAGCTAGTGCCTCCCCAGTGTCAGCGGCTAGGAACGGAGCCGTGGCTGATGCGTGCTGCTCGGGGCAAAGAGTCGGAGACAGGCGCGGAGGAAGACAAAGGCTGGAATGCATCAGAGAGTTCCTGGAGGGCCAAAAGTCCTGGTCGGAAACGCTCAGGAACTGCTGCAGTGCGAGGCACGCCGTCAAAGCGCAGACCCAAGTCCTGGAGTGTACATCCTGTTGGAGTACAACGGGTTTGACTTCAGCCCCAGCTACTCTGCAAACACCTGGCACCTTATGCCTCGGCACGCTTGCTGACCTCGGGCAACGCAAAGGGCCTCCTTGTGTAGGGGGCTTAGGGGTTCCAACTGCAGGGAGCGACTTAGGGCTAGGATGCACAAATGACATACGATGCTGGGAAGGGTAAACGGCATATTCCGAAGCTGATCGGTAAGCAGGCCCGGGCAAAGCACCTACCCCAAAGCTGTCGTGACGCAAGCCCTGCTGGGCCTCACCGGTGCAGGCAGAGGGCGAGGCAAAGTTGCGGGTCTGGGTGCCGGGCTTGTTCTGGGACAGACGGTGCGAAGTGGTGCAGGCACAGGTGAATGCAGAGCCAGCACTTGTGCTCGTGTAGGCATGGACTTGGGACGGGGCCAGGCTGCCACTGCACACGATTGCAAAGCGCTTTCCAAGTTTGAGGGTGCAACGACAACCTCCCAAGATAACTTGGATTGGGGAGATTCCAACTCAACATCCAAAGCAGGCTGGCTCAAAACTGGAAGTCCAGGTGGAGTGGGAGGGAAGTGAAAGATCTCGCTGGCCTGGCCTGCTGGCTGCTCACCAGGCAAGGTCGCTGCACTGCCAGAGTCACCTGCGGGTGGCAAAGCATTGTCTTGAGCTTCAGAGGGCCTCTTTATACCTCGGTACCTTTTACAGACAAAGGATGCACGAGGAGGGCTGGTCTCACGAAATGCCGAAGAGGAGGACTCTGCTGCAAAGCATCTATCTGCTCAGCAAAGAAGTAGGGTGTAGGGTCACCCATGACGGGACAGGTGCTGTGCAAAAGCAAAAAGTCCTCCTGAGAGGTGCTGGCAAGCTGAATGCACAAAGTGAATCAAAGCAGTGAGCTGTGAAGCAACAAAGGAGTGATGATGCTCTAGGGCTCGCAAGCGAGTGTCCACACGAGACAACTCTTGCTGCAAAGAAACAACTCGCAAAGCCAATGCTTCTCTCACCTCTCTTTCCCCTTCGAGCTCCCTCTCCAGCTCCAAGACACAGCTCTCAAGGTCAATGCTTGAACTGATAGGCCCAGACGACGAGTCCAGCTCCGGGGCTGGTTGTTCGAGCAGCGTGCACGACCCCTAATGGGCAAAACTTAGAACAGCCACACAAAGCTATCTGTAGTCCTGACAAATTTCAAAGCATATGCCATGTTGCTGCTGTCAAAAGCTCAAGAAAATTAAAGCTAGCAAAGCACTGCTCTGATGCTGCTCTTGTATGGTGTGTGGCTTGAGCCAAAATGGCTAGAAAATTAAAGCTAGCAAAGCACTGCTCTGATGCTGCTCTTGTGTGGTGTGTGGCTTGAACCATAAGCATCAAAGCATGATGACTTTCTCAAAACAGTAAACAACCATGAGTAAACACATAACCCATACGTCCAAATAGAACATTGAGTAGCTGCAAATAGCCATGGACCCGGAACAGCATGAACCGCCAGACCCCGGCGAGACCCGAAGCCGGACTACTGCGCAAAACTGAGCCAAGCTACCACCTGCGTTGGCGGGTCCAGCAGCTTTGCCGCTACTACCTCGAAACATGCTTGCCAGGGTCACGGCTGGTCAAGTTTCCAGGGTGCGGGGCTCCCAAGCTGTGGGCTCCAATACGTTGGTCAAATCCCAAATTACTGCCTGCGCTGCACTTGCAGTCCTTCCACAGGACTTGCAACACGCAACGTAATCTGCGTGAGGCATGCCAGTGCCCATGAAGTCACGAAACCATGGTCAACGATGAGCAAGAAGGCTTCAAACAAACAAGCAGACGAGAAAAACAAAGGAACAAACAATCAAACAAGTCAACAAACCCGGAAACGGTTTGACATTTCTTGCTCGTAGAGGTCATGTGTCAAGAACAAGACTCCTTTGAGGACCAGGGAGTTGATTGCCTACGCATTTATTCGTCCTGCAGCCATGTTCGATGGAGGCGTATAGGAACACATTCCATTGCAACATAGACATAAGGCGCCTTGTGTGCTTTTTTGCGGCGCATGCTGTTTTGAGACGAGCTACTTTGTCCGCCCGCGCGCCGGGAATCTGTTCATCACGAACTTGCCGAGCTTGCAGCGGACTGAGAACATCCCAGATGCGTGCAACATCAGACATGGACTGGTAACGTTCGTGGGCCTTGGCGCGTGCAGAATTGCAAAGCGCTGCCTGTCGTTGTCCAAGATGACCTGTCAGAGCACTCCGGTTCCTCCTACTCGTATGTTCATCCTGTCCAACGGCGCAACAATCCTGCCAGGCTGCAGTTTCTCAGAAGGATACAAAATCATAGCGCCTTTGGTTCCGCATCTTGGAAATCCTGCCTCGAGACAGAACACTCTGCTAAAGAAGGCACACGCACGTCCAGGCCACTCCTCAGACATCATGGTTTTGTGTATTCGTGGGGAGCAAACAACTTCCAACAAACGCCGGCAAACCTACCATGGTGGTGTTTCAGTGGAGTCGATGCCACATGCTGTGATTCCTTGTATCTGCAGTAGTACCTAGCTGCTCGAACAGATGGCCTTTCACCACGACAGGATGCCCATCCTCTTCCCAGGACGACCAAGGGCCAAGGGATACTGAAAAACAAAAACTGTGATTGGTTCATCATGTTGCAAAATAGAGCCTTGCCAAACCATGTGAGACCCGATGCCAACCCCAGCTACATCCTGCCCAAGAGAGCGACATGCACCCAGTTCCAACAAGATGAAGCAAGGAATGAAGAGCAGAGAAGAGCAGGGTGAACTCAGAAGAGATGCGGATTGGATGCTGCAGGGTTTCGTGGCAGCGTGGGTAAGCCCTGGCCAACAAGGTAGATCCGTTATATGGAGCCAAGCCACAAGACATGGCCATGACATCACGATAGAGGCAGCGCGCGGGACAGGCGATCCATGGCCATCTACGTCGAGCAAGGCGCGCGCGTGCTGAAGGCGCGCATGTTTACGCGAAGGAATCCTGAGATAAATGGCGCCGGCACAGTTACCGCTGGCCATCAGTCTTTGGTCCTGTGGACGTCGCGTGCTTGCGTCATGCAGGTTGCTGCCATGAACAATGCCCGATCATGCGCGTGACACTGTTGAAGGAGCGACTGCTGCTGCATAGATGTTCCGGCGCTCAGCGCCACATGTCGTGTGCCTGCGTGCCAGCAACAAAACAGCATCTTGCAGCTCCATCTGCATACTGCGCGCAGATCCGGACAGCGTGTTTTCATTGGGCATTACATCTTGGGACGATGAGATTGAATTACAGGTAATCAAACCCTCAACGAACATCGTTCCACATTCCGCTTCCATCAGGCCGTTACTTGCCGCTGCCGCTGGGCAACCTGTTTACACCAAACTCGGCGTCGAACTCAGGCCGCCATTCTTGCGCTCAAATACCAGAATGGCACTTCGAGGCCAAGCGTCCTCAAAGCACACAGTGTCATGACTTGCTGGCAAAAGGAAACCGCTGATAAACTAATTTGTTTTATTCATTTAGGTGCCTCCCGCCTGGCAGGATTGGGCTTGGAGTTCGCACCATTTTTTTGCTAGGGCCGGCTAGGGCTGCAGGGCCCAGGGGCCTGTATTGCGGCTTAGAGCATGCTGACCACATCTTGCCCGGACATCTCCCAAGGCTGAGAGAAAAACAATCCGGACTGGCCTTGCAAGCGACTCCCCGCAAAATTTGGCCAAATCGAGCCAAGCCTTTCTCATCGCCTACGAAGAGTAGCCCGATTTGGCCAAACGTTGCCCGAAAGTTGTCCGGCAAAATTTGGCCAAATCGAGCCGCGCCTTTAAGGCCCGATTAAATTATTTAAATAATTCAAATATTGGAGGCCCGAAATTATCTAAAATTAAGTAGCCAAAAACCCCAGCCCCAGCTTCCAAATAAACCCTATTTCAGCCGCATCCCTCTGGGAAAGAGTAATTTACATAATTTCAAAAATTTAAATAATTGAACAGGAGAAGAAAGGACTGAGACACCGGCTCCAGAGGACCAGAGAAACTACATGTCGCTCTCAAGAACTTCGTCTCGAGTCAGGCTACGAAGTGCAGAGACGGCCCAAACAAAGCCACGCATTCGGCCCGGAAGAGCCGGAAGGCGGGGCTCCAGGGTTGAAAGAGGGTGCGCCGGGAAAGTACTGTAGCCTTCACCGTGCTGCGTCCCAATCCTACTTCTGAGGGCGGTGCGCAAAACAAAAATGCAAGCGTGTGAGAAGACTGGCCCCGGGGCCCTGTGCAGGAGACCGCGGGAACAAGACCATGCCCTGCCGGTCAAGCCCCCCGCCTCCTCTACGTCGGGTCCTCCCGAACGCAGCTGCAGGATGCTGAGAACCGCGGGTGGAAGACGAAGCAGCGCTCGTCCACTACCCCGTTCTCTCTACGCCGGGTGCTCCCGAACGCAGCTGCCGCAGACTCATCCACAGCCCCGCACCCTTGTGCTCGGCTCTCCCGAATGCAGCGTGACATGTGGCCTAAAGCACTGTTTCAGAGGCCGCGAGCCTCCTCCTCAGGGCGGCCCTGGCTCGGTGGGAGCGTGCAGCCACGCACAATTCCTGCATCAAAAGGGAATGCAGTGGGCCGGGCTCCTCCCCGGCACGAGCCGCAACAGCACGCGCCACGTGCTTTATGATGACTGCAGCACCCACATCCCAAGTACCCGTCGCCTCTGCCACCATTGGGACGAAGGCGACGCCTTGGGACTTACAGGCCTGCGCAGTCTGCTTATAGGCCTCCTTATCCCGGGCATACGCAGCTGCAGCAGCGCCACCCTGTTGGCCTGCCAAGGCCAGGGTCTCCTGCCGCTGAGGTGCCGTGATGGCAAAGTCAAGTGCGGTAGGAGACCCGGACAAAGCGGGCACGTAGATATCGGCCGGCCGCCGAGCGGCAGAACTGGCGTCGTCTGGGGACTGGGGCAAAAGCAGGCCAGGACGTTCCTTCTCAGGATGGAAGCCTGCCCGGTGCAGCCAAGCAAACAGTACATCCCGCACTGCATTATGGCGAAGGGTGCGCTCTCCCCCGGCGACACAGGTGGCGGCATGATGATTGTAACGGTCCAACACCCCGTCACACAGCGGGCACCAGAGGTCATCAGCCGCATCAGGAACCCCCAACCGGGACCGCAACTCCGCGGAGAAGACAGCCGGTTCCATCCGAGTACGCCCAGAAGGGATGGCCGCGAGGAAGGCCCGGGCGCCAAGGCCAGCCTCAGAGCGGAGCACCGCACGTTCCACAAGGCTAGCCTTTGCCAGGTGTGCTTGCCAATCGGCGCGGTCAAGTCGCTCCGACAGGTCGCGCTGCCTGGCAGCCAGAGCCGCATCCAGGGACATCTGGGCATCGGCAGGGAGGTTATTACAAAGTGCCCGAAGAGCACCCGCCACAGCAGGCGAAGCTTGAACACGTGGACCAGAGAAGGTGTGGTCGATGTCGGCACAGGCAGCCATGCTGGCTCCTAAGGATGCCAGATAGGCCGCTGGCGCGTGGGCAAGGCAAGAGCGAAGTCCCAATCCAGCTTGGGCGACACCCCGTGAAGCCTGCCGCCACTGGTCATCAGTCAGGTGGATGCCGGTAAGGTCGCCGAAGCAGCGTTGCACCAGACCGTCGAAGGTGGCGAGGGCATCGGCTTGCGCTTCGGGGGGGTTGCAACGCATGCTGTGGACCATACGCGAGAACCCCGCACAAGCTCGCAAGAGACGGAGGCCCACTTGTGGGTCCTCCAGTTCAGCAACCGCTTCCAGCAACTCGCCGGCCTTGGCCACCCGCGCAGAAGTGTGCTGGCAGATGTAAGACTCGTCGCCGATGGCTGCACCCAAGAACTCAAAGTTGTTTGTCAGAACACGGCTGCTTCCGTCTGCGCGACGCAGCAGGGCAGCAGGAAAGTGCGGCTGAAGGAGCTGCGCATTGGTGGCGCCAAACACCACCAGCTCGCACTTGCCGAGGTTAAGTTCGAGGCCGATGTCTGCAGCTCGCCGTTGGGCGAGCTGGAGCGCAGTGCCCAAGGCAGGAATGTCACCAGCGAGCACGCCATCATCAAGGAAGTGCACTGCGAGGTCCAGAGCGCCACCGCGCAACTCAGACGCCAGTGGTTGCAAGGCAAGAGAGAACAACAAGGGGCCCAGGGGATCCCCCTGTTGCACTCCAGCCGACGACTCCAGACTACGGTCGCCGAACTGAAGACGACTGGGTTGGCGGTAGCACCACGTAGCCCAACGAGCCAGGGATGGAAAGTGGGCGGCAGCCTGTCGCAAAACCTCCTCTCTGCTCACGCAGTTAAAAGCGTTTCGCAGATCAAGCTTCAGGATGGCCTTCTGGGACGAGCCCGCATGTCTGTCACTCCAGGCTCGCACGGCGTGCACAGCCTTTTCCGCCCCACCCTTTACAGACACACCGACCTGCGCAGGCCAAAAGAATTCCCGGGCCTCGTCCTTCACAGTGATCATCAAACACTTCCCTGTAAGTCGGCGAAGTAGTTCTCCCACAGCTATGGGCCTGACCCCACCGGCAGGCTTAGGCAAGGCCACGAGGCTAGCGCCCGCAAGCACCGGTGCAACCTCAGCAGGCGCACGGCCCTGAGCGAGGAGGTCCACAACAGCGGATAGCTGAGCCAGAAAGTTGTCAGTGCTTCCAGCACAGCAGGCATCGCGCAGATGTTGCACACGGAGGCCGCTCGGGCCGGGGGCGGTCTCGGCCGGGAAAGCCCGCAAGCACCGCGCCACAAGCTCCGGAGCCATACTAGGCGGCAGCGGCAGGTCAGCGATGGCCGGCGCTGCAGGCAAGGGCCGGTGTGGGTGAAGAGCAGCAAGGGCCCTAGCAGTGTCCTCGTTCTGAGGGCAGAGACCTTTGGACAAGAGAGCGGCACAAGCCTTCCGGTCAAAGCCCTCGCGCCCCCAACTGGTAGCGATGTCCCTGCGTTCCTCGGGCGTCAGCGGCCCAGTGCGCGCAGCCCGGCGGCAAGGACGGGCCTCCCAGAGTGACAGGCGCTCCCCCTCCTGCCACCGCTGCAGCCTGTCCAAAGTGAAGGCGGCGGCAGCCTTGCGGTGCCTTCGGCCCCCCCGCCCAGGTGCACAAAGCACGCACTGCGGTAACATCAAAAGCTCCAGCCAGGACTCCAGGTTATTGTGATGCCCCACAGCGGCTAAAGCTCGTGTAAGCACCTGGTTCCACGCATGCCTCGCAGCAACCGGCACATGCCGCAGAGTACTGGTGCGGGCAGCCTGGATGGCCTCGAAAGATGGTAATGGCAAACCATCCACCTCCATCGGGGCGGCCTCCACAGCAGCCGCCCTGGCTTCAGGCCTGCAGGTTGGGTGGACACCGACTGGGCACCGCATTCGCCTGCGCGCCTGCATCCAGCCAACAGGCACATCCCCCTCCAGAGTGCCAGCCAGGTGGGCATCAATATGGGCCCGCATGCAGGTGTCATTAGCCCAACCACGGGCGCGAGCGGGATCCGAGCAACGACAAGCAGGGACAGGACAGTACACGCGCCCCCTCCGTGCAGCAACATCCACACCAACCCCTGCAGCTCGTGGAGGCGGTGATCTTTCACGAGGTGGGCGTTCACCCCCGACTGGCGTGCCTGGCTCAGGTCCGGGAAGGCTCGCTTCTCCCACGCGCTGCCCTCGCAAAGGCCGCCCGGACCAGGAAAATAGCCGTGGCTGGCGTCGCCAGTTAGCCCGCTGTCGCTCATAGAGCCGCCCATGTCCACGGCGCCATCTGATGTTCGTCTCTGCACCCCGCAGGCCCATTAGAGGATCCCACAATGGTGGGGGCAGTTGGGCATCACTCCACCCTGCATTGAGAAGTCGAGTCAAGCAGCGGCGATCCCGCCTACCCAAACTGTCCGGGACGAACCCTGCGGTTGTAGAGAGAGGCACCTCCCATGTTGGCCATGCGGCCTCGCCAAGCCACCAGAGTCCCCATAACAGCCGTCCGGGCGAGGGGGCCATGGCACAGGCCCTATGGGGCCTCCATTCCCCTCTTGTTCTTCCTTTCTTGCGTTTTTGTCATTTAAAGGGGAACAGGAGAAGAGAAGGGAAAGAGAAGGAGAGAGGAGAGATAAAAGGAACACAGTTTTAATGGGAAGAGCCAAGAAAAGAATAGAAGAGAGATGAATAAAGGAGAGGGAGAGACAAACCAAGGCGCAAAGAAGATGGCACTCTTCTTTATCTATCCTCTCTCCCTTATCTCTGCAAGGAATAGAACAAACAGGAAGCAAGGAGACGGAGTGACAAAACTTGTCGCAAAGCTTTATATATCTCCCTTGTCTCTCCCTAATTAGGCGCCCTTCCTCCTCTTCAGGAAATCGCCTTTCCCGTATTTTGCTTTTCGAAGCAACGCAAAAAAACAACAGATAAGAAGAGAGGACAGGGAATGACTACGGCCCAGGAGTGTGTTAAGAAATTTTATTAATTAAGAAATCTGGACCTGGACCGGCCACACATTTTAAAATCCAGGGCCTCGCGGGCTCGCCCAAAAAAATTCCGCCGAGGAAGTATTAAGTAACGTTCTCTGTCATATTTACCAAGAACCCAAGAAACTGCAAGCCTCAAACCCTCTAATCCCAGGGCTCAGGGCTCAGGGCTCAGGGCTCAGGGGCTTAGGGCTTAGGGCTTAGGGCGGAAGAGGCCCGGCACAAAAAGTCACCTTTTTTGAGGTGTTTCAGGCCGGAAAGACCCAAATAAGGTGACTTTTTGTGCCGGGCTCTGCCGGGCTCTTGCGGGGAAGCCTTTAAGGGCTCAGGGCTCAGGGCTCAGGGCTCAAGGCTCAGGGCTCAGGGCTCAGGGCTCAGCGCTCAGGGCTCAGGGCTCAGGGCTCAGGGCTCAAAAAGAGCTTTTTTCTTTGGCCAATGTTGGTTGAAATGTTTCATGTATTCAAGGGCCACATGGTGTAGTGGTATCACATGCGCTTCGCACGCGGAAGGCCCTGGGTTCAATCCCCAGTGTGTCCATTTCTCAGACAGACAAAAGTTTAGGGCGGAAGGCATAAAAAGTCACCTTGTTTGAGGTGTTTCAGGCCGGAAAGGCCCAAATAAGGTGACTTTTTGTGCCGGGCTCTGCCGGGCTCTTGCGGGGAAGCCTTGAAGGGCTCAGGGCTCAGGGCTCAGGGCTCAAGGCTCAGGGCTGAGGGCTTCGGGCTTAGGGCTTAGGGCGGAAGAGGCCCGGCACAAAAAGTCACCTTTTTTGAGGTGTTTCAGGCCGGAAAGACCCAAATAAGGTGACTTTTTGTGCCGGGCTCTGCCGGGCTCTTGCGGGGAAGCCTTTAAGGGCTCAGGGCTCAGGGCTCAGGGCTCAAGGCTCAGGGCTCAGGGCTCAGGGCTCAGCGCTCAGGGCTCAGGGCTCAGGGCTCAGGGCTCAAAAAGAGCTTTTTTCTTTGGCCAATGTTGGTTGAAATGTTTCATGTATTCAAGGGCCACATGGTGTAGTGGTATCACATGCGCTTCGCATGCGGAAGGCCCTGGGTTCAATCCCCAGTGTGTCCATTTCTCAGACAGACAAAAGTTTAGGGCGGAAGGCATAAAAAGTCACCTTGTTTGAGGTGTTTCAGGCCGGAAAGGCCCAAAAAAGGTGTGACTTTTTGTGCCGGGCCCTGCCGGGCTCTTGCGGGGAAGCCTTGAAGGGCTCAGGGCTCAGGGGGCTCAGGGCTTAGGGCTCAGGGCTTAGGGCTTAGGGCGGCAGAGGCCCGGCACAAAAAGTCACCTTTTTTGAGGTGTTTCAGGCCGGAAAGGCCCAAATAAGGTGACTTTTTGTGCCGGGCCTCTTCCCCGCGTTAAGGGTTTCGGGTTTAGGGTTTAGGGTTTAGGGTTTAGGGCTTAGAGCTTAGAGCACCTCTTCGCGTGCCGGCACGGCGGGCGGAAGAGGCCCGGCACAAAAAGTCACCTTTTTTGAGGTGTTTCAGGCCGGAAAGGCCCAAATAAGGTGACTTTTTGTGCCGGGCTCTGCCGGGCTCTTGCGGGGAAGCCTTTAAGGGCTCAGGGCTCAGGGCTCAAGGCTCAGGGCTGAGGGCTTCGGGCTTAGGGCTTAGGGCGGCAGAGGCCCGGCACAAAAAGTCACCTTTTTTGAGGTGTTTCAGGCCGGAAAGGCCCAAATAAGGTGACTTTTTGTGCCGGGCCTCTTCCCCGCGTTAAGGGTTTCGGGTTTAGGGTTTAGGGTTTAGGGCTTAGAGCTTAGAGCGCCTCTTCGCGTGCCGGCACGGCGGGCGGAAGAGGCCCGGCACAAAAAGTCACCTTTTTTGAGGTGTTTCAGGCCGGAAAGGCCCAAATAAGGTGACTTTTTGTGCCGGGCTCTGCCGGGCTCTTGCGGGGAAGCCTTGAAGGGCTCAGGGCTCAGGGCTCAGGGCTCAAGGCTCAGGGCTGAGGGCTTCGGGCTTAGGGCTTAGGGCGGAAGAGGCCCGGCACAAAAAGTCACCTTTTTTGAGGTGTTTCAGGCCGGAAAGACCCAAATAAGGTGACTTTTTGTGCCGGGCTCTGCCGGGCTCTTGCGGGGAAGCCTTTAAGGGCTCAGGGCTCAGGGCTCAGGGCTCAAGGCTCAGGGCTCAGGGCTCAGGGCTCAGCGCTCAGGGCTCAGGGCTCAGGGC
Source organism: Symbiodinium natans (assembly GCA_905221605.1). Lineage (NCBI taxonomy): Eukaryota > Dinophyceae > Suessiales > Symbiodiniaceae > Symbiodinium > Symbiodinium natans. The sequence continues at coordinate 706,242 of CAJNDS010002823.1, forward strand.
TCAGGGCTCAAAAAGAGCTTTTTTCTTTGGCCAATGTTGGTTGAAATGTTTCATGTATTCAAGGGCCACATGGTGTAGTGGTATCACATGCGCTTCGCATGCGGAAGGCCCTGGGTTCAATCCCCAGTGTGTCCATTTCTCAGACAGACAAAAGTTTAGGGCGGAAGGCATAAAAAGTCACCTTGTTTGAGGTGTTTCAGGCCGGAAAGGCCCAAAAAAGGTGTGACTTTTTGTGCCGGGCCCTGCCGGGCTCTTGCGGGGAAGCCTTGAAGGGCTCGGGGCTCAGGGGGCTCAGGGCTTAGGGCTCAGGGCTTAGGGCTTAGGGCTTAGGGCGGCAGAGGCCCGGCACAAAAAGTCACCTTTTTTGAGGTGTTTCAGGCCGGAAAGGCCCAAATAAGGTGACTTTTTGTGCCGGGCCTCTTCCCCGCGTTAAGGGTTTCGGGTTTAGGGTTTAGGGTTTAGGGTTTAGGGCTTAGAGCTTAGAGCACCTCTTCGCGTGCCGGCACGGCGGGCGGAAGAGGCCCGGCACAAAAAGTCACCTTTTTTGAGGTGTTTCAGGCCGGAAAGACCCAAATAAGGTGACTTTTTGTGCCGGGCTCTGCCGGGCTCTTGCGGGGAAGCCTTTAAGGGCTCAGGGCTCAGGGCTCAGGGCTCAAGGCTCAGGGCTCAGGGCTCAGGGCTCAGCGCTCAGGGCTCAGGGCTCAGGGCTCAGGGCTCAAAAAGAGCTTTTTTCTTTGGCCAATGTTGGTTGAAATGTTTCATGTATTCAAGGGCCACATGGTGTAGTGGTATCACATGCGCTTCGCATGCGGAAGGCCCTGGGTTCAATCCCCAGTGTGTCCATTTCTCAGACAGACAAAAGTTTAGGGCGGAAGGCATAAAAAGTCACCTTGTTTGAGGTGTTTCAGGCCGGAAAGGCCCAAAAAAGGTGTGACTTTTTGTGCCGGGCCCTGCCGGGCTCTTGCGGGGAAGCCTTGAAGGGCTCGGGGCTCAGGGGGCTCAGGGCTTAGGGCTCAGGGCTTAGGGCTTAGGGCTTAGGGCGGCAGAGGCCCGGCACAAAAAGTCACCTTTTTTGAGGTGTTTCAGGCCGGAAAGGCCCAAATAAGGTGACTTTTTGTGCCGGGCCTCTTCCCCGCGTTAAGGGTTTCGGGTTTAGGGTTTAGGGTTTAGGGTTTAGGGCTTAGAGCTTAGAGCACCTCTTCGCGTGCCGGCACGGCGGGCGGAAGAGGCCCGGCACAAAAAGTCACCTTTTTTGAGGTGTTTCAGGCCGGAAAGACCCAAATAAGGTGACTTTTTGTGCCGGGCTCTGCCGGGCTCTTGCGGGGAAGCCTTTAAGGGCTCAGGGCTCAGGGCTCAGGGCTCAAGGCTCAGGGCTGAGGGCTTCGGGCTTAGGGCTTAGGGCGGAAGAGGCCCGGCACAAAAAGTCACCTTTTTTGAGGTGTTTCAGGCCGGAAAGGCCCAAATAAGGTGACTTTTTGTGCCGGGCCTCTTCCCCGCGTTTAGGGTTTCGGGTTTAGGGTTTAGGGTTTAGGGTTTAGGGTTTAGGGCTTAGAGCTTAGAGCACCTCTTCGCGTGCCGGCACGGCGGGCGGAAGAGGCCCGGCACAAAAAGTCACCTTTTTTGAGGTGTTTCAGGCCGGAAAGGCCCAAATAAGGTGACTTTTTGTGCCGGGCCTCTTCCCCGCGATTAGGGTTTAGGGTTTAGGGTGTAGGGTTTAGGGTTTAGGGTTGAGGGTTTAGAGCTTAGAGCACACCGAAAAGCTCTACACTGGTGAGTTACATGTTCCCCAACTCTGTCCCTATACTCACCTCTAATCAACCCTCGAATAAGAAATATATTTCAGGGTCTGGTTCAAACCTAACTTTCTTATTTCCATTTGGGGTTTTAAGAAATTTCGAAACCCTGGCTGAAAAAGGCAGATTTCTTATTAGAAGCCTCAGCCGTAAGTAAAGAGAGGAGCTCTTCAATGTCCCTCCCTATCTCTTATGTTCCTTTTCCTTCTTGGGGGGGGGTCCTTTTTTCTCCCTTGAAGATGCAGAAACCGATCAAAAAGGACACCCGTTCCATCGCCCATATATAGGGAGAGAGAAATCATGAGCATCAGCTGGGTTTGCTGCACCACTCGAAACTTCTCAAGTGACCTAGGCACACTCTGGGCCTATCAGAGTACAGTACAAGTACAAGCTTTCGTTTTTGAGGTAGAGGGCACGCAAGGTGGAGGAGGGCTGGGGGGGTGGGGTAAAAGAATTGTATAAAACTACTCATATAAAGTTTATAAAGTTTATGAATCGGGCTCTTTCTTCCTTTTTGGCAAATTTGTCTGCAAGCAAAATTTGGACAAATCGGGCTGCTCGTCGTACGCGATGATCGATTTGGCCAAATTTTGCCGGGCAGCCTCCGGGCAAAATTTGGCCAAATCGGGCTGCTCTTCGTAGGCGATGAGAAAGGCGCGGCTCGATTTGGCCAAAATTTGCCGGGCAACTTTCGGGCAAAATTTGGCCAAATCAGGCTGCTCTTCGTACACGATGAGAAAGGTGCGGCTCGATTTGGCCAAATTTTGCCGGGCAGCTTTTGGGGCAAAATTTGGCCAAATCGAGCCGCGTTTTTCTCATCGCCTACGAAAAGCAGCCCGATTTGGCCAAATTTTGCCCGAAAGCTGCCCGGCAAAATTTGGCCAAATCGCGCCTTTCTGGAGGCCCGAAATTGTTTAAATTATTTGTTTTTTTCCTTCCCCTCCCCCCCCAAGAAGCCCATACAGGGTCCATTCGGAACCTGGCTCTCTTTTTTTAAAAATAGGTAGCCAAAAACCCCAGCCCCAGCTTCCAAATAAACCCTATTTCAGCCGCATCGCTCCGGGAAGAGTGATGAAATTATTTAAATTCCACCCGAGTTTTAAAAAATTAAGTAATTTAAATATTGGTAATTTAACTAAGTTAAATAATTTAAATAATCTAAATAATTGTAATAATTGAAATAATTTAATTCATGGGGAGGTTGTGGGGGAGGTCCGGAATTTAACAATTTAGAGAATTTCTGGCATCCAAGATTTAAATTATTTAAATTATTTAAATTCCGGACCTCCCCCAGAGGCATCCCCAGGATGTAAATTATTTAAATTATTTAAACTATTTAAATTGTTTAAATTATTTAAATTGTTTAAATTATTTGAATTATGTAAATTACCCCTTTCCCAGAGGGATGCGGCTGAAATAGGGTTTGTTTGGAAGCTGGGGCTGGGGTTTTTGGCTACCTAATTTAAAAACAGAGAGCCAGGTTCCCAATGGACCCTGTATGGGCTTTTGGGGGGGGGGAGGGGAAGGAAAAAACAAATAATTTAAATAATTTCGGGCCTCGAATATTTGAATTATTCAAATTATTTAATCGACACCTAGCTAGGTCCAAGATCTGTTGGACGAACTAGTGTCAGTTTTGTGCAGGCGAGGGTATCTTGTGCAGTGTATGTAGCTAGAGCCGTTGCAAGCCAGGGCACCATGCCCTGGTACTGGGTTAGCCACCTTGGCTCTGTGCCGTGTGCTAGCTATCCGTACCGATGGGCCTGCGCCTCTGTCTCTTGGGAGGCCCGTAAGTGGCTTACTGAGGTTTTGGTTGAGCGCAGGTCCCTTCGGAGTCCACTGATGCGACTCCTTTTGTTCACGACCGTCATGACGCATCCGAGTGGTTGTCAGTCAGTCAGATTATTTAATCGGGCCTCCGGAAAGGCGCGGCTCGATTTGGCCAAAATTTTGCCGGGCAGCTTTCGGGCAAAACTTGGCCAAATCGGGCTGCTCTTCGTAGGCGATGAGAAAAGCGCGGCTCGATTTGGCGCCGGGCAGTCTGCGGGCAAAATTTGGCCGGGCTGCTCGTCGTACGCGATAAGAAATGCGCGGCTCGATTTGGCCAAATTTTCCTGGGCAGCCTCCGGGCAAAATGTGGCCAAATCGGGCTGCTCTTCGCAGGCGACGAGAAAGGTGCGGCTCGATTTGGCCAAATTTTTCCAGGCAACTTTCGGGCAATATTTGGCCAAATCGGTCTGCTCTTCGTACGCGATGAGAAAGGTGCGGCTCGATTTGGCCAAATTTTGCCGGGCAGCCTCCGGGCAAAATTTGGCCAAATCGGGCTGCTCTTCGTAGGCGATGAGAAGTGCGCGGCTCGATTTGGCCAAATTTTGCCGGGCAGCTTTCGGGCAAAATTTGGCCAAATCGAGCCGCGCTTTTCTCATCGCCTACGAAGAGCAGCCCGATTTGGCCAAATTTTGCCCGAAAGCTGCCCGGCAAAATTTGGCCAAATCGCGCCTTTCTGGAGGCCCGAAATTGTTTAAATTATTTGTTTTTTTCCTTCCCCTCCCCCCCCAAGAAGCCCATACAGGGTCCATTCGGAACTTGGCACTCTTTCTTTAAAAGTAGGTAGCCAAAAACCCCAGCCCCAGCTTCCAAATAAACACTATTTCAGCCGCATCCCTCTGGGAAAGGGGTAATTTACATAATTTAAATAATTTAAATAGTTTAAATAATTTTGCTAGTTTAAATAATTTAAATAATCTAAATCCTGGGGAGGCCTCTGGGGAAGGTCCGGAATTTAAGTAATTTAAATACTTTAAATATTGGAGGCCGGAAATTATTTAAATTATTTAAATTCGGACCTCCCCCAGAGGCCTCTCTAGTATTTAAATGATTTAAATTATTTAAATCGTGTAAAATTAACTTATTTAAATTATTTAAACTACTTACATTATTTAAATTATTTATTTTTTTGAAATTATTTAAATTTTTTAAAAAATGTAAATTCCAGCCGATTTTAAATAATTTAAATAATTTCGAGCCTCCAATATTTAAATTATTTAAATTCCACCCTGATTTGGATAATTTAAATAATTTAAATAATTGAAATAATTTAAATAATTTTAAAAAATTAGACAATTTCAATAATTTAAATAATTTAAATCCTGGGGAGGCCTCTGGGGGAGGTCCGGAATTTAATAATTTAGATAATTTCCGGCCTCCAATATTTAAATTATTTAAATTTTTACATTCAGGACCTCCCCCAGAGACCTCCCCAGGATTTAAATTATTTAAATTATTTAAACTATTTAAATTATTCAAATTCCACCCGAATTTAGACAATTTAAATAAAATATTGGAGGCCCAAAATTATTGAAATTATTTAAATCCGGGTGGAATTTAAATAATTTAAATAGTTTAAACAATTTAAATAATTTAGACAATTTAAATGATTTAAATACTTTACCTTTTTTTAAATCCTGGGGAGGCCTCTGGGGGAGGTCCGGAATTTAAACAATTTAAATAATTAAATAATTTGAATATTGGAGGCCCGAAATTATTTAAAATTTTTAAATTCCAGACCTCGCTAGAGGACTTCTGGAGGCCCGAAATTATTTAAGTTATTTAAGTTATTTAAATTATGTAAATTATTTAAATTCCACCCGAATTTAAATAATTTTAAATAATTTTAAAATTGGAGGCCCGAAATTATTTAGATTATATAAATTCCTGGCCTTCCCCCCCCCCCCCCCCCCCCCCCCCCCAGAAAACCCACAATAGGTTTTTAGTTGGAAGCTGCTCTCTCTGAATTTTAATTAGGTAGAAAAAACCCGGCCCCAGCTCCAAATAGACCCTATTACGCCGCACACACCACCCCCCCCCCCCCCCCCCCCCATGAACCCGAACCCGCCTCCCTTAACAACCCTGTGGGTGTAGGGTTGAGGGTTGAGGGTTTAGGGTTTAGGGTTTAGGGTTTAGGCTTGAGGGTTTAGGGTAATGACGGCAGGATGCTTGTTTCATTTAGGGCGGCTACTAAAGTTTTATCGGGGGTGAACTTCATACGTCAACGCTGCTTCTCAAGATTATAAGGAAGTCCAAGCCCTTAGATAAGTTCAACAACTCTTCTAGGTGAAGCAGCAATGTCAATTAATGCCTACACTGTGTCACTCAACCCCAGCTGAAACAACCAGGCCCGCTCCCAAAAGAATATAACAAGGGACTTTGGGATACTAGCAGTCCTTCATAGGGTTTAGGGTTTAGGGTTTAGGGTTTAGGGTTTAGGGTTTATAATTTAGGGTTTAGGGTTTAGGGATTACAGTACCCCCACTATATTCCCTATTCAAGGCTGTGTGAAAGCCCCAAAGTCTGTTGAAAACTCGAAGCAGAATGGCCAGGTCCCTCCAGTAACCTAGGATTCCAAGGGAAGCCTCAACCCTCTCTTACTATGTATATTTAAACCCTAATGACCTTCGTCGGCAAATGGTTTTTTTCCACCCGGGGGGGGGCCCTAACCCTGACCCCCTTCGTCGGCAAATGGTTTTTTTCCACCCGGGGGGGGCCCTAAACCCTGACCCCCTTCGTCGGCAAATGGTTTTTTTCCACCCGGGGGGGCCCCTAAACCCTGACCCCCTTCGTCGGCAAATGGTTTTTTTCCACCGGGGGGGGGCCTAAACCCTGACCCCCTTCGTCGGCAAATGGTTTTTTTCCACCCGGGGGCCCCCCCAAAACACCCCAAATGAGGGGGACCCCAGGATCGGCCCCGGCCCCAGTTCAAAATGCGATTTTTTAGTATTGAAATCGACGGTTCTGGGTGGCCTCCTGTTTTCTGGATTTTTGACCAAAATCGGGGGGGGGGGGGGGCCTAAACCCTAAACCCCCGGCCCTAAACCCTGACCCCCTTCGTCGGCAAATGGTTTTTTTCCACCCGGGGGGGGCCCTAAACCCTGACCCCCTTCGTCGGCAAATGGTTTTTTTCCACCCGGGGGGGGCCCTAAACCCTGACCCCCTTCGTCGGCAAATGGTTTTTTTCCACCCGGGGGGGGCCCTAAACCCTGACCCCCTTCGTCGGCAAATGGTTTTTTTCCACCCGGGGGGGGCCCTAAACCCTGACCCCCTTCGTCGGCAAATGGTTTTTTTCCACCCGGGGGGGGCCCTAAACCCTGACCCCCTTCGTCGGCAAATGGTTTTTTTCCACCCGGGGGGGTCCTAAACCCTGACCCCCTTCGTCGGCAAATGGTTTTTTTCCACCCGGGGGGGGGCCCTAAACCCTGACCCCCTTCGTCGGCAAATGGTTTTTTCTATTTGGGGCATAGGGTTTAGGGCTCGTAGGGTTTGGGGCATAGGGTTTAGGGCTAAATTTTGCTCCCAAAACACCCCAAATGAGGGCGACCCCAGGATCGGCAAGGGTCCCAGTTAAAAATGCGATTTTTTAGTACTGAATTCGACGGTTCTGGGTGGCTTCTCGTTTTCTGGATTTTTGACCAAAACCGAGCTTCACCGGCAGGATTTCAAGTTTTTTCACGTTCTGTCAAGGTTTTTCAAAGTTTTTCAGTTTTTTTTTAAGGTTTTCAAATGTTTTTCAGGGTATTTCAGGGTTTTTAAACCCTCAATTCTGATGACGGGCCACCCCGGCGACCTTTTCACAGCCTAGTTTTGGTCAAGGGGGGGTCGTATTTCCCAGTTTTAAAAGCAAAATAGTCTTCGGAGACCCCCCCTTGCCTCAAACTCCGACCCCCCTTGAGAGGGAAAGTTTGCCTCCCAAAACACCCCAAATGAGGGGGACCCCAGGATCGGCAAGGGTCCCAACTAAAAAGGCGATTTTTTAGTACTGAAATCGACGGTTCTGGGTGGGCTCTCGTTTTCTGGATTTTTGACCAAAACCGAGCCTTCACCGATCGGGGCTTCTAAACCGTAGGGTTTAGGGCCCTAAGAGCATAAAGGGCTTATTGCGGGCCTTAGATTAAATTTCGGGTTTTGGGTCCGTTAAAAACTAAAATATTTTTGGACCAATTGGACTTTAAGCTTTAAGCCTACCGGGAAAGTATTGAGTGGACTTTATATTTTCTCAATGTTATGGGTTTCTTGGGTGGGTGGGATTTTTTTCCAACGCTTGACAAGCTGCTTGACTAGTGAATGCTCGAACTTGAGATGCTGAACCCTAAACCCTAAACCCTAAACCCTAAACCCTAAACCCTAAACCCTAAACCTTAAACCCAAAACCTTACACCTTGAACCCCACATTTCTTAAGAGAGCCGAAGCCCCGACCTAAAAGGCAACAAGGCGTGCAGTGAATTCCACGGAGCTCAGATAAACCCCGGGTTTAGGGTTTAGGGTTTAGGGTTTAGGGTTTAGGGTTTAGGGTTTAGGGTTTAGGGTTTAGGGTTTAGGGTTTAGGGCGTCTAAACCCGAGAGGCCTAACTCCCTGAACTCCTCGGAGGATGCCTCAAGTAACCCTACAAGCCTAAGCCCTAAACCACTGAACGCTCAACTCTGAAACCACAATCGAAATACCCAAACACTCTCAACCAGAAAGACCTACACCCCAAAACCCTACAAAACCTTACAATCCCGATCCCGAAACCGCTACAAAACCGAAAATGCCCCCCTACTGCCCTTGATGACAGGAGTCCCTTATCCGAAACTGCAATTTGCTTAAACACCCACCAAGAAATCAAACCTATTCTTCCTCATATGGGCAATCTGGAGACTATTACCTCTTTCTTTTGTGGGGGGTTCTTAAGCCCCTAAACCCTAAACCCTAAACCCTAAACCCTGAACCCTAAACCCTAAACCCTAAACCCTAAAGGGGCCGGCATGTGGGCCTGGAGCAGCGAAGCTTTGTCGCCGCGGTGAAGCCTGACAAAAGGTGAATTAGGGTTTAGGGTTTTGGGTTTAGGGAGTTTCGGGTTTAGGCCAAGAATGTAGGGCGTGAAGGGTTTTAGGGTTGAGGGTTTAGGCCTACCATTCAGGGGGCGGGGGTAGGGCTTTTGAGTTTGAACTCAAAACTTTTCAGGTGCCTCAGGGTTTGAGAGTCAGGGTTTTTAGGGTGTCAGGGTAATATGGGTTGAGGGTTTACAGGTGATTTAGGGTTGTAAGGCTGCCAGGATTATAGCGCTTAGGGTTCTTTCGGGTTTGGGACGAAGGCTTTATAGAGTTTGCATGGGGCGAAGGGTTCAAGCTTTCGCTTTGTACAGGTACAGGCTTGGTTTAGGGCTCAAGGCTTCAAACGCCTTGACCGTAGCCCCCACAGCCCCTAAAAACCCTCACCCTAAACTCCCAAACCCTAGGCCCTAAAGCCCTGTTCAAAGCCAGGATTCGGGTGCAGGGCGAGTTTCGGGAACGAAATTAGGGGTTGCGGCCCTTACCAACCCCCACCCCACCCCAAAAAAGGTCCCCATGGCTGCCGTGTGACTATTGTGGACTCCCTCTTTTCGGTGGACCCTCACTTGAAGGTTCATGGGTGGGTACAAGGTACTTAGAGGTTCATGGGTAGTTATAAGCGGGGTGATAAGTTGGGTGACTATGACTGTAACTGGTTGCAACCTTCTTTTGTGTTCTTACAACCCTACTTATAACTACCCATGAACCTCCAAGTAGGGTTAGAAGCGTGGCAACTATCCCTAAGCCCTAAACCCTGACCCATATCTGTAACTCCATGTACCTGAGGTGTAACCTGTAAAAATGCAGGTGAATGGAGGCCCGGGTAAGCCCCAACGCCGGGACCGCTGCGACTCGGCTTGCAGCCACTGCTGTAATGCTTTCAACAGCTGCCGCCTCAGCTTGCCCAGGCTCGAGCTTTGTTTCTAGCATTTCGGGTTGACAAGGCCTAGCCCTTTCTACCTTCAGCTTGATAAGAAGCACCCTTAAGTCTTAAGTGGTAGCTACCCATAAAACTGCAGGTAAATCGCGGGCGTTGCTCACCAATGTTAAGAAGGCATGATACGTATACTCATTCATAACAGACATACCAAGCCTACCTTTCATAGATGCAGCTCAACCATGAAAAGGCAGAGAGCCTATCACAAATCATCACCTGCATTGACCACACAATTATCTGGCACTAGGCATGTCGGGAGAGATTGGAAAACTCATTTTATGTAGTAGGGTTCGCTTTCAGGTATGGTTTTCAAGTATGCTTTCTATTGCCAAGAGTTCCTTGCAAATGGGTCCCCAAAAGCAACCTCTTAAAATGGCCGGGGGGGGGGGGGGGGGCAAGGGGGTCTGTAATTAAGCTAGGGTTCAAAGCTCCGAACCCAATCAGGGACCCGAGGAAGGCCAGTTCAATCCCCCAGGTGCCCCTTCGAGGGCACCCCTGAAACCCTCAAAAGCGGACAAAGCGCACAACAACAAAGAAAAGACCTGTGAGGGGGATTCTCTACATTTGGGGCACTTTTCGGAGATCCAACTAGAGTATGGAGCCTTATATACACATATATCAATATAGGGAATGAGAAAGAGAACGAGAGAGAGAGAGAGGAAACCCAACAAGGGCACGTAACTTCGAAAGTTAGTCCCGCTCAAAGGCTCTTTGTTCTTACTTGAAGCCTCATGGGCAAATACCCTTCACCACGACGTGGGCTGAACAAAAAAGCAACCTCCTCCGCAATTTCAGGCCCCCTGCCGCCGGGAGATTTCCTTCCACTGGCGCTGGATCTCCTGCAGACTTTGGTGGTGGAACCCCTAAACGCTTTACCCAAAACCCTAAACCCCAAACCCTAAACCGTGAACCCTGAACCCCTTAGCTTCAAAGCTGCCCTACTCCCTGAACCCTCGAGCCCCTCACCCTAAGAGTCAAGCTGATGGGGAGAAGTTCCGATGAACCTTCCCTTCGCTTCGAGCTTAGGGCTTAGGGCTTAGGGTTTAGAGCCTTTACGGTTTGGGGTGGGGCTTGAGGTTTGGGGATGTCGGGTAGGTGATGGTCGTCGTTGTCGTTGCCACCCATGTGCTGCCGACTAGGGACAGCGATTTAGGTGGCAGAGTGGAGTGTGCAGAAGCTGTAAACGGCGAATTTTGTCAGCCAGAACATCTCAAGAACCCGCAGCCTGAAACCCCATGAAATGCTGAAAACATCTTCAAAAAACACCCAAGATCCGCAAGCATCCTAACATCCTGCAGCACTGAAGACCTCGACGAGTGAGGGCTGAGTGCTGCGTCCTTACCCCGAGAACCCTGCACACAAAACCCTGCAAGCCTGAACAAACCCTAAACCCCAAACCCTAAACCGAAAAAGTCGAAGGCCTACTTAGACGATCATGGGTCATTCTACAGGGGTTGAGGGTACCCTGGTGGTACCTCGAACACTTGATATCATTGCAACATCGACCTTCAAGTATGGCCTCTAAAAACCCTAATCCTATAAATACACACACATGCAATGAACATTTACATATAAACATTATATAGATATATGTAGATATACATATACATAAACATATGAATAGATAAAATAGAGAAAATGTGTATACATACATACATATATTTTGTTTGTATTTATATATATTTATATTTTTATTTATATATGTATTTATTTGCTCACGCCCCCCCCCCCCCCCCCCATGATCCACGTTTCTGCTTCGAAACTGATGGATCTTGGGAGGAGAGGGGGCTATGAGCTAGCAACAAAAACACCGACAGGGCCGATAAAAACCTATATCGTTTCAAGTCAGGCAGGTCATTTACACCAACAAGGTAGAAAAATCCCCGAAAAAATCATGCTTTTTTAGAAAACTCGAGCCGGCTCGAATTTTCCAAAAAAAAACTGACACAGTAGGTCGCCCAAACACGAGCAGGCTCGAATTTTCCAAAAAAAACCTAAATTTCAGGATCTATGGCTCCAGCAGCCCGGTAGATCCTGAAAGTTAGGTTTTTTTGGAAAATTCGAGCCTGCTCGAGTTTCTGGGACCTAAAGCTTCGAATTTTCCAAAAAAATCTGACACAGTAGATTGCCGAAACACGACCAGGCTCGAATTTTCCAAAAAAAACCTAAATTTCAGGATCTATGGCTCCAGAAGCCCGGTAGATCCTGAAAGTTAGGTTTTTTTTGGAAAATTCGAGCCTGCTCGAGTTTCTGGGACCTAAAGCTTCAAGATCTTTAGGAAAATTCGAGCCGGCTCGAATTTTCCAAAAAAACTGACACAGTAGATTGCCGAAACACGAGCAGGCTCGAATTTTCCAAAAAACCCTAAATTTCAGGATCTATGGCTCCAGCAGCCCGGTAGATCCTGAAAGTTCGGTTTTTTTTTGAAAATTCGAGCCTGCTCGAGTTTCTGGGACCTAAAGCTTCAAGAATTTTCGGAAAATTCGAGCCGGCTCGAATTTTCCAAAAAAAACTGACACAGTAGATTGCCGAAACACGACCAGGCTCGAATTTTCCAAAAAAAACCTAAATTTCAGGATCTATGGCTCCAGCAGCCCGGTAGATCCTGAAAGTTCGGTTCTTTTTTGGAAAATTCGAGCCTGCTCGAGTTTTCGAGACCTGGAGCTTCAAGAATTTTCGGAAAATTCGAGCCGGCTCGAGTTTTCTAAAAAAATGCTGAAACCATAGCTGTGTGACCCCAAGGCCTCATAGATGACATAATTTAGGTTTTTTTTGGAAAATTCGAGCCTGCTCGAGTTTTCGAGACCTGGGGCTTCAAGAATTTTCGGAAAATTCGAGCCGGCTCGAGTTTTCCCGAAATCTCTTGATATTCTGACTGCGGTAATTGATACAATTAGTAGCATTAGTTACCAATTCTATCTCAATTGGTAAGTTTCCCATATTTTTTGACGGCAAATATCTAACTTGTGAGAAGAGGCCACGCAATGGTTTAAATCCAACAATCGTTTCGGTCTTAAACCCTTGACAATTAACATAAGAACTACCTTTGTGTCAAAGAAAACTTGAACTATCAATGAGGATATCTGCGGGACTAAAAGTTTCCATGAGATAATTTGACTACATATACATACCTTCAACTTGTATTCAATCAAGTAATTCAAAACTGTATGAAGTGTCTTACTATTATTCTTCTTCCTACCTTTCACCTGCTTAACTGCTTCATCTACTTAATTATTATCAACTAACTTTCTTATCTCTTCGTAAGCATGTTGTTGAAATTGCTTCTCTATCTTCGATGTCTCTATTTGTTCGTATGTTGTTGCTTTCTTATGACATGATTATGGCATCAAACTGTTGTTAAAAGCTCTTCTTCGGTTATAGGTAGATGTCCTGCTTTGTTTTTAATATTGCCTATATATTCATAAGGATGTTTTTGTAGAGGGTCTAATGTTGATTTCTTTGATGTTATACTTCCTTTTTCAAACATACTAACGGGGTCTTCTACTTTCCGTATTCATATGTTTTGTCCCAGTGTCTTCTGGTCGTTGTCCTGATACATAAGGAGAACCATAGCTACGACTTCTGAATACATTCCCATAATCATTGTTTATTTGTTGTCCCGATCCTGAACCTAAACTGTGACTTACAATACCAGAAATTCCAGTTTCTTCTTTTCTTTAACCGTCTATTTCAATAAAACCATCTTGAATGAACTTATCTACATCTTTATAACACTGAGTCAGTTGTGTCTTATATAAAGGAAGGTTTCAATCACCATAAACATCTCTACAGCTTTTAGTCCCAGCAATGTATAAAATAGAACCATTTTTGATATATCCCGTCAGGATTCTCATACGCTAATTTAAGTCCTTGCGTGTCCGTTAAGAATGTCTCTGTCTTTGCGAATTCGTCTCTAACTTCACTATGTAGTCTGCTTCTTGTGTTAGGTGCTTTATTTGAAACCCCTTCATCTCTTCTTTTATGTTCATGCATTATACAATGGTTTATAAGGTAATATTTATCTAATCAATGAATATTGTTGAAGTTCAAGAAGGTGTATATTGGAAGCTACTATAGAGTGAATAACAGAGATTAGCAAACCACACAAAACCAAATCCAGAAACGGATTCTGTTTGTAGATTTCTGTTGTTAAAGTGTAGATAATCAATAGCAAGTTGTAGCTTCAGACATGGCAAGACACGAAAGTATCGTAAATACCGTTGTTTTTTTCACATCAACCATATGTGCAAATCAGCACAGGTGCAGAAGGACAAGCAAGAAAAGGATACATATGGATCATGGGGGGGGGTGTGACCATTTATTTCTATTTTTGTTATTTATAATGAAACACTGAGCCCGTGGATGCCGATGTCGGATGCGCCTCCTCGAGCCCAGTCCTTCGCACGGATGGTGTCTGCTGAGTGCTGACCCTACACGAAACTCTCCGAAAGGGGTTAGGGTTTAGGGTTTAGGCTTTAGGCTTTAGGGTGTAGGGATTAGGGTTTGGGGTTTAGGGCAAGAGGGGTTGAGAGGAGGGCACAGCCGGACTCTTGAAGCTGCCAAGGGCATGTTTGATTCCTTCACTGCTTCAATATGAACCTGACCTCAAAGGGTCATACCCTCAACCCTACACCCCTAATCTAGCGACGAACCTTTGCAACGATTGAAGGGTATAAAGTTTCAGTTAAAGAGTTGAGGCTCGCACGTCGAAATCTTCCTCCTGGTTCTTAGTAGGGAATTTGGGAATTAGGGCCCTACATATACCCTTTACTTATAAAGGGTACAGTACCTCATTCCCTCATTCCCTGCTACGAACCAGCGAAGCGTTTTAGGGTTTAGGGTTCAGGGTTTAGGGTTTAGGGCTCCCCCCCCCCCCCCCCCCCCAAAAAAAAAAAAAAAAAACAGAAGGAAGTCCAAGTAAACCCCCCCCCAGGCCCTGCACCACGGACTCTTGGCAGAAAACTACAAGGTGCCAACACATGACCCAAAACTCCTCAAGCTTTTCCCAGACACTTCTGAACCCCTAAGCCCTAAACCCTCAACCCTGCACCACAAAGCCCAAACCCTGAATTGAATTGGTAAACCCTAAACCCTCACCCCTCAACCCGAAACCCCAACTTCTTGAACCCTAAACCCTAAACCCTAAACCCTAAACCCTAAATCCTAAACCCTAAACCCTAAACCCTCCACGTCTCCAGGCCTTGGCTCCACTCGGCTCCCTAAGCTGACCTTCCGCGCCGGGCCGTCGCCCGCCTCGGCTTGCAAAGGGCCCCTTTGGGGGACTTACTTGGGGTTTAGGGTTTAGGGTTCAGGGTTTGGGGTTTAGGGTTTAGGGTTCAGGGATAGGCCTGGCGACTTCATGCACCCCAGAAGATTAGGGGTTGGTTTCCCTATGCTACTGGATTTCCGAGTAAGATGTATGAAATATGAACTCTAATAAAGATCGCCTGGCCCCCCCAAGGACAGGAAACTCCCCAAAATCTCCCAAAGAAATGCAAAGCAAGCCTCAGGAGAAACAACAAAACACGAAGAAGTTAGCTTTAAGCCCTAAACCCCAAAACCGTTTAGCCTAAACCCTACACCAAAAACCCTGAACCCTAAACCCTAAACCCTAATGGGCTGACCGGCGGGGCTGGGGAGGCATACGAGGAGTTCATAAACGTAACACCTGCAAGCCCCCAAAAACCCTTCGCCCAAAAATCCGAAGCCGAAGTTCCCAAACCCGACTGTGGGGCCTCATCTTGAACGAGGGCCCGCTGGTGAGGTTCGGTGTGAGCCATGTACACCACCTGCACGCAGAGCGAGTCTCTGCGAGGATGAAAGGGTTTAGGGTTTAGGCCGGCCTTGCCTAGTAGGAAACCTAGTAGGAAAGTAGCGCAAACTCGAACCCTACAATTCGGCTCAGTTGGTTTGTTGGGGGGGGCTACAAGACCTGAACTGCACCTCGGAGGGCGCCAACAACTGAGGCCCCAGTGTAGCATGTCAGCTGACTATGCGCTATAGAAGATGACAAGACCCCTAAACCCTACGCCCTGACGCCCTATACCCCATACATCCCTACAGCCCCAGACCATATACCCCCCACAGCCCTAAACCCTAAACCCCGAGTCCCCCTAATCATTGGGGCTCTTTGAAGTGAAGGGGTTTAGAGCGGACCCTGCCGTGACACGTCGATCAGCGCAGTGCCGCCCTAAACCTTACAGAGTACTCCTTAAGGCTAGCGGCCAGGCTCAGGGCTTGTAGGCTTTAGGGTTCTTAGGGCTTAGGGTTTAGGGTTTAGGGTTTGGCTTCAATCGCCTTCAGGACTTTATGGTTCGGCAGCCTGATCGTCAACCGGCATACGCCAAACCTCAAAAAGGTCCTGCATCGAGCGCGCTCCCCGGAAACGGGGAGGGGGGGGGGGAGGAAGTCCGCGCACAAGGGTTTCGGGTTTAGGGTTTAGGGCTTGAGGTTCCTAATTTTCATGGTTCGGATCAGAACTAAGACGATGAAGTACCCCGGAAAAGGAACTGTGACAGTTTGGAGTGCTTGTGCTCGAGGGGCTCATGCGTAGGTCGAGCGGGTTACAGCTCCAGAGATTATAGGGTCCTTTCAGAACCTTATACTTCCAGGGACATAACAGTTAGGTTACTAGAACCCTTAAGGACTCAATTCGTAGCTCCCTGGAAGTTTAGGGTTTAGGGTTTAGGGTCTAGGGTCTATAGGGTTTAGGGTTTAGGGTTTAGGGTTTAGGGTTTAGGGTTTAGGGTTTAGGGTTTAGGGTTTAGGGTTCCCGCACCACATCCCCCGAATCCAACTTCGAACCCTCAACGTTCCTTTACAGCGCCCACCTCGGGGGAGAACACTGTCGCGGACATTGATGCAACGATAACTAGTTTAGGGTTTAGGGTTTAGAATCTCGACTCACTTTTCTTGTGGTATTTTCTCAAACTTGAAGTCTTAGTTTGTTTGGGTGGGTGTGGTCTGGTCCTTGTACGTCCAGGTACGCCAGGTTCTCCAGGATTCTCCACAATATGCTTTCGACTGGGGGGTTAGAGGGTTCAGGGCTTGTCCACCGCCGTCTAGGGCTTTCAGGGCATATGACTAAAGGTGTCCTCTTCCTCGCATCCTGCGCGCGCAGGCACAAGCCTCCGGGCGGTTGCAAGGCTGGTGGGTCCAGGGTCGTATTTTTTTGATACTTTTTGTTGATACCTTTTCTCACAGGGGTTCCCAATCCCCCCTTTCAAGGGGTATCCGGGGTATCCTCAAATATCCCTATACTAGCTCAGATTACCTTGCCGCGGCACCCCTTTGGAGGGTAGGTTTGGGATGCCATGTCAACACTAAAGCACCCTAAACCCTAAACCCTAAACCCTAAACCCGAAACCCTAAACCCTATTAACCCCAGCCACAAAAAAGGGCCCCGAAGCCTCAAAGCTTCTGGGCCAAGGCCCAGCAGGGTGCAGAATCCCTTGGCCTTAGCACCTTAAAGAGCCTGAAAGCTAGGATTTAGGGTTTAGGGTTTAGGGTTTAGGGTTTAGGGTTTAGGGTTTAGGGTGTGTACTGTTGAGAGGCTGTGTAGCCCGAAAATCCGAGCGCCAAAGCTTGCGACGTCGGCTTGCAGACTTCAGAGTTTAGAAAGCCGAATACTTCCACGAGGGGCTCTGGATACCCAGAACGCTAGTCAGCTTCCGAAACTATTGGGTTGGTTATTTTATAACGGAAACCAGAACCCAAAAAAAGGGTAAAGCGTACCACTGGGCTACCAAGGAAAGTACCTGTGCATGGCCTAGGTGTGCCTCCCAGGCCAGGATGGGGTGCACTTTCAATACGTGGGGAAATGCTGCAGGAAAACTCACTTGCCACTGAGCTTTCTGTTTAGGGCTCGGGTGGCTTCCTCGAGCTCACGAACAGGGTACTGTAGGAGCTTGAATAATTAGAACAGGGTTTTGGGGGCTATTGTCGTGTAACTATAACCCTAAAGGAATATTACGAGTAATTATTCCCTAGGGTTCATGATTGCGGCAGTATTGGCGGACCGCATCTCTCCTGCGAGTGTGCTGAAGGTCCCAACGCTCAACCCTAAAGGACAAACCCTCAACCCGGAAGCACAAGAACACTCAACCCTGAACTCTAAACTCTACGCACCAAGCCCCGAACCTAAACCCTAAACCCTAAACCCTAAACTCAAAAACCCTCAACCCTCCCCCCCCCCCCCCCTTTCTTCGCCTCTCGGCCACGAAGCCCGGGTCAGACCTCTGTGGTTTCATGGCTTGGGCCCTCTGAGGTACTTACAAGTACACAAGCCTGGCATGACCCGATCGAACTCGGACCCAAAGCCATGGACTTTTGGAATGGCCCCAAACCCTAAACCCTAAAACCCCCAACCCCAAACCCTGAATTCTGGAGCCTGAAACCATGAAGAACCAAACCGCCCCCCCCCCCCCCCCCCCCCCCAAAAAAAAAAAAAAAACATAAACAAACACGTAAGGCTTCAAGATACGTGAATGTCAAAAACCCCAAAGCCACTCAAATTGTCAAAACACGGGCAAACCAGCAGCCCTCCAGCCCTAAACCCTAAACACCTTCTCCGGACTGCGACCTCTCTCCAAACCCTGAATCCTAAACCCCGAACTTAAGGGGTAAAAGGAGGGACCCCTAGAAGGGACCCTTAACCTTATTCCCTTATATAGTCCCTATATACCTAAGTTGACCCCAAATGACCCCTAAATCACCCCTAAGGTCCCTTGCAAGTGTCCCTTCTTTAGTCGCCCTTAGGCCCCTAAACCCAAACCCTGAACCCTAAACCCCCAAACCCTAAACCTCCAAGTACTTCCGGGGGCCCCAGCCATGACAGGTGCGACCAGAAGGCAGTGACGCAGCAGAGCAAGAAGAACCTGCGCCCACGGGGTGACCCTACGCAGGGTTTAGGGTTTAAGGGTTAGCAAACCCTAAACCCGAAACCCTAAGATATCTGTTGTCAAGGAAAGTTTCCCTGTTGAGGGGTCTCAAGACTTGGTTTGCAGGAGTTCAGGGGTTGAGGGTCTAAGGCAAACAAGGGTTTAGGGAACGGGGCACTTACGACACTGAAGCTTAGAAGCCCTAAACCTTTAACCTCCCCAAACCCTAGAACCTTCCTACTGCCTGAAGCCCTGGGATTTCGAAAACCTCGCATGCTAGAAATCCTACAACCCTAAATCCCTGTAAGCCCTAAAAGTGCAGCTGAGATGCCATAACCAGACCTCGGCCGAAGTTTTGCTTTGACAGCGTTTGGGTTCTTGGGCTGTGGGCCTCTGTATATGATGAAGACTTAACCCACTGGTTCCTAATAGGGAATGAGAGATATCAAAAGAAAAAAGTAACCCTAATAAAAGCGAAAAGGGTACCTCATTCCCTCATTCCCTACGAAGAACCAGTAACTGAATGAAGGAAGATTTGGGGTTGTACAGTAACTTAGTTGCTGAGTTCATAGGCCCGAAAAAAGTGTACCCGAGTAGCCCCAAATCCCGGCATTGGGGTTTAGCGTTTATAGGGTTTCGGGTTCTTGGGGTGTAGGGTCTAGGGTTTCGGGTTCTTAGGGTTTAGGGTTTAAGTTTAGGGTTTAGGGTCCCCAAGCCCACTAATCCTGTAAGTCAATGGAGTGTGGCCACCGCTGTTCGTCAAGCTATGTCACGTAAGGTTGGGGGGGTTTAGGGTTTGGTGGCAGGGGGGGGGGGGGTTTACGGTTTAGGGTTTGGGGTTTAGGGATTAGGGTTTAGGGTTTGGGGGGGGGGGGGGGTGTGAGGGAAGGGCAGAAATCTGCACCGGTAACTCCATCCTTGGATGCCTCCCCGTGTACATGGGGCGTGTCTGTCAGGAAGAGGCTGGGGGGTGCTAGGGTTTAGGGTTTAGGATTTAGGGTTCAGGGTTTAATTAGGGGCGTCGACGGCACGCCAAGAGCAACAACAAGTTGTGATCACTGCTGGCATCCCCCCTGCAAGCGACTTGAAGAAAATGACGACAAGATGCCCCAAAGCCAAGCCCGAAGGTTTAGAGGGTTTAACCTTGCATCCTAAACCTTGCTAGGCACCCTGGCACTTGCAGGGTCTATGACTCCAAGGCCGCTCGAAAGATCTGTTTAGGATTTAGGGTTTAGGGTTTAGGGTTTAGGGTCTAGGGTCTAGGGTCTAGGGTTTAGGCTTTAGGGGTGGAACGGTGGCTGAGGCCCCCACTGTGACCAGATGCTCCTGACCATGGGCATGGAAAGATTGCTAGTAATTGCTTAAGAACCCCCCCCCCCCCCCCCGCCCCCCCGCCCCCCCCCCACCCCCCCCCCCCCAAAAAAAAAAAAAACACAAAAGTGCTTGGGTTGAAAAAATATTCTTCCTTATAAGGGCAAAGTGGGGTGGAGGTCGCCGAGAGACTCTCCCCGAGACTTGTTTTCGACTTTTGCTGAACTTTTCCCAGACTTTGTCTGAGACTGTCTGTAGGTTTTTTTGTTTAAATTCTCTCCTTCGGTGATAGTGTTCAACCAACGACATAAGCGCCGAAGTCCTGCAAACCCGCAACCCTAAACCCCTCAATCCCTGACTCCCTCAACCCTTTAAAAACAAGGCCTTCCCAAGCCCTCAACCCTCAAACCCGGGCCTGCCAAGTAGCCGGCCCCACGATGAAGAGGAAGGTCGCGAAGTTCAGCCTAAACCCTAAACCCTAAACCCTAAACCTTAGACCCTAAACTGCCCCAAACCCTAAACCTTCCCAAGCGGCGCCCCATATCGCCCTTGCATAACCCTTGCGAAAAAATGTATATAGCCCCTATAGACCTATGTAGCCCCTAAATGACCCCCAATGAACCCTGAAGGTCCTCTTACAAGGGTCCCTCCTCTAGTCCCTAGAGGGAAGAAGAGTTGCACAGTTGACTTTAAACGAAGCTCGGGGCTTTGGGGGTTTGAGTCCTTCAGGTGCTAGAGGATTTTTGGGTTGAGCTTTGGGTTTTTGGCGGT
Source organism: Symbiodinium natans (assembly GCA_905221605.1). Taxonomy (NCBI): domain Eukaryota; class Dinophyceae; order Suessiales; family Symbiodiniaceae; genus Symbiodinium; species Symbiodinium natans. The sequence continues at coordinate 726,798 of CAJNDS010002823.1, forward strand.
GTAAGTGGTTTTAATATTCGGTTTTAGGGCTCAGAGTTTGGAGAGCTAGGGGCTCCGACCCGAAAATTGGGCTGCATAGGGCTGCACGGCTTTGGCAGTAGGGTTTAAGTGTGCACAGGCTTTGTCGTGTCTGATTATACGGCTGCACAAAACAATAGCTGCTGAAGCGCATGTCCAGCGCAACCTCTCACGTAATTGTTCCACCTGCTTTCGTAAACGGGCACCCCCCCCCCCCCCCCCACACTCCTTCCCGGAACAATCGAAGCTCATTTGTTCGCTCTTTAAACGGTCCCAGGATTTCATCTGGATCTAAAGGGATGAGTGTATATGAATGGAAAAGGGACAGGGAGGCCCGACAATTCATTTTCAAAGGCACTCGGAGGATGCCACGGTCAGCTGTCCGGGGACATTTAACAAGTGTTGAACTGTGATTGCGTCGAGGGACGATGTGTGAACACCGGAGTCGCTGTGCAGGCGAGGGGAGTGTCTCAAGCTGACAGGTGCCTTCTATACAACTGACTCCTAAAAATGCCAAAAGCCTTTGCAAGCGATCTCCCCACAGCCACCCTGAAACCCTAAACCCTAAACCCCAAACCCTAAACCCTAAACCCAAAACCCTAAAACCCTAAACCCTAAACCGAAACCCTAAAGTCCTGGTACCCAAATCTGGCTCTGAGCTCCCGCGCAGAACGAGGAGCCAGAACGCCTGTGCCCAAACCTCGTCGCAAGTGGCCCAGGCCGCCCTGTCTCGGCCTACTTAATGGCCCCTTAGCTAGTTCCATGGTTGGGATCGTATTTATGATTTAGTTTTTTCTATTCCTTATTGAGTTTAAGTACCCTTAAAATGCAAAAATGTTCGTCCGCTGTGACAAAGTAAGCCCCTAAACCCCTAAACCGCTGACCTCCTAAACCCTATCAACATCTCCAAGCCGCATAGGTCTCTGGAGCCTACTTTCCGTCCTCGTGAAGCCCTAATCCCGAACCTCCGCAGCCCCCGAGATCGTTGAGGGCTTCTGGCTAAAGGCCATCTCCCCAAATCATAAAACAAACACACACACACACACACACACATACACACACGCGAACTGGAACAGGGCCGCAGCTACAAGCTCAGTGGGTTCTGGTGGGTGTTTAGGTTTGCAGCCCTGCGCCCTCAAACAGCACAAGACTGAAGGGCCTGACGGACTGCAGGTTCTTCTGTCAGGCTTCAAGGCCGCTTAGACTTAGGCTTAAGTGTGGCTTCGGGTCTACTGTCGTCAAGTCCGCATCTAGAACAGCTTTTAGTGCTTTTGAGCTGAGGGCCTCCGCAGGTTCGGATGAAGAGCTCTGCGGGTTTTTGGCATTGAGTATAGGGGCTTTGGGGCATCGGCGGGGTTCAAGGTTCAAGGGTTCGGAATGTCCCTAAACCCTAAACCCTAAACCCTAAACCCTAAACCCTGAACCCTAAACCCCTTGGGGCCGCGGCGCTTTGAGAGAGCAAGTCGCGCACAAGCGCCGAACTGCCAGGAAGAAACTGTGGGGGGGGGGGGGGTCTGCAAATGAGCGTTTCCATTTTCTTGCTGTTGGTTAGTAGGGAATGGGCGGGGGAATAAGGTACCCTATATAGTCCCTGCCAGGGTCTATATAGGGCCCTAATGCCCTCATTCCTTGCTAACCAACAGTTAGTTTTGTTTAAAGAGTTCCATTGGGATTTCCAAACGCCCAATCGCTTGATGCCATGATGTGGGTTGGGGAAAAGAGACATTGGGGGACCCTAAACCCTAAACCCTAAACCCTAAACCCTAAACCCTAAACCTGTGAAAGTTGTGCAAAACGTGCTGAAGGCGCGTGCTTGGGTCTGCCCAAGGGCTCGGGGAGGGAACTGTGCACTGGCGTAAAGCCAAGCTCTCTGTCGAGGCGACATCGCTGAGTAGGCACTTGAACCTTCATCATGGGTAGTTCTAAGTAGGAATAGGAGTACCCCAAGTACGGTTCTGGATTATAAGCTATAAGTATATTTACCCTACTTATAACCCTACTTCTAGCAACCCATGCACCTCCAAGTACACGTTTCGCATGACACATCAAGACGACAATCTTTGCTTTTGACAGTTGGACCGTCGTTCGGCTGCGGAAGTCGTGTGTTTCAGGTTTAGGGTTTCGGGTTTAGGGTTTAGGGTTTGGTAGGCGATGGACTTTGGGACGCAGGGTGCCGGCTGATTCCTACTCGGGTCTCGAGCCAAGCATGTCACGTCTTCGCTCTGGATGTGCGGGAACGACTTCCCGACGAATCAAGCCAATGTGGGTTACAACGAACATACCAAACCCGAAATCCCAAACCATGAGCCCTCAAATCCTCCACCGGGAAGATCGAGTTGTGAAGCCTACTCCTTTGCAGCGCGGAAGCCCGAGACCCCAAACCTGGCACTGGCAACACACAAGAGAATGCAAGGTACCTCCAAAAGATCATCTGGTTTAACCCTAGATCCTAAACCCTAAGCCCAAACCATCAAGGGTTATAGGGCTGAGCCTTTCCGGGTCCTTCAAGTCCTTGATGCCCGCGAGGGCCTGCGGCGGTTCGGGGGTGGGTCTGGGGTGGTTTCCAATGCTTGGAGGTTCATGGTACTTTTTAACCACATATAACTGTACTTATAACTGTACTTATCACCATATTAGGGCACTTAAGGGGCTTATAAGTGGGTTCCCCTAAGCGGTCCACCCTAAATCCGAACCCTGAGGTCCTAAGCTCACAGTGTATGCAGGTTCCTTCCTAGTCTCACGGTGTAGGTTCTGCTGGCAACACGAAGAAGACTGATTGGACACCCCTGCCATCGACCAGCTGCGTTCAGGGTTTATGGGGCCGAAAGGGTTTTTCCCCTAAACCCTTAACATTTCTAAACCCTAAACCCTAAACAACCACCCCCCAAAGACACCTAAACTGTACAAAAATCTGCAGCCCTCTACAAGTACTCCCTCCGGCCTCGCACACGAGCGCGCGCACGAGCCACAGGCACACAAGCCAATTCCTGCTCCTCAGCGGAGCGCTGGTGAGCTGGGGCTTTGCCCTAAACCCTAAACCCTAAACCCTAAACCCTAAACCCTAAACCCTAAACCCTCTCAGGGGTTATAGGCGCCAAAGTCAATAGTTGAACCAGAGCCCTCAACCCTCAGCATGCCCAGAACTTAGCGTTGGTTAGCAGGGAATGAGGGAATGAGGTACCCTTTGTAATCCCTTAAAGGGTATATACTGAATGAGGTACTCTTTATCATCCCTTAAAGGGTATATACTGAATGAGGTACTCTTTATAATCCCTTAAAGGGTATATATAAGGGGATATAGCGTACCTCATTCTCGCATTCACTAGAAACCAACAGCAAGAGAAGCATCCGAAAACAGCCTGGGGTCTGGAGCCTCAAGCCCCAAAGCCTCCACATCGCGGTCCGACGCCTGCCAACCCCCGCCTAAACCCTAAACTCTAAACCCTAAACCCTAAACCCCTTCCCGCCCCATTCCCCTGATCGGTGCCTCCGAGCGATGGCGAGGATGTTGCCGCCGTCAGGGTCCCGTTCTGGGTTTGGTTTTTGGGGGCTCAGATTTAGGGAGCTCAGGCTAGCCGAGGGTTTACGTGGAGCTTCTGGGGCCTTATGCTTGGTGCTAAAAGAATATGAAACTCTAAGCCCTAAACCCTAAAACCCAAATATGCGGGGCGATATGGGAGTTCAAGATCGACTGTATGAGCTGCGCTTTGCTTGGAGGGGCCCTAAACCCCTGGGTCCCCGTACCGTAGAAGTACCCGTTTCCCCTAAGACCTGCTACAAAATGGACCTAAGCCCCCCCCCCCCCCCAAACAAAAAAAAAAAACAATGGAGGGGCCATCCCAAGCCCACAAACCAAATAACTGGACTTGGGTTGTTTCTGCAACTCTATGTTTCTGTCGTTTCGTTGTATTTATGCCCCTGAATTCAGTGGTAGAACCTATGAGATCTGTGGGTACATGGAGTCCCGAATCTTTGCTGCAGATGCTGCAATTGAGCGCCATCTGAAAAGTTAGACTTCGCACATGCCAGGCCATGCACACTAGGTTCATGGGTAGTTGTAAGTGAAGCAACATAACTAGACTTGCAACTTGTTATACTTCATTTCAGGGTGCTTAAAACCCCCTATATCCCTACTTCTAACTATCCACGAACCTCCAAGTAGTGCGGAGGGCCCAGTATGCCTGGGTGAAACCCCCCATCCTCGACTCCAACCTGTAACCCTCATATCCCGCTGCAAGAGACGAACCCTTGATCACCCCTAGAAGAGACCCTTAATCTTTATTCCCCTTTTATACCAAAGTAGAAGAGACCCTTAATCTTATTCCCCTTTATACCGAAGTAGCCCCTAAGTCCCTCGATATAGTGGGGTTTAGGGCTTGCTAAGGATGGGGGTTTGCCTGGGTCCCCTGGTGCCTGGGGACATTCCCTGTCAGCTTGAAGCGTGCACAGGGCGAGGGGCTCTGGGAACCCTTAGGGTTTAGGGTTTAGGGTTTAGGGTTTAGGGTTTAGGCACTGCTCGAGGCGTGGGCCGTGCAGGGCCGGTAAGCCCAGGACGTGCACCAGGAGCTGTGAGAAGAGGGGAAGGGGCTCGAGGTGCTTGGTCTTTAGTCAGAGTGGGTTTTTTAGGCCTTATGGGGGTCAAAGTAGCGGGCTTATAAGTAGGGTAACCAAAAGATTCTAGCCGGTTATAACCTCGTCTGGGGTACTTATAAGCCTACTTATGACTACCCACGAACCTTTCTTGAAGTGTAGCGGCAGACTCAAGCGCTTCCATTGCTTGGAGTGGATAGGGTCTCCGAACTGGAGTCTGTGCTACCTGAACCCATAAAGATGAAACCTTTCTACTGCTTACCCCAAAGGAACCGGAGTACTCAAAGCTTTCAGGCCCCCACCCTAAACCCTAAACCCGTAAACCCTGAAGTTCCACAAAGTCGGCTCTTCCCCAGAGGCCCCCACAAAAGGGAGCCGCTATCGAAGCCGCTAGTGTGGCCTAGAGGCTTTAGGGTGCGACGTGGGGTTCACGGTACCCCGTAATGTTTCATTATTCTGTTGGGAAGGGGGGGGGGTTATGGTCGTAAGGGAACCAAACCCTACACGCATGAACCCTAGAGTCTATAGCAGCTACAGCATTGGCTACACTAAACCCCAAAAACCCTGAACCCCAAAACCCTACCTAGACCCGGGAGCAACCTAGGAATAGAAAGGGTAACCTTTTTGGTGTTATAAGGGGATTATAAGGGAACCCCAGCCCCAAAAAGATGGAAAAAGGGCCTACTCCCGGTCCTCGTGAATTAAACCGACTCGAAACATCAAGGTCTGTAGGGCTTAGGGTCAAACCCTAAACCCTAAACCCTAAAAAGGGTGCCTTGAGGATCTCCAGATGCCCGGAAGCCGCTGCAAGCTGCAGGGCCTGGGCACGGCTTTGGTGCGTTTGGGGCTTTAGGGTTTTGGTGCGTTTGGTTATTTTTTACCCTAAACCCTAAACCCTAAACCCTAAACCCTAAACCCTAAACCCTAAACCCTAAACCCTAAACCCTAAACCCTAAACCCTAAACCCTAAACCCTAAACCCTAGGATTTTGGGGGCTTTCGGGTTTTTGGGCTTCGGGTGTTCGGCGTTGGGCGTTGGACTGCTGGGGGCCTTGGCTTCGGAAGCTTCAAAACCCTTACACCCATAAACCCTAAAACCCTGAAACCCTAAAACCCTAAAACCCTAAAACCCTAAAACCCTAAAATCCTTAAACCCTTAAACCCTTAAACCCTAAAATCCTTAAACCCTTAAACCCTTAAACCCTAAAACCCTAAAACCCTTAAACCCTAGAACCCTTAAACGCTAAAACTCTTTAGAGCCTAAAGCCCTGGCAGGGTTTCGGGTTCCGGACTCTCTAGGGTTTCGAGGGGCTTATTTAGGAAGTTCCCCCTTGAACTACGAGCTCTTAATTAGGGATTATCCCTATTCAGGACAGTTAGTATAAGGGCAACATCACAAGGTGTTACTACTAATTGCTTAAGAACCCCGAAAAAAGGAAAATAGTCTCCCCTTCTGAGGGTAATAAAGGGATTATTATTCTGTATTCTTTTGGGGTTCTTAAGCAAATAGTAGGTTAAACCCTAAACCCTAAACCCTAAACCCTAAACCCTAAACCCTAAACCCTAAATCCTAAACCCTAAACCCTAAACCCTAAACCCCAACTCCACAGGTACATTCCGAAACCCGTCTTGTGGGCAGCTCTCCAAATGACGGTCCCTCTTGAGGTTCCTGGTACAAGAAGGAGCCTTCTATCTAGGGGGTTTAGGGTTTAGGGTTTAGGGTTTAGGGTTTAGGGTATCAGGTTTCAGGCTTAGGGACTCTAAACCCGAACCCCGAAATCATATAGCCGATCCACGATGCAGAGACCCTCTGTACTCTACCCCAAGCGGCCAGGGCCTGGCAAGCACCCAAACAAACCTGGAGATCTTTCATGACCAACATAAGACGACACACAAGATGACAATAATTACTTTGCGGGCAATCACTCCGTAGCCTTGTGACATACAGAACGGCCCAACCCTAAACCCTAAACCCTAAACCCTAAACACTAACTTGTGTTTTGTAGCTTGGGAACTGCCCGTATTGCTTAGTAAAGGGCTGCTCGGGCACTCTGTGAGGCCCTCCGGTTTTATGTTTAGGGTTTAGGGTTTGGGGTTTAGGGTTTAGGGAGTGCAGCAAGGCCGCTGTGCGCCCATCGTTGTCAATCTCCACCACAGAGACATGGCGAGAGAGCCTGACAAAGTGGTAGAGTGGGCGGAGGGCGTAGGGCTTTCGAGTTTAGGGTTTAGGGCTTCTCAGAACTCAAGTAAGAGTTTTAGCAAACCTCGAAACTCCCAAACGAAGGTCTTGAAGGGACCTTCTTCGGACTTCGCGACGGCCTCCACTGAGAGGTTCATGGGTAGTTAGAAGTGGATAACTAGAGATACAACTGGTTAGAACCTTCTAAAGGGGTACTGGTAACCCTGCTAATACCGACCCATCAGCCTTCAAGTAGGGACCTTGGGGGTCTCCGGGCTTTGGGGAGGGAGGGAATGCTGAAGGTTGCAGAGGTTGCGGGCAAAGATGCGCGCAAGTGGAGCCCGCACTCCGCCACCCTAAACAGCCGGAAAAAAAAAAAAAAAAACATCAGTTTAGGGTTTGGGGTTTGGGGTTTCGGGCGGCCCCTAACACGGAACACTAAACCCGAGGCCGTAGCTTTGAAGTTATTGTTTGAACGTTGCTTGACACACAACCCAGACCCAAGAGGAGCCTGCCAAAAAAAGGGGCCCTTTTTGGTTTAAAGGGGCTTGAAAGGAAACCTGAACCCTAAAACAAGGGAGTAAGGACCTACTATAGGGGTCGGAATAATTACGAAGTAGTATTCCCTTATGCTCCCTTTTTAAATAGACTATAACAATCCCCAAAACCCTGTTCTAATTATTAAAGCCCCTATAATACTCTGGGTCTTAGAAACTGAGGGAGCAGCAACCACTGGACCGCACGCAGGTGGCCCTTGAGGCAGGCGAGCCTGAGAACATGGAAGAGGCTGACCCTCAATCCTAGGCCCAAAACCCGAAACCCTAAACCCCTTCCTGAAGAGCCCAAAACCTACTGTCTTGTAGGCTCTTATTTATAACCCCTTGGACTATTGTAGGATTCAATTCTTAGGTAACCTACAAGAAAAAAGGTTTGGAGTTCTTGAGTTAAACCCTAAGACTTCTGAGTCCTGTGATCTCAAAGTTTCCTAAACTTGCTTGGGCATTTCTCTGTGGCCATACCAGACAGTCGACCGCAAACGCAGCGTTCATGTAACCCGACGTCGCATGCCCAAACCCTGCCCGACATACTAAACCCTAAACCCTAAACCCCAAACCCTAAACCCTAAACCCTAAAACCCTTAAAGAATTGACCTTCAAGGACATCTCTTTCGAGTCTAAGGCACCTTCCTTACTTCAAGGGCTCTTTGGCTCCCCAGATAAATCCCAAAAAACCCTTGATTAAGGAATTATACCCGAATTCCTAAGAATGATCCTTAGTATAAGTTAGGGGCATATTCCTTAAGTAAGGGTACATTAGGGTATGCCTAATGAAGGAATTATACCCGAATTCCAAAGAATGATCCTTAGTATAAGTTAGAGGTATATTCCTTAAGTAAGGGTACATTAGGGTATACCTAATTTAGGAAGTATGCCCTCATTCCTAAGAATGATCCTTAGTATAAGCTAGGGGTATACGGTATATTCCTTAAGTAAGGGTACATTAGGGTATATTCCCGGAATAAGGGAAAACTAGGGTATATGCCTGAAACACCCCCTTCCTTAGGGGGTTTTTGGGAAGATCTGGGCTGCCTGGGAAGACAAGATCACAGATCAAGCAAACTGCACGCGCCGAATGCCGAAAGAGCGCCCACCCTCAGGTTCGCAGACCGAGCCTTGGACCCTTGTTTTGGCTTATGGGTTAGGGTTTTGGGTTTTGGGTTTGGGGTTTGGGTTTGGGGTTTGGGGTTTGGGGTTTAGGGTTTAGGGTTTAGGGTTTAGGGTTTAGGCTTTGCCGGTCGGGGGGAAGGGGGAAGGGGGTTTGAGGTGGAGGGTGGTGAGGGGGCTTAAGTACTCTCACCCACAAATTTGGGAGGAACCAAAAAGTAGAAGCCCCGAAATATGCTACTATTGGGTCATTCTTAAACCCGAAACCCTAAACTCTAAACCCTTAAGGGGACCTACATTTTTGGGAGCTGAGGGATCACCCTAAACCCTAAACCCTAAACCCTAAACCCTAAACCCTAAACCCTGAAGAAGTTCTCCTCGGGAGCTGAGGGGCATCAGGGGTGTCCGGCCCCTGTGATCCCGGTGTTCGAGATTCACGCCTCGCACAGGCTGCGGATGCATCCGACTCTGTAAGGATTAGGGTTTAGGGTTTAGGGTTTCGGGTTTTGGGTTTAGGGTTTAGGGTTTAGGGTTTAGGATTTGGTGACCCTAAACCCTGTAAGTCAACCTTTCAGGTCAGGTTCTCTGGAAAACAAGGGAGGTTTCGCATATACTGTTTGGAGCTTTCGGGCTCTGCAAGTCAAGCTTGAGACTTTGCGCGCTTGAGGGCTTGAGGGCCAAGTTAGGGGTTTAGGTATCTTAGAGATTTTCAGCCCGCAACCCCGACCTGCAAAGCCACAAGACCCTTCCCCCAAAGACCTTGAACCTCCCTCCAAGAAACCATAGCTCACTCAGCTGAGGTTACACGCAGCTCAATCTCACTTGCCAGTAGTGCCTTGGGGGGGCGGGAGGGGGGGTGAACCTTAAACCCTAAACCCTAAACCCTAAAAACCCAAACCCCAAACCCGAAACCCTAAACCCTAAACCCTGAAGGCGAAAAGCGTGCGTGTCTGGTTGTTGGGTTCGCGGATCCACTGCACCTTGAAGGTAGAGCCACTCCATGGTCGCTGCCTCAAAATTGCTTCAGGGCGTTACAGTGGGAGGTTCCTGAGGCAATTATAAGTGGGTTTTCGGGGTTAGGGTTTAGGGTTCAGGGTTTCGGGTTAGGGTCAGAGTTTAGGGTTTAGGGTTTAGGGCTATAAGTAAGGTATAACTACAATGACAACTGGTTCTTTGGGGGTACCTATAACCCTTCTTATAACCCTATACTTCCAGGGACCAAATAGTTGAGCCCTTAAGGGTTCTAGTAACCTAACTGCTAGGTCCCTGGAAGTGTTCCCCATGGGGAACAACCCATGAACCTTCAACTACACGGGCAGCGTTGAGTGCTTGAGGGTTGCAGGGCTTGAGGAATTTGGGATTCAGGCTGGGGGGCCAGACACAAGCCTCCATGACCAGGTGGCTTCTGCACAAGACATGAAACTCGCGAGTTTAGGGTTTTAGGGTTTTAGGGTTTTAGGGTTTAGGGTTTGGTGTTTAGGGTTTAGGGTGTAGGGCTTCAAAGTCGAAGCTGCCATCACAGCTTGGCTTTGTTCAGTAACTTTGCGGAATCTGGCAGTCAACGCTAAGTTTCGGCATGACTTGCTTCAGTGGATGTCCGTGCCTGTCTGGTACAGGGACTACCGTGACTAGCAGATGGCACGGTCAAAAGATGAAAATGCCACATGCAAAGGATGCTAAGCTTGGGCTTTGTGTGGTCTGCAAAGGATGTTGGCACTTGACAGTTGGCAGCACAAAACGCCAAACCTCCCAACCTCGACCCTGCCTCAACTTCGCACAAAACTTTCCGCCATAATCCTGAAACCTAAGCCCAAACCTCTACGACATCGCACAACCCCCGAACTAGAACCCCAGGGCAAACAAGCAACCTTACTCTCAGCCGGCAATGATGAAGGCTTCAGGCCAGAAAGCAAGTGTAGGCAGCGCTATTAATTTTGCAAAATTCAATCAAGAGCTTGATGAGTCTGAGCACTATCCTGGCTTTGGTACCTTCTAACAGAAGAAAAACAAAAGACTAAGGTAGACGGGTATCCATGATCCATATGTATATATGTGGTATACACCCCTGCAACTTGAAACCCTGAAAACACAAATAAATCGTCATCGCTCTTGCTGTGTGCTGGTCATGCCGAGGCGCATCGTTCCTCGGGAGGGTAACGCAAGAGCTTTGAGCTCGAAAGAACTTTAGGATTCAGGGGTTAGGGTTTAGGGTTTAGGGTTTAGGGTTTAGGGTTTGGGGTTTAGGGTTTAGGGTTAGGGCCAGGGTCTAGGGCTCACGGTTTAGGCCCGAAGCACCTCGCCAAAGCTCTCCTTGACGAGTCAGGTAGACAGAGGCCATTCTGCCAAGATCCGAAGTCTCCAACTACGCCCAGTCGAATTACCGGACCTAGATGTCCTATTCCTGCATCTAAACAATCTCTTGAGCTTGGGGTTTCGGGCTTTAAGTTCCGCCTTCTAGCTTCCCTCTGCTGTCCTACAAGAAACACATCTGCTGCCCTACCAGTAGCCGTCCTGGCCCATGCCCGCTGTCAGTGACAGCAGCAGCACTCTGTTCGCATCGTATCTGCTGGCCCTAGATCTTCAGTCGCATGTTGCAAGCCCCAAGGGTCCATGTACCATTCAGTATAGAATTGGGCCTTACAGGGGGTTTCCACATAGTAGCTTGAGGGCCCAAGTATATACTCCAGGGCTACTATTTGCTTAAGAACCCCACAGGAATAACAAATAATAATCCCTATATTACCCTTAGTAAGGAAGAATATCTCCCTTTTTCGGGGTTCTTAAGCAATTAGTAGTAACCTCTTGGGATGTTCCCCCTGATACTAACTGTCCTTAATAGGGATTATCGTACCCCCCTCCTAGTATAATCCCTATGAAGGACTGGTCGTAGAAGTAGGAGCTTCCCAGATGTACAAATTTGGACCCTTAGGGAAGCATGAGGCCAAGAATCTGTTCTGCTGCGATCTGCAAGCAGGTGCGCCCGGCCGCATCTTCCTGGAGGAAGACCTCGCAGAAACACTGAGGGTTTAGGGTTTAGAGGTTAGGGCTTAGGGTTACCCCAAACCCTACACCCTAAGCCCAAAACATCCTGACTCTTACTTGCTGTTGGTTACATACCTTTTATATGGTACCTTCTGCCCCCATTCCCTACTAACCAACAGTAAGCCTGCGGGTTCTTAAGGGAGGGTTCATGGGGGTAGGTACCTAGGGAACCTTAGGCAAGCTTAGGGGGTCCTTAGGCAGTAGTAGGGAGTACTAGGGAACCTTCCGTCATTTTTTCATAAAAATCCTCACACTCTCCTACGAATTGAAGAGTCTTGCGAGGGGAAGGGGGGGCCTCAAAACGAAACTCAGCTTCCGTGGAGACATGGCCCTTTACATGCCCCACGCAAGATGAGAGGTCTACTAGAGTTTAGGGTTTAGGGTTTAGGGTTTAGGGCTTAAGGAAAGACGTCCTCGAAAATCAGAGGGTGGTGGAAGTAGAGACATGGAGAGATTGGGAGATGGAACGCCCGAAAGCATATCAAACACTCCTAGTCCCACACCACCAAACCGTCACAAACAGAACAACTACGCCCGAAACCCCAAGCCCTACCAGCCCTAAACCCTAAACCCTAAACCCTGGAAACCCCATGCGAGGTTTTTTGCCTCCGCTGTCCCGTGGGTGCTCTTCACCTCGGACAGCATTCGGAGGCTCGGGACCTGGGAGCCGTGAGATGGCGTTTTGGCAGCTTGGCAGTTTGAGCTTTGGGTTTTGGCTAAGGGGTTTAGGGTTTAGGGTTTTGGGTTTTGGATTTAGGGTTTAGGGTGTAGGGTTTTGGGTTTAGGCTTGTTCGCAGTCTTCAACGCTAGCTCGAGACCCGATGCCCAAGCCACGGCCAGCTGACCTACACCCCACGCATCCCAAAGAATGCGCAGACCTCCGTGGGGTGTGGCGTGTAGGGGTTAGGGGCTGCGAGTGGGGTTGAGGCCTTGAGGGTAAGGGGTGAGTTGGGGTTCCGGACTGAGAGGATATGATGTGTGACGGTTAATTATAAAGTTTCAAGGTACGGCTTCAGCCCCATTTAACTTCTAACCCTACACATACTATACCTTGTATAGCCCCTATAGTATTACCTAAGTAGCCCCCAACTACCCCCAACCTTAAACCCTAAACCCCAAACCCTAAACCCTAAACCTCAAACCCTAAACCCTAAACCCGAAGCCTGTCTGAGCAAGCAACGCTCCGAGACAGAGCGCTGCAGTGGCACGGAGTCCGGCCATGGCTATCCACGATGTCCTGGCTGCGGTTTAGGGTTTAGGGTTTAGGGTTTAGGGTTTGGGGTTTAGGGTTTAGGGTTTAGGGTTTAGGGTCTAGGGTTTAGGGTTTAGGGTTTAGGGTTTAGGGCCGGACAGTTGGTTTCTTTAGGCATCGAAGCGCGGAGGCCCGTAGGCCCTGCCTCTAAAGACTTCGAAGAAGCAAGTTTTGTAAAGACTGTATCATTGTGTTTTTTGAATCTTTGTGTTGTTGTATTCTTGCAGAAATTGCATCATTGTAGTATTGTAGTATTGTGCTGTTGTAGGACTGTGGTACTGTATTATTGTAATATTGAATATTGTGTCTTTCGTGTCTGAGCCTACCAAAGATGTTTAAGCAGCAGAACTAAAGAAGGTGAATAGAAGCCCCCCCCCCACCCGCCACCCCCCAGATTAACCCTGAGTGGCGCACCACGCGGGCGTCATGGGCCAGGATGAGCGAGGTAAGGCTCTCCAAGCCTTCTGTGGGTTTGGGGTGGGCTTAGGGGCGTGCAGCCTGCCGACCCCAAGCCCTCTTAAACCCTATAACCCCTAACCCTAACCCCTAAACCGAAGCCAAGCAGTCGCTATCGCACCGACAAAGGAGGCCCCACAAAGCCTGAAACTTTGTAGCGCTTTGGACACTTGACTTGCTTGCGGTCGCATGGCACACTTGGAACATTTGGGAGGTTTCCAAAAGTAAGGGACCCCTAATAAAGTAAGGGACCCCTAATATTACCCCACATAGAAAAACTCCACTATAAGAAGGACCCCAATCAGGTACCCCTAATTTCGGAAACCCCCATTTGGGGGGGGGGGGGGGGGGGGGGGGGGGGGGGGCCTGGGAACACTTGGGTTACTTGGATCCCTTGGCTCACAGGTGTTTTGCGACACGTGGGTCACGTGGGTCGCACTGCGACACGCGGGACACATGTGACTTACTAGGGTTACTTCGATGGTTGAGGGACTCAATCAACACACCCAAGACTTTCAGGACACTTGGGTCAGGGCCTCGCAGGCCACTCGGTACACTTGGCACACGTGGTTGCTTGACACTTGGGTGGCTCACTTGGGACACGAAAGACTTGGGGCACTTCGCCACGTGGGTTACGTTCTTTTGGGGAACCCTAAACCCTAAACCCTAAACCCTAGACACCTCGTGGCCCTGCAGGGCGCTTGAAGGGCCCTCTTGAGGCCCCTGGACCGTTCAATGGCTTTGAGTGTTTTGATTGTGTGGAAAAAAGTACACTCGGAGGTTCATGGGTAGTGATAGGGGGGGTTACCTACCTTAAGTAAGTGTGTAGTTACCCTACTCATAGCACCACTTTTTTCTACCCAGGAACCTCCATGTAGTATAGCATGATTCTGTGAGCCTCACAAGAGAGTGGCGTGGCGGGCACCTCAACCCTAAACCCTAAACCCTGAACCCTAAACCCCAAACCCCAAACCCTAAACCCTACAAGAAGCAGACTGCTCGGGCCGGCACCGAGGAGGCAAGACCAGTGAAGCGCAGTGCTCCCGCCGCTATCCTCCGGATCGATACTATGCATTTTACACCCATTTGAAGCCTTAACACCTATTAACCCTATACTTCCAGGGACCTCATCGTTCGGTTACTAGAACCCTTAAGGACTCAATCATTAGGTCCCTGGAAGTATCGGGTAATCTAAGGGTTCTACAGGTGGTGCAAGTCCAATGCGGCACATTTCGCAGCAAAAAGCCCGGAAACATTGCCCTTCTTATTCCCTAAAGGTCCATGTACCCATATAGTATATACTTGGGCCCTCAAGCTGCTGTATGGAAACCCCTTTAAGGCCCAACTATATACCATATGGGTACATGGAGCCTTACGGATTCTGGGACCCCCAAACCCTAAACTGCCCACAAGCTGTCCTTCTGGACTGATAACCAACCAACCAACCCAAACCATAAACCCCAAAACCCTAACCCCCCTGCCTCCCCTCCCCAAAAAGAGGGCAATCTCAGGCTCTCAGCCCTCCGACGTTGTGCCGTCGCCCAGAATGAGGGGCCACAGCTTTCCCATACAGGGGTACCCCTTCTAGCGGGCTCCTTTTCTGAGGAATATCTCGGAGGCATATCTCAAGGTAGCCTTGCTTTGCGGAATGCCCCATGCATGTAGAAGCGTAGAACCTTTGTAGATACGCAGACAAATCAATCCCCACATAGCCCCGTACTTGGAGGTTCATGGTACTGATTATGATCCGTACTTAGAGCCCACTTCTTATAAGCCCCTTAAGTGCCCTAATCTGGCTATCATTGGGTTATAACCCTATACTTCCAGGGACTTAATTAATAGTTAGGTTACTAGAACCCTTAAGGGCTCAATTATTAGGTGCCTGGAAGAAAAGGGTTCATAAGCACCATGAAGCTCCAAGCAACCCAAGCCCTCCTGCGCGTTGACGTCGGAGCCTGTCGCCAGCATCTCAGCCACGACATGCGTGTATTGAAGGCGCGCAGCCTTCCGCTGGTCCGTGACACCTCATGCCCTGAACCTCTCACCCTGTACTTCCAGGGACCGAATAGTTGAGTCCTTTAGGGTTCTAGTAACCTTTATATCTACTACCTAGAGGCTCCTATGTAGTACCTTTTTGTGGAAGTATGCTAGAATCCCCTATAACTAACCCAAAAAGGGACTACATTGGAGACTCCAGGTAGGTCCTGGAAGTATAGGAAAATTAAATGATCAAATAAACAAATACATCGAAAGACCGGGACCTTGGACTCCACGTGCAGAAGTACCTACGGACCTTAAGGGTTTAGGGTTTAGGGTTTGGGGTTTAGGGTTTAGGGTTAGGCTGTATCGCACTACGTAGCCTTTAAGGCCGACCTTGCTTATGCCGTTGCGCCTCCGCCACATTGCTGAACTCGGAAATGGTGTCCATGGCGGTTTAAGGCTTAGGCCGTTCAGGGTTCAGGGGGCTGAGGGTTGTCATCAGAATCCACACATCTCAACGAGAAGAAAGCTCCATTCCCTAAGTCCCTAGGCCCTAGACTGAGCCCTATACTTCCAGGGACCTTATAGTTAGCTTACTAGAACCCTTACGGACTCAATTGCTAGATCCCTGGAAGCATAGGGGAAGACATGAACACTTTTGCGTTGGCCCGGGATCAAAGCAAACCTTGCAATCATGAACGGGCTGTGGAACATGGCGCGCAGCAGTTTCTGGAACTAGGAATCGAAACCTCGTATGTGGTGCTTTCTTTGGGGTGGCTACTTCCTTGACATACTAGACATGGATCCTTCGGGTGCATGCTTACTTGAAAGTTCATGGATAGTTATACTTAGAAAAAAACGGGACCCATTCGGGACTAAGCAAAAGCGCGAACATCCAAGACACAGCTAGCTCGATGTGTAGGTTCTGGGAGCAAAGTCGTGTTGTATACTTTCTAACCCTATACTTCCAGGGACCCAATAGTTATAGGTTCCACTAGAACCCGTAAGAACTCAATGATTCAGTCCCTGGAAGTATGGGGTCACTACTGTGCCAGCAAGCATGGGCCCAGTCAGGACGCATCCAACTAAACCCTAAACCCTAAACCCTAAACCCTAAACCCTAAACCCTAAACATATCTGCGCGTGCGACCCTGCCGCCTGGACTGAGCTTGAAGGGCCCCACGAAGTGTTGGGGAGGCTAACCCTATACTTCCAGGGACCTCATAATTCAGTCCTTCATGGGATTCCACCTCGGACCCCTAAGGTTGTGCCCTTGGGTTTGGGGACCCATTGTAAAGATCCTGGAAGTACAGGGTAAGTTGCAGATTCCACAAATGGGGCTTAGAACGACATAGAAGCCGCAGGGGCGTAGGGCTGATGGGATCTGGCTGGAACCTCATTTACCTACAGATTTGTGGCAAGTACCCCCCCCCCCCCCGCTTATTTAGTAGGTAGTATCCCTTAAAAACTGTAGGCAAATCGGGTCCCAGGTGAGTCTAAACCTCAACCCTTAACCCGAAACCCTGAACCCTAAACCCTAAACCTACCTGCGTGGTACGTACTTGAGCCCTAAAGAGCCATGTTGGGAACCTCAAGGCCGTGAAATAGGCAGATTTAGGGTGTAGGGTTTAGGGTTTAGGGTTTGGGGTTTAGGGTTTCGGGTTTTGGGTTTCGGGTTTGCCACCCTAATTGGTACAACCCATGCATGTTCTCTGCCCAGAAGTCGCAGCCACCCTAAGTCGAATGGAGCGTCGGCAGCCACTGGTGTCCGAGTCCAGCACCTGGGTTCTTATAGGGTTTAGGGTTTAGGGTTTAAGGGTTTAGGGTTTAGGGTTTAGGGTTTAGGGTTTAGGGTTTAGGGTTTAGGGCTAGTACTCGTTCAGGGTTTAGGGCTAGAGTGTTGAGGATGCGCGTTAGAAGGCTAAGTTTTGCCATTGAGAGCCAAGGCGGGCCTTCTCTCTTTCACTCTCTGGGGCCTCGATATGGCTGACGACTCTTACCTGCCATACATGCTCTTCTCAAGTTCTTCTTGGCCTTGGCTTATAGTTTAGGGTAAAGGGTTTAGGGTTCAATGCTTGTCGACGAAGAGCAAAACTCAAGTCTCCCGATGCACTCAAAGGCGCTCCATGCTGTGGTTGGCACGGGGCACCACGGCAATGTTCATGAACAAGGACCCTCGGGACCTGTGTTCTGCAGGCTTCCGGACTAAGCCCTCAAGCAACTACCTGCTTCGGCCAGACTGCGACAGTGTTATCTTGTAAGCTCCACTACATCTCCAGGGAACCGTGGATTGAAGGGGCGCATCGGAAGGCAAAGGGGTTTGCGCACAGGCCCGTCTTCCGCCAGCCTGGCGCATCATAAGGCAACTAAAACTCGAGGCTGGGCCTGCAGGACTGCAGCTCCTTGGCAGCTGCCGGTCCATGCATGCACGCTGCGCCCTTAGTCCCATGGCAGGCACCGACAGCACACCCACCCCCACAAAAGGAACATTGACAGGGGAAGCCCAGCAGTGACCTGCAGGCCCCAGGCAACGCAGCCATGGGAGTACGGCTCGGAAAGTGCGCTTGGGGTGCCCAAACACCGTCAAACATCCCTAAGCCCGAAACCTGCAACTTTTGGAAGTGGGCTGATGTCTTGCGGCTGGCAGGAAGGAAATTCGTGGACTGCGCCGTCCTCCAGCATTTCTCGGCAAGCCCGCAAGCTCAGGCATCCCTTAAGAAGGAAACTCCCAAGGCAAGCTGGCAGAGACGCTTTGCCCTTGGCATCCCAGGGACCAGCAGCTTCAGAAACCCCTGCACAGGAACTCGGGACCTCATCGAGCATCCCGCCAAGAGCGGCACACCGGTGATAAAGAAAGTCTCGAGGAGGAGGCCGGGATGGGCCGGAGGCCTCTCCTCAATCCACCGGTATCTGAACCCAAGATAGTGGGCGTGTCCTGCTGGCAAGGCAGGCCACAAGACCTGGGCGCACAGCTCAAAGGGCCCTTCCATGCCTCGGAGGACTCAAGGTTTCCTGTCAGGCGACACGAGATTTGCAGGGCTGACATTGGGTTCGGAAAAGTGAAACTAAAGGGGCAACCAGGAACCTCTCCCTGGGCGACCACTTACCGGGCCGCAGGTGGGTGGTTCGAGGACAGAGGGGAGATGAGGGTGCCGCTTGCCAGGTCCAGGAGGTTTTACTACAGGCCTTTAAGTTGAGGATGTCCAAAACCTCAGGCAAGCCCTCACTGGCTTCTGGCACAGTCCGCGCGGAACCAAAAGAGTTGCGCAGCGGGTACTTGACCAGGCCGCCGCACGCCGACATGCCGAAGTGTGTGACCCAGGCTCCCGGGCCCTCTTGCTGTCCCGTGCCTTCACCGCGCCCAGGTGCAGAAGGCGACTCGGGCTGCTGCGCAGCTGCGGCTGTCCGCTGGAGCGAACAGTTGCTAGGGTCCGCCGTGAAGCCGGGGCTGGTATGGTGAGCAACGCCCTGCTCCGGGACCTCAACCTCATAGACTGACCTTACCCAAACCACTCCTTGCTAAAAAAGCACCACTCGCCGTGTGCTTCACGCCTGCTAGCTCCACGCGGTCTTCAGACTTCATGCGTGATCTGAGAATAGGGCGAACTAGCATGAGCTTCAATGCCTGGGCATTTTTAAGAGGGGAGGGGGGGTCTATGCAGCGGTATGCAGGCTAGAGCGGCGGCTGGACTGGTAGAAGCGAACCAATATGCAAGGCAACTGTCATGGGAATCTCACAACGATCTGGAACTTTCAGCAACTACCAGAATCCATCCGAAGCGACATTGCATGAGCCATTCCACTGTTTCTTTGGCTTCTTGTTCCAACCGAACGTGAACAGACCAAGAAACAAGGGCTGATTATACGCCACGAAAGGCTCCCGAAATCAGTGCGCACGGCTCCGATGGCCATTCTGGTCCGGACGATAGCCTGACCTTACCCAAACCACTCTTTGCTGAAAGGCACAGGCATCTGACAATCAATCCATTCGTCGGGTGCTCCACTCCCACTAGCTCCAGGAGGTCTTGAGATTTCATGCGTCTGCTCTTATAATAGGCCCCGGCGATGCACGCTAGGCTTTTCGATATGCCTTGAGAGCCTTCGGACTCTATCAAACCGTAAGCACAAGGTAAGCGCCTTCCGGCAGACTTTCAACTTCGCACCGCTCAAGACCACGAAGGGTTCACAGACACCTGAAACGCCGCACACCACAACAGTTTTCTAAATGTCTTCTGGCAGCAGGCTCAGGTCCGGTGGAGCAAGCGGACACCCTTGCCGCGGAAAATTTAGCTGCTTGCTTCTTTGTTGTCCTGGCTGTCTGCCATACGCATAGGCATGCTGCTGCTGCGCAGGGCATGGTACGATGAATAATGTATGACCGACCGATGCTTAAGGTGTGGGTGCTTGCGGCTTTCTGCTTGGAACGACTCAGGTTAATTGTTTCTGTGTTTTCATGGCCTACTCCGCGCGCGGCACCCTACCACCCGTTGAACCTTGCGTGCGAACAGCACTGCACATGTGTCCTTGGATGAGCCAGATCGAGATGATGAGCCTATGATGAGGGCACGTGCAGAAACCTGTAGCGCCCCGCTCACTTCATCTCCATGAGGTTCTTGCTGGCCTGGAAAGGGGGAAGGAGCACGCTGCCTGATGTGTGGAACGACGCGTTACGCCCTTAGCTCGGCGATGAGTGATCTGCAAAGACAGCTTGGTCGTTACGACCTGCGGCATCTTGCTTGGCACCGAAATCCTGCCTTCGCGCGGAGAATGCGCTCTTGGCAGCTGGCCGAGAACGTCACGTGGTTGGATGTGCTTGCAGAGACTCTGGGCGTCGACGTGGTGCTAGTTGCATGGTGGCGACACACGGCCAACCTCAAAGCCCTGGCAGGCTTGTGCTCAACCCTTGAAACCTTAAATAGACTGTCTCTCGGATCTTTGAGTCTGCTCTTCAGGATACCTGAGCTGGGCAGCCTATGATCGGTCGCAAGCACAGGGCCAGGCCAATTGATCCCAAAAGTGCTAGTTCCTGCAGGTTGAAGGGCTGCCTCATCTTGGGGTCCACAGACTGCCATGGACCCTTGTCGGGAGTATGGAGGGTGCATGATCCCAATGTCATGAAGGGCTCATATAGTTTAGGTCCGCAGACAAAGTATGGGGCTTCGGACACTAGGCACGCAGAACCCTTTGGGACATCGCAACGCTACTTCAGTAGGCCACTGTGACTCTTGTCTGGAGGTCCAGATTGGTAGAATCAAGCCTTTCCATAGGCAAGAATATTTAGGTTTCTTTAAGTGTTGAAGCTCATCACAGCTGAGTCGAAAGGGAAAGCTGTTCGGACGCAGTGAAGCTACAACTTCGTGAGCGTGCAGTCAGCGCAGTCGTTCAAACCCCTGCGCGCGGCCACAGCTGCTTTGCAGCTGCTAAGCTGCCACCATCACACGCACCCCGAAGCAAGAACAAAGGTTCAGAGGCCTATAAAGGTTTAGGGTTTAGGGTTTAGGGATTTGTTATATCGCCATCTCATGTTTGCAGTTGCGATGTCTCTCACGCGTTGCTGCAACTGCCGTCACACAGGTCCACGCGATGCTTGAAGCACGCCGCTGCACCAGACTGCCCTGCTTGCTGGAACCCATGGCACTTAAGCCACCATCCCAGTTACAACTGGGAAGCCACTGAGACTGAAGGCCAGACCAAAGAGTGAAGCAATAGGAAACAGGGCATGGATGCCCTCGGAGGATCAAGAGATCTGCGCAAAAGGCGTCACTGGGCTTGCTGGACCTTCTGGACATCATGTGCTTACTCTTCGTGGGTTTCCAAAGTGAGGGCTCCGGACTTTTGGGAATCCACGACATCGGTGTGCGAGCGGCGCTGCTCGGCAGGCGGCGGCTCCGGTCAACCTGGAGGTTGATCGGCTCATGGCGAATGCTGTGGCTCCTTCACTCCTTCACTCCGACCCTTCCGCCCTTTCCGGGCGTCTGCGTGGACTGTGCCTTCTTGGGGAGGAAGCGTAGAAGCTTCAGACATCGCAGGGGGTCAATGGCCGTGTCCCCGGACGGGCAGGCGCTAAGGCAAGCTCCATTGCAGCGTCTTTCTTGGCAGAGGACAGCTGATGGCGTGACAGCTTCAAGGGCTTGCGCAGGCTAAGCCGATGCCCAGCAACGGAATCGAGCTCCCAAACCGAGGTCAAAAGAGGCTCTGCTAAGCTGCTAAGCAAAGGTATAAGAGTGGAGCCAAACCGGTTCAGGGCTCACTCAAGCCCGAAACGACCCTGCCACTTGCCAACTGCTCGGGCAGGACTCGCATGAATGAAGAGGCGAGGTTCTGCGGGCAAAAGCTGTCCCTATGTAGCACCTACTTTAGGGCTATTAGGGTTTAGCTGGCCTGTCTGCAGCAAGGAACGCCTCATGAGATTGGCGGGTTCCTGCTTCAGGGTGCTTCGGTGCGCAGCAGCAAGCCCAGCAGCCTGGCATTGGCTTGAAAGGCTCAGGGTTCATTGGTATAAGGCTTAGTCTTCTTCCTTTCCTTCCTCATTTTCATATTTGTTACTTTTTGGGGCTAAAGGGCTGGGGCTTAGAGCTGGGGGGTTATTGGGTTGTAGAGGTCTGGGGTTCTATGGCTACCGGAAGCTGGGCCTTTTAGGGCTTCGGGGCATGCATCCTCAACCCGCGGGGCTGATGGAGGTTCTAGCGCTTGAGAGTTTTGAAGCCTGAGAGATGGACGCCGGGTTTAGGGTTTAGGGTTCAGGGTTTAGGGTTTAGGGTTTATGGTTTAAAGTTTAGGGTTTAGGGTCGACACCCTGAACCTTAAGCTTTCAGGGCCTGAACCTCTGAACCTGAACCCGAACCCAAAAGCAACAAACCCTACTTGGAGTTTCTTAGTGGGAGAGGAAGGAAGTGGGGTAACCTGTAGCAGCCCTTAAAGAGAATAGGGGGGATGCAAGGTATATACTTGGAGGTCCATGGGTGGTTACAAGTGGGGGAAAAAGTAGGGCAGAGTTCAGACCTACACCCAGGTTTGACTTGGAAGGGTACAGAATGCCTTTAAGGATATTTGGCACCTCAGCCAGATAACATGCGAGCCCCAGACAACGAAAGCAACAGATCACATTACAGCTTAGCAGCAATTACCCTTAAACACATTCCTAAGAAGTACGCATGTAGCTGTATGTGAATGGAGAACCGGGTAGAGCCCAACCCGCCTCTAACATAAACCCTACCTAAAACCCTAAAACCCTAAAACCCTAAAACCCTAAAACCCTAAAACCCTAAAACCCTAAAACCCTAAAACCCTAAAACCCTAAAACCCTAAAACCCTAAAACCCTAAAACCCTAAACCCTAAACCCTAAACGCCTCGAACCTGCCATCTGATGCCCAGAAAGCCTTCGTCTCCGCGCCCGGTCTCAGCCTTCGCCGGCCAGCGAAGCCATCGTCAAGACCTCGGAAGGACATAAAGCTTTCGTAGGCTTTCTAGACTCTAAACCCTAAACCCTAAACCCTAAACCCTAAACCCTAAACCTCGAACCTCAAACCTCCTACTTATAACTGCTCGTGAACCTCATACTGGGCCCTTAAGTCTGGAAGGCCTTATCTAAACCCTAAACCCTAAACCCTGAACCCTAAACCCTAAACCCAGTCCCATTTCTTCAGAGCCCTTTGCGCAAAGGTAAGGGACCATACGAAGGGGCCAGGAAACTACCCCCCACGCCCCTCCTATCTCTTCCTCAAACCCTAAACCCTAAACCCTAAACAGCTCTCTCAGGTCCCCCTGCGCTGGCGCTGGCAGGGCTCTTCAGGGCGGGCACCGCGGCCTAGCAGGACGGATGGGTACATTTAGGGTTTAGGGTTTAGGGTTAGGGTTTAGAGTAAGACTAAGGCCAAAAGACCCTAAACCCTAAACCCTGAGACCTCTGATTTTCAGGGCTTTCGGGCACGCAGACCACGTGATAAGTAAGGTACTTTGCTTTTCTTGCGGGGTTGGGGTCGAGGGTTTATGGCCTTCGAGCGTTAACGGTCCTAGGGAAGGAGATCTGGAGCTGATAAGGGCTCCTGGGGTTAAAATGGTCTATAGCGGTTAAGCCGTTGATGGGGGTTGAAGTATTGGATCAGGACTCAAGCTCAACTTTAAACTTCACAGTTTGCAGGGTTCAGGGTGTTCAAGGCTGAGGCAACCCTTATAGCTCGATTTCTCGACCATGCTCTACAAAACATATGCAGTGTGAGGCCGAATGCAAAACCCTAGACCCCTAAACCCTGCCTGGGACCCTATTTACCTGCTGTTTTGAAGGCACCCTAAACCCTAAATCCTAAACCCTAAACCCTAAGCCCTAAACCCCTGTGAGGGAGGCATAACCCTTAACACTGTAGGTAAATCCGGTCCCAGGTTATTCCCCCTGTTGAGGGGATGAGTACAGCAACCCTGAAAATGGTGAAGGCGCAAAGGGCTGAGGGTTAAGGACTTAGGATTGTAAGGGCTTAGGGTTTAGGGTTTAGGGTTTAGGGTTTAGGGTTTAGGGTTTAAGTTTAGGGTTTAGGGTAAGGCTGGAGGATGTAGGGTCTTTTGGGTTTCGGGGCATCCGGGAGGAAGGGGCGAAAGACTTACCCCTGGGACATGCCTAGCTGGAGGTACGTAGAAGAGTCCCAACCGTCCCTAAGCAAAGTCGATCTGACCCCCCCCCCCCCCCCACGCCTCAGGCAGGTGTGGCCATGGCTTTAATGGAGATGCTGTAAGATTCACGTCGAAAAGTCGGGGAGCCTTTCAGGCTTTAAGCCCGACAGATCGCTTGGCGAAGCATGGGGCAATCCTCGGCGGCCCGGACGCCCGCGCAGGCGCGAATGGTCATGTGGGAGCGCATCACCAAAGAGGTCCTTTCTTTAATCGGAGTGATCAGGTATGTACAGGGTTTCTAGCGGGTTTGGAGGGCTTCGGGTAGCTTTTGTATAGAGTTTGGGAGCAACTGCAAAGCGACTCCAAGCGCATGCGCGACCAATCGGCAGCACTCAGCCAGCACACGAAGGGTTCGGTGTCTTCCAAGCTTGGCTCCTGTGGCTGGACGCAGACACCTGCTGCGTGAAAGCTCCTCTGATCACCTCGAATTCCAAGCCCTATGCCCTGAAACTTACAGGCCCCCAACTGCTGAAACCTGTAGCTCTGCTGATATCTCCCCAAGCCTGACTTCTGCGCCAGCCTAGGTGCGGACCAAAAACGAGCTTACATGGTACCTTAACCGTCGGGCTGAGAGGCCAACTTCACAGACCTCCTAAGCCACACTCCCAGGAGAGTCGCCAGGCCTTGTGAAGGCCGGTTCCCCGACGCAAGGGAGGCAGTTCAGCGTCACGGCACATCAACCCTCAAACCAAGCCGGGTCATGTCAAGCTTAGGCCTAGGCTGAGGGACGGCTCACCAGGCTCGTGCCTAACACAAGGTGTGGCAAAGGAGCCGGGGTTTCGGACTTGGGGACTTCAGGTGGATTCTGTGGCTGAACTCCATGGCAGCTGCACAGTTCAGGGGCCCGCACAGCGCACAGGGGCCCGGCAGCTCACACCGGAAGCGGGGAAAGAAGTGGAGGCCGAAGACTCACCGCTGCAAGCTTTGCCGCTGCAAGCTTTCTGCTTTTCCTGCTCTGACCCCGCAGCACGCTCTCTCTACGAATCGCGCATTCAAGCCAAGATGCGCTCCACTCACGTCCAACCAGTGAGGCAAAGACATTCAAGAATCGTCACGTGAGGATTCTTGGGCACGAGGCCAGGCATGCAACTCAAGAACGAATCCACCTGCCCTGAGTGGACGGGCGCGAGCAGAGCATCATCGCAAGAATCGCAACAGCTCGAGTGATGTCCAAAACCAGCTGGAAGCTGGAGCAAGCTGTGAGACGCTTTGTGAGACAATTGCGCAGTAGGCTTTGGAGAGTGGCGCTTGTCACTGGTGGTGCCTATGGATGGAATATCAAGTATTTTTGTGCTCAGTGTTGTGCTGAAGGTTCCTTCCCCGTATAGGAGTGGTGATGCTGCCTGGCTACCTAGCATGAGCCACCAGTACGCCAAGATTTAGGTCCTTGCCTGACAGAAAAAGTTGAAAGAGCAATGGCCCATCGCTGACAATTCTCGTACCTGGCAGAGGACAGACAATGCCCTTCAACGCTGGGCTTTGAAGGCGGTGCACACACGCGGCGTGCAGGGACACCGAGGTTTCGCTACGAGGCACAGGGGCTCAGCGTCGGTTGAAGGAGCTGAAGGCGGCCGGAGGGTGTCGCACCCAGGAGGGTGACTGGCACGTCACACAGGGCCGAGCTTGGGCACGACTGTGCCATCCTCACTATAGGGCCCCAAAGGCACCATGGGCCTCCGCTGCACGGGGGGCTTCATGGCTTCACGGGATTCACATGGCAGCCATATGATGTCTCAGGTCTTCAGATGCGGCTTTCCATCACAAGCGGTCGGCAGTGGAAGATGAGGGCGCGCCGCCATATGCTTCTTTGCGCGGGCAAGAGCGGAAAGCCTGGCGAGCGGATGTTGTGTTGGAACCTGCTTTAGGCTTTGCAGAAGGGGACGGGTGTGGCCAAGTTCACACAACTCAGACTCGGGATCGCAACTCTTAGTTCCTAAACTGAAGCCCTAAGGCCCTATAAGGCTCTGTCGCTGGACTTGCAGGCTTCAGGGGCTTCCGCCCAAAGGCCATACCTCGATTTCAGCGTTCCTCGCTGGAAGGCTTCAGTCGTGTCGCGAAGAAACACTGCCTGGGTACTTCGTGACTCCCGACTGCGAGGTACTGCAGCTACTGCTGCGGCGAACCCGCGGGAAAACTCAGGTGCATTGGCAGACCGGCAGCCCGCGCGAGCTCCTAGATTTTAAGATGTCTCTCCTCTTGGGCAGGAAGTTGGCTTCCTGTGAGCTATGCTCGTTGCTTCGCAAAAACCAAGAGAAGCTGCTGCCACAAGTGAATGGCTCTGACCGGATGCCCTAGGCACCCTCAAGCAAGACGCAAGCGCCATGCGAAAGCAGCGAAGGCTCAACAGTCGGACGGGCGCACTGGCTTCTCGTTCGATGGTGCATCCTTGGGGGTTTGGGGTTTTTAGGGTTTTCAAGGTTTTAGGGTGCGGGGCTTATAGGGATTATAGGGTTTTTGGGATTCTTAGGGTTGGGGCATGCTTGGCTCTGTGGCACATCGGTGCGGCAGCTTTGAGATGCACAAGCTTAACATGCTGGTGGCAATTTACAGGGAGGTATCGCTTCAGTCTTCGGTGTCTTCAGTCAGGAATCGCACGTTCATGGCAGGGCTCCTGAGTAGGAGAACTCACCCAGCCACGAGAAGAGGATGGAGGAGTGCATCACAAGGCATCGCGCTCATGTGAAGCCTACAGCCCTAAACTGTAACAACACCCATAAACCTTGTCAGCCCTGTGCCTGGTCAGAACGGTCATGCCGTGTCCTGTGCACACCTTGTGCCTTACGCCGATCTTACACCAGCGCGGGCGCAGCACCAGTTGCCCACCAGCTTACGGCTTGCTGGGCACTTGTTGGCCTTCCGTTCTAGTCTGGGGCCGGTCCACCTGAACTGAATGTCCTGCTTTGTCAAGAGCCGGGCAGTTCGTGGATCTGGCCGCGGGCCATTCCACCACAACTCGGGTTTTCCCAGACTCTCCTGACCTTGCCACGCCATCATCCCCAGCCGGGCAACCGACAGCCTCACGGCCAAGATGCTTGACACCTCTGATTTCTCGCATCTCACATCCACTGAAGAGCACCTGGAGAGCCTACAGCAGACCGTACCTCCCCTCAGCCATGGGCCACTATTAAAGTGGGGGCCACTGGAAGCACCCAGCCGAAACTCAGACTTGACAGGCGCCGGAGCCACGCTCGCCGAGCACGCCGGTGCAGCAGGAGCATGTAAAATCGTGGCAGGGAGGGTGGTTGGCCCTCTGCTGGCTCCTCAATCCTTACAACCCGCACACAGACGTCTTCCAAGCTCTCCAAGATACCTAGGAGAGCCTCCAAGCATAGAGGGCTCTTGCTTACCTTCTGTGACGTTGGCAGATGTCCTTGGCCTTCACCTCGGGCCTTTGGCTTCAGGTTCAGGGCGCTATGGAAGAATTTAGGGGTCGGTTCCCTCGGTGGCTGTGGGCTGTGTGGTACCTCCAGAAAGTGTCTCAGGCGCAAACCCTTCTCACGGGCCGCTCACGTCGAAAGCCGCCAGGCTTCAGAGGTAGGAGCCTAGGGAGAAAGGCCTCCCGTGCACAGCCCATCATCTAAGCATCTACCAGAATCTATCAGAATCTACCAGCCTGGGCGCCAAGGCAAGTGACCGGCACGAACCGGGAGGTGACGGTTTCCGGAGGGGTCATCGGAGCTGGGAGAATACTGCGCCACATCCTGGCGCCTGTGTGCAGGGCCTTCTTACATCTGACACAGGCGCAGCCCAATGGACTCGCCACATCCCCTTCAAAGCAACTCTGAACTCACTTGTAGACCTGAAATTGAAGCCCAGGACTTGTTCGAAACCCTTGTGGTGAAACCTCTGCTCGGGAGCAAGGCTGTCGTCCACCGAAGTCGTCCGTTGCCGGGAAGCTGCTACTTTCACATCCAGATCCCGTGTCTCGAAGGAGGTGCAGAAAGTGGAGGTCTTCCCGATCCCGAGGTTGGGGGTGCAGCAACCTCAGAAGAAGCTTCGGAAGGACTCCGCACACATCTTCGCACGGTTCTCACCAGCAGCTCGGCTGGAACGTGGTACTGGCCCCAGCTCACAACAGGATAGACCGGCGCGGCCGCAACCGGAAGCAAGGAATGAAGCAAGGCCATCTTTGCCAGGAGCCTTGGGGCTCATCATCGTGAAGACCTCAAAGTCTCCGTCAACACGGCCCTGGAGCCCGAAACCCTCAGTCTTGCGGCACTTGGCAAAGCTCGGCTTCAGACTCTGCTTGGATTCTTGGCAGAAGGAGGTCATCAACAAATCCCAGCTGGCGTGCGGAAAGGGCACAGGCCAGGGCATCAAGAATGGAATCAGCACCGGGTAGTGGCGGAAGAACGCAGACCTGGCACCGACGCAGGTCCATGGAGTGCCAGGCGAACATACTGCGCGGTTCAGGGACGTGGGGGCGCTGAGTTTACGTCTGATGCCTGCTCATGCAGTCTGCGGGACAGCAGCGCAAGCCAAGGAGGCGAACGTCTGCATCCGGCTCGGCTACCGGACACCCCGCCTTAGCCCCGATGCATCCTCAAAGCCCCGAGAAGGCACCGAGACGCGCGTCACCGCGCCTGGCGCTGCCCTGGAGCTCACAAGACCCTGAGCACGCGCCGCCTTGGTTTCAACCTGCCAGTCAATGCTGGCAGCTCAGGGCTCAAAGCTGCCCAAGTCTCCAAAAGGCCATGGGAACTACGAGAGCTTTTTCAAGTGCTGCTAGAGGCGGAAGGATGAAAATCAATGAGCAAACATGGTCAAGTGGCGCCGCACGTAGCGGAGACCTTTGGCCCAAGTCTCACAACCACGAGTTTGCAAGGCCCTGACAGCCGCTGCTTCACTGACCCCTGCACACATGCCCGTCATGACATGTCATGACAGAATCTCGCCATAGCAGGCCTCCAGCCAAAAGCTGTTAGCCTCAGGTCTCGACTTCGGCAGTTGCACCACACCGGGCTACTGGGCTACTGCCACATGCCTTGGCCCCTTCTCCGCCGGCCTCGATGTAGACCTGGGCTTGGCCTTGCTGTGGCCTCCCGAGCGACGCGCGCCACGAAGGAGCTGACGAAGCTCGGCCAAGACTCGCAGCAAAGCTGGGCACCAGTCAGGCCTGGCCCGGGATTCCAGGGCGAAACCAGAGGTCTGCAAACGCCAACGGAGAAGGAGAGAGGAAGAGCTCAGGAGCTCGAGCGCGCTCGAGGGCACCGTCCTGAAAGAACAGGGCCCTTGGACCTTAGATGTTGAGTCGCCTAAACCACACAAAGGCTTGGGTCCTGACCTTCAGCAAGCTCCCCCGCAAAATCTTCATCATCAGGGCCAGAATGCCGGGCTTAGGGTTTCGGGAAATCGGGTTTGGGAGTGAAGCCCCCACTAGCCCGAACCCCAAACTGGGCCACGCTGGGAGACTCTCACTCTCTCGGTTCATTTTTGCTCTGTTGCCCTGGGAGAGAACATTTTCCTGGACGAGAACATTCTCAAAGTACTTCAAGGCACCTCTTAGAAAACTTGAAAACCCCCAAGGTTTGCGTTGCAGGTGCCTCAGGTGGGGTACACAGACTATGACGTGCTGATGTGCCAAAGGCAGCGAAAACGTGAGCAAACACTGAAGTTAGACCACAGTTTCGCCGGTAGCCGTCGCTGCGCGGAAGAAAGCCAAAATGCAGGCAAAGTGCAGTCAAACAGGTTGCCACCTGCTTTAACACTGCGCAATGCTACTCTACCCCATCCCCACACGCCTCTGGCAACGCAAAACTTTACCAAGGTTCTCCTACGCTCTTCAGCTGTTCCGAAGGGGGCCTTTGGGCCAGTTAAGACTTCTGTTGAACACCAGAGACTGGCTTCAATGGACAAAAAATCGCTGGTCTCGCAAGACTTCGTCGCGCCAGAAGAAGAAGAAGCAGTGGCAATGCCTAGTCCGCCTCGGTCTTTCACAGGTGCCCTTAAAGCGTTGCAGGCCCGCGTGGTGTGCCAGAAGCCCCATTGTCGTAACCTGAAAGCTCGGGAAGATGGGCCGTTCGGGCCCAAGAAAGCCCTCCCAAAACATCGCTGCACCCCAGAAGGCGTTGTACCCGAGAAGGCCCTTCCGGTGAAATCTCGATTTCATGTTGGGCGCAAGAAGGCCCTCCGGTGAAATCATGGTTTCAAGCTGTGCCCAAGAAGGCCTCCACGATTAAATCGTGTTTTTGGGCGCAAGAAAGACCTCTCCGGTGAAATCTTGGCTTCAGGAAGGTTTCAAGTTGGGCCTAAGAAGGAAAGCGTGGTTTAAGTTGGGCCAAAGAAGGCCCTTCCGGTGAAATCGTGCTTTCAAGTTGGGACCACGAGGCCCGTCCGGAGAAATCTTGGTTTCAAGTTGGGCCCAAGAATGCCCTCCGGTGAAATCACGCTTTCAAGTTGGGCGCAAGAAGGCCCTGCCTGTGAAATCATGCTTTCAAGTTGGGAACAAGAAGGCCCCGCCGGTGGAGTCTAGGTTTCAAGAAGGCCTCTCCGGTGAAGTCTTTGATTCAAGTTGGGCCCAAGAAGCCCCTCCGGTGAAAGCATGGTTTCAAGTTGGGCCCAAGAAGGCTTGGTCCGGTGAAGTCACGCTTTCAAGTCGGGCCCAAGAAGGCTTTGTGCGGTGAAGTCACGCTGTCTCAAGTTGGGTCCTAGAGGGGCCTTCCGGTGAAATCATTGTTTCAAGTTTGGCCCAAGAAGGCCCTTCCGGTGAAGTCATGGTTTCAAGTTGCGCCCGAGAAGGACCTAAACCGTATAGGGTTAATGTTGGACCCTACTTAATGTGTTGCCCCCCCCCCCCCCCCCCCCCCCGTGAACAGTCGAGGCTGGATTTTGCCCTGTTTAGACGGCCCGGGGGGTTTATATGATTTGATGAGTTTAGATAAGTTTAAAGGGGGCAGCGATGCCCGGCAATCTTTTTTTGAAGGCGCGCCACGTGGAATTTTCTTACGGCGCCCGGACGATTTGACTTTAAACAGGGACCCCCAAACAGTCAGGATGCCCTGAATAATTCAGCCAAATTGACTTTATAGAGGAGGCCCCCACTAAACCAGGTCCAAAGACACTGGGAAAACTCAGTTTTGTTTTGCTGTGGCCGAGTGCTGCCAAGCTGCGTGGGCTTCACCACCTTGCGGGTGCTTCTGGGTCTAGGGTTTGGGGTTTAGGGCTTAAGGTTTAGGGCTTAGGTTTCAGGGTTTAGGTTCTAGGGGGCGTATGAGGGAACCTAAGCCGAACAAAAAAAGGGAATAAGGGCCTACTCTGGGTCCTGGGAGTCTAAGGTTCAGGGGAGTGTTTTTTAGGTTGGCATGTTCCCCCTTGTACTAACAGTCCTTATCAGGGATTGTAATAGGGAACCCTAAACCCTAAACCCTAAACCCTAAACCCTAAACCCTAAATATTAAGGCCTGTTAGTACAAGGGGAAGCATCCCAGGGAGTTGGGTTCGGGGGAAGCTTTCTAAGCCCACAGTCAAGGATGGAACTGGGTGACCTGGTAAAAGTTCAACCAGCGGTACCTTTAACTAGCAATTGCTTAAGAGCCCCCCAAAAAATTAAAAGCTACTCTTACTTCTGAGGGCAATACAGGGATTGATATGTTTTATTCTTTTGGGGTTCTTCAGCAAAATAGTAAGTAGGGAAGCCTTGGGTCCGCCAACTCTTGTATTGGCACCGTTGGGTCTACGTAGCTACCGGGCAAGCTTACAATTCGTAGCTACGACTTGCTCAAGAACCCCCCCGCCAAAAGAAAAAAAAAGCGAGGATAACCCCTATATTACCCTTACAAGGAAGAGTATTATGTGTTTTTTGTTTGTTTTTGCTTCTTTTTTTTTTTTTGGGGGGGGGGGGGGGGGGGGCGGTGTTAAGCAAATACTAGACAAAGCTTATGTAGGGAGTACAAGGTGGGAGAGTCTGGCCCCCAGGAGTGCTGCCCATCATGACCGAGACCCAAGAGTAACCGAGGAATCGAAAGGTTGCCCCTTTTTGCTCAGAAGGGTTTAGGGTTTAGGGTTTAGGGTTTAGGGTTTGGGGTAAACCCTAAAAAACAGGGAATGAGGGCCTACTACTCTGGGTCCGAGTGATCAAATCTTCCGAGAACAGATCTCCAAGCGTCTCCAACCTCTAACCGCATCACTCCACGCAAGACCGGGTACGCTCAAACTCCTCTGCACCCTGAAAAACATCCAACCCTAAACCCTAAACCCTAAACCCTAAACCCTAAACTCTAAACCCTAAACCCTAAACCCTAAACCCTAAACCCTAGACCCTAATCATTAGACCTTGCAGCTCCAAGTTCTGAACTTTGCAGGGCTGGCCACCTCACGGCGTCGGCAGATGCCCGCACTGTTGTTGGCCCCACAAAGGCCTGGCAGCTGGGGGTTTGGGGTTTGGGGTTTGGGGTTTAGGGTTTAGGGTTTAGGGGTAGCTTTCGTCGAGATTGATCTAAGTGTCCAGTGCCCTGGTCCAACAAAGTGATGAGATTCTCCTGTACTAGCGTTATGATCCACCAAAACCTGCCTGTACGTTCTGCAAAACAAGGCCGTACTGTGGGGGTTGTACCTTGGACCCTTTATAAGGGCCATGTTAGAAATATATGAAGGGGAACATTGAGGGGTGCAAACTTAGGGGTACGAGTCTTAATCCCTTGACGTAAAGTGCTCCGGCCACAGGCAACGTCTATCCGTGCTCCTCTATGAACCCTAAACCCCAAACCCTAAACCCTCAAGCCCCTGTAACTTGAAATTATTTTAAAAAGATAAAAAAACTTTCCTCGAAGCTCCTTGAAACTCCTCGAAACTTTCCCCGGACCTGAACCCTGAATAATTTCAATAAACCCTAAACCATAAACCTTGTTGCATCGCTACTACAAGCCGACACGCCCCAACACGGCTCAACCCTATCAACTTGAAGGTTCATCGCTCATCCCTATAAACTTTAAGGTTCATGGAAAGTTCTAAGTAAGGGTATAATGTTAACCTCACATCTATAAATGGGGTGGTAATTGCAATATTCGCCGGGCCAGCGGGCCCCAGCCGAAGACTACTTTCCATTACGGGAGGTTTCCGGGCCGAAATCTATAAACAAGTCTATATAGGGGGGTCCGGTGAGAATAATCATGGGGTGACAACTGCAATATGTTTCTGGCCAGAAATGCAAAATGTTACTGAAAATGGCTTAAGAGTTCCATTGCACAGAAAACTTTTCAGCTGAGCTGGCTTGAAGAGAGCAAGCAGAACCCTTCAAGACAAAGCAGAGCAGACCCTGACAGCTGACCCTCCCCCCAGACCCCCAGAAGACCCCCAGATTCCAACTATTGACACCCCCTCTTTTTTTTGACCCCTCCAAACCCCGGGGACCAAAACAAGATTGGGGGGGTTTATTAAAGCGACGATAACATTATATATATATGTATATCCAACTAATCACGCAGGAACGTCCAAGTAACCCAACCCCTCACCTCTAAGAGTCGCCACAGCAGCCCAATCGCGCGAAGAACCAGCCAATCAACCGACCAAACTCGACACCACGCAAGCCGGCAAAGGAAACAAGCAAGAAAACCAAGTAATTAAGCCAAGCAAGACATGAGCAACACACCAGGATACTCAAACAACCAAGTCGACGAGCGGGCGTACCGACATGCAAACATGAGCAAAGCCCTACACACTAAACCCTAAACCCTAAACCCCCTGTTCTTCCTACAGGCGCCGCCTGCAACAGATGTCTTCACTCGCGCGCGGTGCTCAGCAGGCTGTGCTACCGTAATCATCTCCTGTCCCACAAGCTTCGAGTTCGGGCTTCGCTCTGGTCTCAATCGGGATGTGAAATATAGGGGCCTTAATAATTAGAATAGGGTTTTCGGGGTTATGTTCTTGTATTAATAGAAAAAGGGACCCTAAGGGAGTAGTATTAGAAATTATTCTGACCCCTATAGTATCTACCTGAAGGTTCATGGGTAGTTCTAAGTACCCTGAATAAGAGTATAGCTAATGGACAATTCTGGTTACCCTAGTGATATCCCCACTTAGAACTACCCATGAACCTCCAAGAAGGGTCCGAGGAACAACGTGAGGAGCTGTGAGTACTGAAGGGTGCAGGGCTTAGGGTTTAGAGTTTAGGGTGACTGGCCCGCACGCGCGCTCTTGAATTTGACCCAGCAGAATTCCGAAAAATCCTGAGTCCGCACACGCCTTAAGCCCGAAGCTCAAGCATTTCGGAGGGCCATGCGCCGGCAAGTTCTGACCACCTTCACAGGGAATTGCCCCCCAAACTTAGGGACTTGCACTCCGGCACTGATCTACTGTTTGCTTAAGAACCCCCAAAAGAATAAAAATCATAATACTCCCTATATTACCCTCAATAAGGAAGAATATTCTTATTTTTTGGGGGTTCTTAAGCAATTAGTAGTGATGCTATCAACAGTTTCACCAGGAGAAGAAGAGTGTTGATGGTGCCGCCATATGGGGCTTTACGAAAACAGGGGTACCCGTTTGGGGGGTTCGTATTAAGGACTATACTATTTGGGTGTCTATTATAGGGGCACCCTATTTTCGTAAACCCCCATATGGCTCAGAGAGTTCAGAGTGTGGGAGGATTGCGATGCATAGGTTTAGGGTTTAGGGTTCAGGGTTCAGGGTTTAGGGTTTAGGGTTTAGGGTTTAGGGTTTAGGGTTTAGGGGGTTCTGGATTGCGTGTGAAGCTGTGTACGATTGGACCTAACCCTGCCTGCAAGCCTTTCTTCCAAGACCCTACACACCTTTAGCCCTTAAAGAAGCTTCAATCCTCTAAAGCCCCTGAAAGAAACCCTAAACCCTAAACCCTAAACCCTAAACCCTCAACCCTAAACCCTAAACCCTAAACCCTAAACCCTAAACCACCCCCCACACCTCAAACGCGCCGATGGGAAGCATCAGGTGGGGCCATCTTCTGGCACCTTCTTCCCATCGCCATGCTTGGTGGGCTTACCCCCATTCTTCCTGGGCAGTCAAGGCGTAACAGTGTGTATAAATCCGAAGCCCTCAACCTCATTATGAACCCTAAACCCTAAACCCCTCAACCCTAAACTGCCCTAAGCCCTAAGCCCTAAATCCTAAACCCTAAACCCTAAACCTTAGCCCTAAACCCTAAACCCTAAACCCTCAGGTTTCTGAAGTTCCAACGTTCAGGGTCTTCCGGGTTTGGACAGTCGTGGGTTTCCTAGCAGGCCCATGTTGTGGGTCCCACGTGACCTGTCGCCTCCATCTCGTTCGCTTTATATATATATATATATGTATATATATATATGTATGTATGTATGTATATGTATGTATGTGTATTAATTTATTTATTCCCCACCCTCGGTGTGGGGTTGTTAGACTTTAAACTCAACTCTTCTCCTCGCCCGGTCTACTCCTCGCTCATCCCTGGAGTGCCCAACTCCAAAGTGTCTTCAGAGTGCCCTCTAGAGTGTCCCTGGAGTGCCCAACCCCAGAGAACCCCGGGTGCCCAACCCCAGAGTGTCGCCGGAGTGCCCAGCCCCAGAGTCTCCCACCCCAAAGTCTCCAACCCCAGAGTCTCCCTGGAGTGAACAACCCCAGAAGCCCAACTCGTCCCCGGAGTGCGCAGTTTGGAGTGCCCAGCCGCTGGAGTGCCCAACCCCAGAGTATCTCTACCAAGAGAGGGTGGGGATGGTCGAAGTGCTTTTTTTACACTGCGTGTCGCGAAAGCGCGGCAGGGACGTACTTTTCCTATGGGAGCTGTCGCCCGGCACGCAGGCATAAACTCAGGATTGTTTTCTTTTGGGGGGGATACGGAGCTTCAAACCCGACCCAGAGGCAGGAAGCACGCAGGCCTTGGGAC